>JAJEJO010000350.1:572579-586714 GCA_020662805.1 Glaucomys volans | reverse complement strand
TTTTTTTTTTTTTTTTGGAACCAGGGATTGAACTCAGGGACACAGCCACTGAGCCACATCCCCAGCCCTATTTTGTATTTTATTTAGAGACAGGGTCTCACTGAGTTGCTTAGGGCCTCCCTAAGTTGCTGAACTCGTGATCCTCCTGCCTCAGCCTCCCAAGTCTCTTGGATTACAGGCGTGCGCCACCGTGCCCGGCACAGGGCTTATTTTTAAAGTGCCTGACTTGGAAGAGCAGGATCCACGTTTCCAAGCAGATGCACAACTCCACTGGGGACTCTGCAGGTGACAAGGGCCGCTGGGAACGGGGCCATCAGGCTTGCAGGAGGACAAGCTCACCATCTCTTCCTCGCACCTGGTTTTCCCTTCAGATGAGGAGCAGCAGCAGATCCTGTGTCCCCATGAGCCTTCTTGCTGTCAGGAGATCGTGTGCCTGGCCTGGGTCCCTTTGCGTGTTCCTGCTGTCGTTGGAGGGGCTCCTCTCCACTCTGGCCCCAGAACGGGGCAGGCACCCTCGGCCACGTGCAAACACGACAGGCACCACAGGGAACAGACCCCAGCAGACAAGCTCCTGCCAGGCCTCTGGAGAGTGTCCAGTTCAGAGAGGCCGCTGGCTGACCTGTGATGGGGCTGGGTGAGCTACACAGGGCCCATGGGAGAACGAGCTCCTCTCTCCAAGGAGATGTGAAGGACCCCCCTGGAGGTCCCGCGCGTCTCTCCTGGGACCTTGCACAGCAGAGCTGAGAGGTGGACCAGGGCAGGGGCAATGACGTGGGCGCCCACGTTCTTCCGTGGCAGCTTGCCCTTTGATTTCCTGTTCTAAAGGGCCTGCTGACCCTGCCACTCCAGCCCCCTCAAATCCACATCGGTGGCTGGGACACGTTCTAACTTTAAATGCAACGGAGAGCTTTGAACAGGGCAAATTAGCCGCCGTGGGCCGAGGAGCCCAGGGAGACCTGAGAAGGGAGAGGAGGCCTAGATGCTCGAGAGCATTGTGATCTTGGCCTCAGTGTTTGGATGAAGAGGTGATTTTGTGTGGTTATGAAAGGGGTCGGGCCTCTGTGCCGACCCTGAGTTGGCTCCCTGTCTGAATATTTTATTTTTATATAAACACATACATATACATTTAAATAAATATTTTAATTATCACATATATTTTATTTTATTCTTCTCCATGTAATACCAAATGGGAACAAATTTTCTCCTGCTTGGAAATGGGCCCCCTGGGGTCTTTCTGAGATTCTGCCTGATGCTATGAGACAAAGGAGACTGATTTTCTCAAACACATTTCTCTCTATTTTCGTCTACACATGACACCACCAACCCTTGAGTGCAACCTCAAATAGTCTTGGAAATGGAAGAGATGCAAATGATGCAGTAAAGTTTGTTGCAGATGCCTCTGCTCTGCCTGGGGGGAAACAGCAGCTGCCTTAAGACCCTCATGTTTGTCCAAACTCTCTTGGCTGCAAGGGTCAGAACCCAGATATACTCATTCATCTTTTGTTATTATAAGAAAACACCAGAGGCTGGGTACTTTATAAAGAAAAGAGGTTTATTTGGCTCACAGTTCTGGAGGTTCAAGAACATGGTGCTGGCTTTGGCTCAGCTCTGGTGAGGGCCCATTTGGCTGAGTCACCATTTGGTAGATGGTGTCATGGTGGGAATACACACAAGAGGGGGACAACATATGTCAAGACAGTAAGACAGAGAGATTCAAGGTTCAGCTCACTCTTTTATAACAACCCACTCTAACTCCTCATGAGTCCAGCCCCTATCCCTTCCAAGGGCAGTACCTCTAATAACCTAAGCATATCTTAATGCTTCTACCACATTTCAACCCCACCACACCGGGGACCAACCTCTGTGGGACCAACGCATCCAGACCATAGCGCCAACGTAAGCTAGTCTAGGTAGAAACCGCGAGCTCCCATAACAAACATCCACAGTGAACCTGGACTCAGGGTCAATGAATGCAGGGACTTGGGACCTCAGGATCTAGCCTTTTGCCCTTCTTGGCCAGGTTCCTGCCTAGTGCACGTGGGCTTCTCCAGGAAGCACATCCCATGCCTCTTAGCTGTGCATTGACTCAGCAGCCCAAGGGAAAGGGAAGCTCAACTACACAAAAGTCCAGGGAAGGACTCTGATTGGGCCAGTCCCTGATCTGCACCAGTCGTTGATCTGGACCCATTGCTGGTGTGGCCCACAAGATGGGGTTCCAACTGGCCAGCTAGGCTGACAGGCTCTTCCTGGGTCTAGGATGGGCCTCCAGAGGCACATGCAGGAGTTTGGTGGAGGTCTCTAAAGGGAGAGAGGAATTGTGATCTGTGAGAAGGACAAAGGGAGGCTGGGCAGACCTGGACGGCAGTGACCCTGAATTTCTTACCCATGCTCTCTCGCCCAGTGTATTCCCGAGGCCTGCTGCCCCGGATGACCCCAACCCCCGGACACTTAAAGCAACACAAAGGTATTCTCTGACCGATCGCAAGGCCTGGAGTCCAAAATCAAGGTGTCGGCAGGGCTGCCCCCCCCCTATCTCCTACAGCTGCAGATGGTGGTCAGCATTGCCTGGCTGGGGTGCTCACTCCATCCCCCTTCTTGTGGGTCTCCTGCCTCCATCCATGTCATCACTCCTCTTTTTATAAAGACACTTGTCATTGGATTTAGGGCCTACCCGAGAAATCCAGGAGGACGTCAATCAAGATCCTTAATTACATCTGCAAAGACCGTTTTTCACAGTAAAGTCCCATTCCCAGGTTCTGGGGCTTAGGTTGAGTTGCCCTCCCAAGTGGCAGGGAGCATGTGGACTGACTGCCACCCACACTTCATTCATCGTGTTGTTATTATTATTTGTGGTGCTGAGGATTGAAGCCCGGGGTGCTCTACCACTGAGCTACTTCCCCGACCCTTTTAAAACAATTTTTATGGGCCAACAATGGCACCAACCCCACAGGATGGATCTGAGACTCTGATAAGTTAATACAAAACACACGAGGACTCGGTACAAAGCAAATAACTCCGTGAGAATGGGCTCTGATTATGATGGACAGGCAGATTGTGCTGCAGAGCTTCATTCTTTTATTTTTATTTAATTAATTTTTATTTGTTCTAATTAGTTGTCCGTGACAGTAGAATGCATTTATACATTTTGGTAGATCATACATAAATGGAGTGTAATCTCTCTTTTTTCTGATTGCACATATTGCAGGATCATATTGGTCATGCAGTCGTACATGTACACGAGGTCATAATGTCCATTTCATTCTACTATCATTCCTACCCCCATACCCCTTCCCCTCCCTTCGCTCCCCTCTACCTATTATAAAGTGACTGTTCTTCCCTATTCCCTACCCCTTATTGTGAATTAGAATCTGCATATCAGAGAGCACATTTGGCCTTTGGTTTTTTGTTTGGCTTATTTCACTTAGCATGATATTCTCTAACTCCATCCATTTACCTGCAAATGCCATAATTTCAATCTTCTTTAAAGCTGAGTAATATTCCAGAGTCTGTGTGTGTGTGTGTGTGTGTGTGTGTGTGTGTGTGTGTATGCCATGCTTTCTTTATCCATTTTTCCTTTTAGTTTTTCTATTTACTTTTTCCTTTTCCTTTAGGTTCGCTCTTGCCAAAGTCTTGATTTAGTGCAGAGATTCACAAACTCTGGTGTGCACATGGATCACCTGGGGGAGACATTAAGAATTCAGGTCCCTGGCCAGGCGTGGTGGCATATGTCTGTTATCCCAGCAACTCAAGAGGCTGAGGCAGGAGGATGGCAAGATTGAGGCCAGCCTCACCAACTTAGCACATCCCTAAGCAACTTAGCAAGACCCTGTCCCAAAATAAAAAATAAAAAGGGCTGTGGTTGTGGCTCAGTGATAAACTGCCTCTGGGTTCAATTCCTGAACCAAAAAAAAAAAAAAAAAAAAAAAAAACCAAAAACCAAAAAAAGCAGGTACCTGGGCCTCACCCTGGGGATTTGGATTCTATGCATCTATGGAAGGTCTCGGGCCTCTGTGGTTGAGAATGCTGGAAGGGTTCAGATGCAACATGACCGTGAGGCCCCTGGAGAGAGGAAGGGCACTAGGTGAGGAGGCTGTGAGCATGACTCCTCAATTTCCTGTTCAGTCGTGGCCTGGAGGCGTGACTTCTGCTTTCTCATCTTCAAGAAAGTCATGACAGTACCTTCCAGCCAGGGTCAAATGAGAACGTGCCCATCATATCTGAAATACTCTACAAAAGAATGGTTATGACACCAAGCCCTGGGATTTTTGAGGCACCAAGAGTTTTGGAAACTCCCACATGCATTTCTTCACCTCATTCTTGCAAATAACTTACAAGGTTGGGGATAGTTTCCATTCTACAGAGGAGGAAGCTGAGGCTCGTTGGATCCTCAGCTCAAATGAGGTCTGTGTGTAAAGAACAGTTCTTAAGTGGACAATAGGGAATCTTGAGATTAGCTTCTTGCCTGGCATGAAGGACTTCCTGTCCCCAGTTTGCAGTTTGGTTCAAGGACTCAGAGGTCCCAAAGAACAAGGGTCAGTATCCACGCAGCAAACTCCTGCTCACAAAACTCCATCTGGGCCATCTGAGGGTCTCACCTCTCTTCCTGTGTTGGTCATCCAGGGAGGAGGGAACCCCACCAGGCCACCAGTGAACTGGGCTCAGACTCCGGCCCCAGAGCAAGGCAGCCCCTGGCAGGGGACAGCACAGAGGAAGAAGGGGGGTTTCTGGGGCTGAGCTGCTGGCTTGGGAGAAGCCCACCCAATTGCAAACCAGTTTCTTCTGAGCATGTGCCGCCTCCTTGCTCCTGCACCTGACTTGGCAGCTGCAAGAGGAGGTCAGCAGAGTCCTCCCGAGCCTGCCCTGACTTCCTGGCACCCTCTCTGCCCTCCTGGACCCTAAGCCGGATGTTTGCTTTCCATGCACCTTGTTGACCTGGCCGCCTGGTAGCTGGGCTGAACCTTGACTTCCTCCCTCCCCTGTCAGACCTGCCATGCAGCTCACGTGTAAGTGCAGGAGTGTGTGTGTGTGTGTGTGTGTGTGTGAGATATTTACTGATCTCTTTATGAGAATAGCTCTATTGAGTTATATTTCACCTATGACACAAGTCACCCTTTAGCAGAGTCTCATTTCATGGGTTTTAGCACATTCACTGAGTTGTATAACCATGGCCACAGTTGATCTAAAAACATGCTCATTGTCAGGTGTGAGGGTGGCACACACCAGTAATCCCAGCAGCTCGGGAGGCTGAGGTGGGGGATGGCGAGTTCAAGGCCAGCCTCAGCAACTTAGCAAGACCCTGTCTCAAAATAAAAAATGAAAACAGGAGACTGGCATGTGATTCGGTGGTTAAGCACCCCTGGGTACCAAAAATCAAACAAACAAATAAATAAATAAAACCATGCTCATCGATGATGAAAAAGAACCCCTGAACTCTTGAGCTATTATTCTCCTACCCTCCTCAGCCCCAAGCCACCAGTCTTTATTCTGTCTCTATAGATTCCCCTTTTCTGGGCATTTTGTATGAATACAATTGTAGATTTCGTGGCCTTCTGTGACTGGCTTCTTTCACTTAGCATAGTGACTTCAGGGCTCAGTCGTGTTGCAGAAAGTGTCAATGTTTCCTTCCTTTTTGGGGCTGGGTAATATTCCATTGTAAGGCTACGCCTCGTTTTGTTTATCTGTCAGCTGATGGAAATTCAGGTTGTTTCCATCTTCAGGCTGTTAGGAATAATGGCACGATAACATTTTCATGGGCAAGTTTTTATGTGGACATTCGTTTTCAACTCTCTTGGGAATGAGCTTGGGAGGATAATTGGTGGATCACATGGTAATTCTATGTTTAAAGTAGCTAATGCTTTTAATGTGCTTGAGACGTGAAGATCAAAGCTGGTGCAGGACTTTCAAGGTCAAAACCCTCTGCCGCACCTGAGGTACCTCAAGAGAGATTAATTTTAAATCTGAGGATACTTTTGCCTGGTCAGGGAGAGAAGGGAGCCAGAGAAAGACACAGAAGCATTGGTTTCAACTCCAAAGTAAAACATGGACCTGTCTGTTTTCTCGTCGTCCAGCTGAGTTGGAGGCAATGGGGAGTTCTTTAAGTTGTTGAGGCTGGCCTTAAACTTGTGATCCTCCTCTCTGGGTCTCCTGAGAATTTCAGGAGGTAAACTTTGTAAAGGAGCCCTGAATAGAGCTCCTTGCAGAAGACACCAGGGATGGGTCAGGACCTGCCATTTGTGGGTGAAAGACCCCCTTGGGGACCCTGCCTGCGTGAAGGTAGGCCATTTGCCTCTATTACAGTGTTAATTAGTTGGCTTTTAAGAGCTGTCGTGTTGCTAAATTGTTTAGTTCTCATTCTATGGCAGGAAGGTCCCGTATATGCATTAGAACACATTAGGAAATTGAAAAATGCAAATGGGAAAATAATCAGGCTTTGTCCCGCCCACCAAAGATACCCACTATTAAGTGTTTGAAGTGTTTCTATCTAGGTTTTTGCGTGTGTGTGTGTGTGTGTGTGTGTGTGTTTTAATGCATAGAGTTTTTGTCTTCCTCTACAGGGAAGTAGACTTCCCTGTCCATGAAGTGGCTCTCAAATTTCCATAGGAGAGAATTTGGGGACATCTCTCTGGTAGAAGGGGAGGCTTCAGGATAAGTCTTGAAACTTTGCAAAGCGAGCCTGTGTTCCCCAGGGGGCACAATAGCTTGCGTGGCTTTTGGAAGGAGCTGCTGGACAAGAGAGGGATGCCAATGTTGCCTTATCAGCAGAGAGAAGTAAGGAAATCCACCGACCCTGCAGCCTCCTGATTGAAGCTTTCCTCCCAGGTCTCAGCTCGGCACCCCTGCTGTCCTGACTGAGGGGTGCTTCCATCCCCAGCATGTGTCCCAGGCTTAAAGGGACTGGCAAATCCCTAACTAAAGAGGTCACTGAGCACTTTGGCCCTTGCGCCAACTTCTCTAAAACTTACCGTGGCCACGGCTAATCAGCTACCTGAGCAGCCCCCCTATTCCCTGGTGTGACCTAAAGTTAGACACCAGAAAGGGAAGGAGACACTGGGAAGCAATTTTTTTTAGTTTTGTTTTAAATCTGGCTCCTCTCAAATGTCTTTCAACCTGACGCTCTGGCCAGGTCACCCACATGACTTGGTTGGAAGATGTTGCAGGCTGGTCACAGATAGCTGTCCTGATGATGTGTAACATCCAGAGAGACCCACGTGATGCGTTTGGTGGCAGGCATAGCCGTGACGGAATGCACGGCTGTGACATGTGCACATGAGTGTGGCAATCAGACCCAGGTGACAACACTCGGCTTCATCAACTCCAATCAATGGCTACAGAGCCAACACATTTTTTCCATCTTACTACTTCTGGACTAAACCAATAAACAGCATTACTGACGGGGCTGTCTATGGTGGCTGCGATTCTCCTCTCTCATCTTATGCTTTCTTGACTGTCCTTTCTGTCCCCTGGACCGCCTGGGTTCTCCAGCCCCTTCTGGCTTCTGACCTGCTTCAGGGATGCTAGCAACTAGCAGGACCATGCGGGAGGATTCGTGGGCAGGAAATAGAGGACAGCTGGCCAGCCAGACACCAGCAAGAAGGAAGGGGAGCAGGGGACTCAGGAAGAAAGACTCTCCAGCCCCAGGAGCTTGAGGGCTGGAGAGTCTTACAAGAGGGCGATTTGGAGAACAACCCAACCACCCTAATTAAACGTGGCCACCAACATAACCTGGGAAGTCAAGTCCCTCCCTGGGGTTTGCTTCCTCCTGGGACATGGATGGATTCTGAAGGCCTTTACACCTTCAACAGGGCATACATGAAAAGTGAAATGGAACAGGACCAAAAGTCTGGGCAAGTGCTTCTGGGATGATAACTGGATGGAAAAAGCCAAGACAAGTCTGTCCCTTTACCTCTCTATCCAGAAAGTAGAAATAAAAATACTTTTCTATGCACATCTCGGGTTGGTGGGTAAAGTGGCCATGAACCAGCAGGTGGGAAAGTGTAAAGAAAAGACCATGACGTTACTCAGTGGTGGAGAGGGCCCCGCGGCGGGGCTGGCGCTAGCTCTGGGGTCTACTGAGGCACTACATCTGCCCGCAGGGCCTGGGAAGACCCTCTCTCATAGGAGAGAACCAAATGCATTGGATTCACAGGCAACTGTGAGGCCCAGGGAGGGTGGAGGCAGTGGTTTCTAGAAATAGAACTGAAAGGGCATAGTAATCCTAGAACTGTGATATCAGGAGGAGGCTAAGAAATACAGGAGTCCGAGCCCCCATCAGGTGGTTTCAGAAAAATTTTACCACTTAAGAAAGGGTGTGGGTGAGGACACCAGCCCAAGAGCACAAAGGGCCAGGGGGCTGCGGGTCTACCAAAGAGGATGGCTGACCCCGCGGGCCCTGGGCCAGGGAGGGAGGGCCTGAGACCCGGGGTTCCCATGGCTCTGCTGGTGCAGGCTCAGCTTCACAGACGGTCATTGTTCCTGACACCCCTTTGTTGTCCTTTCCCAGGCGCCAGGCGGGTGGAAACCGTGGGGGCATGGGTTACCCAGAGATAAGGTCTTTTATGAGCTTCCTGATTTAGCTGAGAGTGGAACTCGGCCAACTGGTATGAATGATGGACAGTCCCCTCTACCTGGTCCCTCTGGGAGGGTGAAGCTCTTCCCAGCTGAGACGGGAGGGTGGGGGCACCCCAGGGAGGCTCATGCTGGAGGAATTGGGTGCAAGGGACATCAGCAAGGAAGAGACGATGGCCTGTGTCCACCCCAGCTTTCCAGCAAACGTGCCCAGAGGAACAAGTCCACCATCATTTTTGGTGGCTGATGATCAGGTCCTTTCCCAAGATTCTTCTGGAAATTGCTCCTGACTAAGAAAAAAGGAAGGTGGAGGGATTAAAAGAAGATCCAAGCAAACAACCACATCTGTTGTCTGAATTCCAGATACACGGGCAAGACTGGGAGGTGAACCCTGGAAATGTCACTCCTCAGGCCCAAGGGGTTTTAAATGAGGTAGTTTGAAATGCCCATTCTGGCCAAGGGAGAGAGAGGGAGAGAGATGTTAATTAATTTTGCCTTTTAGTATAGAAAATATACATGCTTGGTGAAATAGTTCAAAAATATACAGTGAAAGCCGAGCGTGGTGGTGCACGCCTGTAATCCCAGCACTTGGGAGGCTGAGGCAGGAGGATCGGGAGTTCAAAGCCATCCTCAGCAACTTAGCAAGGCCCTAAGCAACTCAGTGAGACCCTGTCTCTAAATAAAAAATACAAAATAGGGCTGGGGATGTGGCTCAGTGGCCGAGTGCCCCTGGGTTCAATTCCCAGTACAAAAAAAAAATAAAATAAAAAAAAAATATATATATATATATATATATATATATATATATATATATATAGTGAAAAGTTAACTTTTCTAAAATGTATCTTTATTAAGTTGGCATTAATTATATAAAACTTATGGGAGTACAACGCGACATTTTAATACGTGGATGTGAAGTATAATTGGATCAGAGCAACTGACATATCTACTATCTCAGACATTTGAAATCCACTATTATTTTAAAATACTCAATTATGTGTTGGCAACCATAGTTACCATCTGTGCTACAAGTCATTAGAAGTTCCTCCTCCTACCAGGCTGCACCCCTGTGCCATTGACCACCCTCTCTCCACCCTCCTCTCCTCCACCTCTCCAGCCTCTGGTAACTGCTACTCCACTCCACTTCGGTGAGATTCACATTTTAGCTTCCAAATATGAGAACACGTGGCATCTATTTTTCCATGCCTGACTTATTTTACTTAACAAAATGTGCTCCAGTTTTATTCCCGTTGCTGCAAATGGCAGAATTTCTTTTTTTTTTGGAACCTGTGATTGAACCCAGGGACGCTCGGCCACTGAGCCACATCCCCAGCCCTATTTTGTATTTTATTTAGAGACAGGGTCTCACTGAGTTGCTTAGGGCCTTGCTAAGTTGCTGAGGCTGGCTTTGAACTTGCGATCCTCCTGCTTCAGCCTCTCAATCCGCTAGGATTACAGGCGTGTGCCACCGCGCCCAGCGAATTTCATTTGTTAAAGGTCTGAATGCTACGCCGCTATTTACCCAGACCACATTTTTTTTTTTTTGATTCATTCATCCATTGATGGACACCTACCTTGATTTCGTATCTTGGCTATCGTGAACCGTTCTGCGATGAACATGCAAAGGCGACATCTCTTCAATATGCTGATTTCGGTTCCTTTAGGTATGTGCCCAGTGGAGGGACTGCTGGACGGTAGAGCAGTTCAGTTTCTAGGTTTCGAAGGCATCTGCTCCGTTGCCGTGATGGCCGTGTCCAGTGATGGCCTGGTTAATTCACACTCTCTACTGCGCCTCCTCTGCATCCTCACCAGCATTTCTGTTTGCTTGTTTGGTTTTGGTGGTGCCCTTCTAATTGAAGTGAGATGCTATCTCACTGTGGTTTGGATGCACATTTCCCTGATGATTCATGGCGTTGAACATTTTTCCATAGACTCATTGGTCATCTGTGTGTCTCCTTTTGAGAAATGCCCATTCAGGTCATCAGCCCATTCTACAAAAATTTTCTTCTCTTTTTTTTTTTTTGCTGTTGAGTTCCTTTTCTATTCTGGATGTTAATCCCTAGTTAGAGGAATAGTTTGCAAATATTTTCTCCCATTCTGTGTTTTGTTTCTTCGCTCTGTTGATTGTTTCCTTGGCGGTAACAATTTTTTTTTAAGTTTGTACTACCTCATTTATCAATATTGCTTTTGTTGCCTGCTCTTTTGGGGTCAGACCCAAAAAATCTTTGCCCAGGCCAATACCCTAGGTATTTCCTATATATTTTTTTTTGCTTTGGGTCTTACATTTAAGTGAAAAGTTTATCTTTTTAATCCTTGTTTTTTAATTCCTTAGTTGCCCCTCTTGAAGCAATGACTGTTGTTGATAGTTTAGCTACTGGATGACTAAAAATAAAATAAAATACATCATTTCTTACAGTCTGGTGTGAGATTAAAGTGTTGGGGAGCTGAAGGGTGTCCTATGGGAGAGCGTCATCCAGGGGTGCTACTCTGCTGAACTCAAATGTAAAAGGAACAAAGCTGAGATCCTGATGGAGGAGACATCCGTGGGCCACCAGGGTGGGGGCGACCAGCAATAGAGGAACACACAAACAGATCCTAAAGATGGGAGGCATTAGGAAGTGCCACGTGGCACACTTCTTGGTCCTTGGCCAGCTTCATTGAATCCGATAGTTCTTAGGGGAAGAGGTGCCCGTGTACCCAGGCAAACCCTGTCCGTCACACATTAACAAAGGGGCAGGCTCGGACTGCCACCATCTGGGGTCTCCTTTGTTCCCTCTCTCCCCTCTCTTGTATTAGAAAGAAGCCACTTGTCCGCTGCCCCCACACACTCCAGAATCCATGCCCCGCATCCGAGGAGCTCATGGGCAGGGTGCCCAACACATACAGTGAACAGATCAAAGTTGGAGATTCTGAAGGTGCAGGAGAGCAGCCTAAGTCCCCCAGCCCTGCACCATCTTCCAGAGGCTGCTTTTAAATGTACCCTCAATGTGAATCCTTTGTGTCTTGAGAGGACTACAGAGGCAAACAAACCAATGCTGTGCTCACTCCGGTTAGAGTCTCTTGGTACCTGCGTGCGAGCCACCCATCTAGATGGGCGCTGTCAAGCTGGTCAAGGACTCCAAGCCCTCGTGATCCCCACATTAACAGAGTCTCATCCAGCTGGGCACCACCCCTCCCAGGAACCAGTTTCTCCCTCCTTCCTTCCTCCCTCTTCCTTCCCCAACCCCACCTTCCTAGTCTAGAGATCCAGCCAGGGCCTCGTGCATAATAGAAATAGTGTTTCTTCCCATTAAAAGGCTACAGTTTGCGTGTCCCTTCTGCTGCCGATGGACACGTAGGCAGTTTTCCATCTCTCGTGAAGGATGTGTGACAAACGTGCGGTCCCCACCTCCCGGTGCATGTAGATGACTCCAGGGAAATCCCAGAGTGCTCAGAGTGTCACGAGCAGACTCAGCATTTATTAGATAAGAAGCGTTTTATTGAAGAAGAGAGTTCATTTGAACAAAGTTCTCTGCAGTTGGGGAAAGGGAACCAGACCTAGCTGTACTCCAAGGGTCTTCTGTAATCACAATGAAGGAATTTATTGGGTTTTTGAACGTAACTCTGAGAACTCAATTTTAATGAATAAGAATCTACATAAAAGGAAGCCATCTCTGAAGGATGCATTTTAGAATTCCTGACGCCTCCCTATTGCTGAGTGTAACTCCCCAAGTAGACAGACGGTAGCACGTACAGTCAACCACCATATTTGAGGGTTCTGTATCCACAGGTCCCTTATTTGTGGGTTCAATCAGCCCCAGATGAAAATATTTAAAAATTGTGTCTGTATCGAACATGTACAGATTTCTTATCATTCTATTTTTTTTCAAAAAATATTTTCAGCTGTAGATGGACACAATACCTTTATTTTATTTATTTGTTTTTATGTGGTGCTGAGGATGGAAACCAGTGCTCACATGTGCTAGGCGAGCACTCTACCACCAGGCCACAACCCCTGCCCAGATTTCTTCTTATCATTCTTCCCTAAACAACACAGTATGGCCACTACTTACATAGCACTTACAAGGTATTACGTATTGTAAGCAACTTAGGGATGATTTAAAGTTTGCAGGATGATGTGTGTAGGTTATATGTAAATATTATGCCATTTTTATATAAAGGACTGAGATTTTGTTACCCATGGGACGTCTTGGAACAAATCCTCCCAGGGCATCAAGGGATGAGGATAATTGCAATGTGCCAGAGATAATTCCGAAACAGGGAGGTTGCCCGTAATCTAAAAAGAGACAAGATTACTGATTTGCCATAAGATCCTCCCATAACCAAGAAGAGGGCCTTGGGCCTGCTTGTCAAGATGGCACTGTCTCCAAGTCAGATATACGCTCTGGCTCCTCGGTCAGCGTGAACTTGCTTGAGAGACCATCAGCTCCTCAAAGCCTCAACGCCACTGCGAAAGTAGCAGCCCACTGGGGGCTTCCTGTGACGGAAGCCTCCTCCTTACCCTCTCTGTCCTACCCACAGCTTGGTCAGCCATTTTAATTCATTAAAGTAAACATGGAATCTACTATTGTGGTATTATTTCATTTGGTTTTTGTTCCTAAGGATGCAAACAGGAACACCCGAATACATATGTATGCACAACAGAAAAAGGAGACCATGTATTTACCCCAAATGGATTTTATGCATAACACAGACCAATGTGAACTCCATTGAAATTGCTTTTGGAGACTGGAGTCTGTCATGGGGTGCCCACGTCGGGGCCTCCATGGTGGTCTTCCTTTACCTGTGTCAACCTGAGTGTTGAGGGGAGGGGAGAGATGGTTTCATTCTATGCTTCCATTTCCTGAGTGAGTTGCTTGATGCTGCTGATTTGCAAAATACTTCCTCCAACCTTGGTTTTATTAGACGATCGTAACCTAGTGAGTGAGGAAGAAAGGATGTCTCCAATTACATGGAATGAGCAAACTGAGGCCAGAGAGGTCGACAGACTTATCCAGAATTCCAACTGTGCCACGTCTTTGGGCCTCTCCCATGCCATGTGGGCCAGGTGGCCCCATTGTGAGCCTGTGCATGATGATGGCGGCACTTCCCTGTGTCCTGGGAGCTCCACCTGGAGAGCCAATGCAAGATGCTGGTATCTCACAGAGTTTGGTGACTGTCCCAGCCACTCATCATGGCCCTGGCCCCGATCGCATCCACTGAGAAATCATTAGCTTGGCAGCTCTGGCAATGACTTAGGAGGTGGGAACGAATTTCAGATTCCCACCTTGCTCTGATTTTCAGGTATCTGTTCTATTGCTCAAGGTAAATATTCTCAGAAAAACAAACCCAGGTGCAGCTGTCTGCAGGAAGATGTGTACTTGTGAGATAAGATCAGTCGCCCCAGTCATTTTATGACTCTCTTTGCTGGGGAACAAGATGTTCGTGGGCAAACACATCCCTGGGACCCTCCCAGCTTCCTTCCGGGCTGATTAAAATGAGCCATTTGGTTATGCAGCCCCCCAGATCTGTAGCATTGGGAGCGATCCTCCTGCACCCCCGGAAAATTGAATTTCCAGAGGGTGCCTCTC
>JAJEJO010000350.1:543829-572179 GCA_020662805.1 Glaucomys volans | reverse complement strand
CCGCAGTCGACAGTCACGTGGCTTAGACAAATCATGCAAAATATCCAAAACTCCTGCAAGGAACTTGTTCCTGCGGCAGGGCTGCTTTTGGTTTTCCTTGGGTTTATTATATTATATTGTCTTTTTCATCTCACTGATAAATTTTGGCTGTTTTTTTGACCCCCTTACCCAGTCCCCTAACACCTTCAGTGGTACAAAAAGTAATTCTAAACTGTAAGCTCCTCCTGACTTAACTACTTATTAAAAACACTAATATGCCTGGCGGCTTTGATGTCTGCCGAACAACAAAGGGAGAGAGTTAGTCTGGGCCACTGTAATCCTTGATTTGTCACTAAGTTATGACACCCAGCAGAGCCGTGTGACAGTGCAAATCAATCATCCCGTGCGCTCCGCGGGGTCTTCCCTGCCTCCCGCAGAGCCGATGCAGTTTAATTAGCTTTTTTTCACACGACCACAATGTACATCTGCAGCTTCAGCAAGAAACAGAGATGGAGGACGGTTCGCTGGAAAGTGGGGGCCTTGAAAAAAGTTGGTATGGGGGAAAAAGTGTTGGAAAAAAGAAACATCAGAGACCTTTGTAGTTTTTGCTTCAGATGCATTAAGACTGAGATACACAGGCGTGGGGCGCGGGCTATTGTTAAATGGAGACTTAAAACGCATCTCAGGGAAACCCTCTGCCGAGGAGCTTTCAGAGGGTGTTTAAAGACTTTCTCTTCTTTCGGGGTTGGCTGTGTTTGCTGCGTTTCTTCTCCCGCCCCGACACCCCTTCCTCAGTTGATCCTGTAGGAATTCTTTGCTCACCAGCCCTCCCAAGCACTCCAAGATTAAGGAGTCCCGGCCTCCAGGGCAGCCAAGTTTTGCAAAACTTTGGATGAATTCCTGGGGGCGGGTGGTGTCCTGAGTGCAGAGCATGTTCCTCTGTTCATTTTGCAGTGATAAATAATGCCAGCCAAAGAAGAAAGCAGGAACGAGGCCAGGAAGTTTGGGAGTCATCCACGGGGACAGAGGGGTGATAATGAATCAGACCAGGGTAGCTCACGCAGAGTGACACTTTTGTCCTGGCCCCTGGGGGGAGTGAGACAAATGAGATCAGCTGATCCTGCCCACGTTGGGGGTGTCCTGGATGCTGTCTGCTTTCCCTGGAGGGGCCAGGGGCAGCCAGGAGGCTTTTCCAGGCTTTTCCATGCCAGGTCCTCCAGGGCAGCTCACCGGCTCATGAGCTCCGTCCTGAGTGGACCTGGCTTAAGACAGTTGGAGGATGGATTTTCTCCTTCCAGAGCTCTCCTTCCTTGCTTGGTGTAGGGGAAAAGGGCAGGGGATGTGGTGGACCTTCTGGGGAGGGGGGTCAACTTGTCACCAGTCAGCATCCACTATCCAGGTGACAGCTTGCATCACCTACTGGGGGCATGTGTCTGGCGCATTTGAGAGCTCTCCTGGGAGTTCCCCTCCCATTTTGGGTGGGCGTTAGCGTCCCCTTCTCTTCTGTCCCTCACACCTCGGCACATCTGGGCTGATGGAGGCAGATTGTCCTAAGGCTGTGCTGTCAGGCCCGGTAGGGCCTTTGGGAAGGGCCGGGCTCAGCCTGCAGGATCTGTAGAAAGACCAGGGGTCGCCCAGGGTCGGGGATGAGCAGGTGGCGCAGGGCCTTTTTGACACTGAAACTCCTCTTTATGATACTCTAATGCTGGATGCCTGTCATTCTGTTTGTCAAAACCTACAGAACATCAGCACAGAGTGCACCCTAATGTGAACCACAGCCTCCAGCTAACGACAGTGGATCAATACCAGCTGGGCAACTGGACCAAACGTATCATGCAAATGCAGGCTGTTTATTATAGGAACACAGGGGTGGGAACGGGGGCTCTTTAGTTTCCACTCTGTCGTGTGTGAACCTAAAACTGCTCTAAAGTCGACTAATTAAAAATTTCAAGACAGGTCCCGTGGATCATAGCCCAGGAGTGGGAAGGAGACGCAGGGAGAGTGGGAGGCTCCTCTACCTGGGATGTTTGTTCTGATGTTCATAACCCGAGGGGGTCGCTGAAGCCTGTGGTTACCCGCTGGCTCCCTCTTGACCTGCCTCGACCAGTCAGCCATAGTCACCTCCCTGTGAGTGACACCTGGGTCCCAAGCCTGACCTTCGTTCCCCAGGACCTCCATGGAAGCACCAGTGCCGGGTTTGATGTAATGGAGGGATATACACTGCATTTGGATGCGTTGAATTGCTTTCTAAAGTAGACAAAGAGAATATCTTCAGCAAAAGCTTTGGGAGAGGAAGAGGTGGCATTTCAAGGCAGATAGTGCTCTTCAAGGGCCTGTGGTCCAACCTCAGGGAGGTTAAGTCACCTGACCACGCAGGAAGCCAAGCCCAGACAGAACCCACGCAGACGTCAGGCTGCCCGACCTCCCCTCCTTTCCAGCATCCTCCCAGCAAGCCAGGGGCCAGGTGGTCCCCAGAATGGAAAGGAGGCCGGGTGCCTTTCAGGAGCCCCAAGTCAGCTCCTGCATCTGCCAGGGGCTGCGTCACGTCCTGACATCTCTTGGTTTACCCATCTTCCCAACTCCAGTGTCAGGATTCCCACCAGCAGCGACGAGGATTGACGCGTTTTTACAGAATAGAAAGTGCTTGTCCTGTGTCACAGGTGTGGCCTCGAATCAGCCTCCTCTCCTGCTTCAGTTTTATTCTGGAGAAGGATCATGGATTCTTCCGAGCCAGGGGAAGGGTGGCTGGTTATTTGCTGGGACTGTGTAGGTGGGGGGTATGTCCCCCAGAGCTGCTTCCTTTGTGGCGCCCAGTGGAGGATCCATCCTGCTGGCCTGGCTGCTTTGGTTGGGCTCGGACTGGACCCCTTGTTCGCTTGGGCTCCTGGTCAGCACCAGACAAGGAGCCTCCTGGTCTCTGGCCTCTCCTTCCTCCCCACCTGGGGCCGCCCCTCCTGCCCAAGGGTCTGATAGGACTTTCAGCCTCTGCAGACACTTCAAAGCCTTTCCCACAGCACTGGGGGGCAGCTTCAAAGACGGGAGTATGGGGGCCGGCCCCCTTCCAAGAGGCCCCACCCCTTTGGGGGTGATTCCCCTGGGGAAAGAGCTTTTTCTCTCAAGGGAGGAATGTCCCTCCTGAAGGTTGACCCTTATTTTCCTCCCTCCCCAGGATCGGCTCCCTTGAGCCGGGGCCAAACCTCCCCCTGCCCAGGTCATGGCAGGTCCAGGCAGATGTGCATGGGGAAGGGTCAGTGACTGGGGCTTGGGACAGCCTGATTCTCCTGGGGTGTGACGGCCTCAGGTCTGTTGGCATCTTCACCCTGAGATGCTGCTGGTGCTCAGGCTCCACTGGAGGCCACTTGTGCTCAATGTCCTGCTGCTGATGCGGCCCTGGGGCCCCAGAGACAGGGCCCTGCCCAGCATGGAGTGAGGTACCAGAAAGGTGGCTGGGTCCCAGACCGGGCTGGTTGGCACTGTGTAGAAGTTTAGCGTCCGTGACCTCTTTCTGAATCAGTCGCCCCAGTCAGGTGACAGTGGGAACATGCACCGCCCAGTTCCAAACACCCCTGTGGAGCTGGCACCTCCCTGGTTGAGAAGTTCGGAGGGGCTCCTGGTGACTGAGACCCCCGGGCAGCCATGCAGACCCGCTGTCTGGGGCTGGGCTGGTGAGCGTTCCTGGGGCAGCTGGAGCCTGCCTGACGTCCTTTCTATGGCTCTCTGTGCTGTGACCTGTTGCCCCTCCAGGACCCCAGGGCAGAGGTCACCGTGTCCTCCCGTCTTCCACCCGTGTCCCCCTGCTTGCTGCCCCCAACACTCTCTCACACACACACACATATCCTGACACACTTCCTAACATACACACACATCTTCATTCAAACACATGCTCACGAACTCATGCTCACACACACACTTCCTGACACATGTGTTCATCTTCATTTACACACGTGCACACACTCAAACTCACACTCATGTACACACTTCATGCCACTCACACTCATATGTACTCACACACTTGTGCATACCTGCCCACACTCACACTCATGCACACTCACTATACACACACGTACATTAATACGCTCACATTCACTCATGTACAGGAACACTTCCTGACACACAAGCTCACACACTTACACACTCACACACAAACCTCCAAAGCCCAGGTTTCCGCACGGGCCCCTTGGCAGAAGTGCCTGCCATCCTCTTGGGGGGTCCCACTGGCTCAGTGTCTCCCTGCTGGTGACCTGGCCTGTGATCGGGAACAGCCAAACCAAGAGGTGTCACCTGTCCCCAGCCCAGACAGCACGGTTCCGCACGACGGCAGCTGGGCTGTGGGTCTCTCTACCAAAGTGGTTATCTAAGCAGGTCCTTCCCCATGTCTGTAAGAAAAGCAATTTGTATTTTATGTAGAAAATGTAGAAATGACAGAAAAGGAAAACGTGCATCCTCCCCGTCTCACTGCGCCTGGGCGATGGCGCCAGCCAGCCCGCGGTGTTCCCTCTGCAGTCATTTCTCTCATGGCGATCACCATGGTTACTCTCCTGAGTTAACTGGGCCCGGCTGTGTGCATCAATCATGCCTTTTATGTTTTTGTCTTCACCAGACCTCACGATGCTTTCACATCCTGTAGGTTGCTGACGCTGGAGGGACCACTCTTCCCAAGGTGGGCCAGTTTCTAGAAACAGAGAGACACTTGGCAGATCACCTTACAGGTGCAAACAGCCAGTCCAGAGCCCACACCCCCAGGCAGCTCCTTTATGAGCTCCACAGCCAGGTCCCCTCTGTTCCGTGCCCAGTCACCTGAGTCAGGTATCAGACACCTGGGGAAAGCACCCATGTCCAGCGCCCACTGAGATTACTTAAACTAGCCAATCCTAAACCTCTTGCTCTGCCTCACCATTCCTTCCTGTGGAGACCACCAGAAAGGCCCTTGCCCACATTCACCCACTCCCTCTGCCTCCCGACAGACCTGGTGCTTTCTCGTGTGCCCACCTGCCTCAAGGTGTACAACCAACCAACCTCCTTTTCAATGTCAATCATCTTCTGCTCTGTTGGCTTTGCATCCCTGACTAGTAACAAAACCTACCTTTCAAAACACTATGGTGCCCGGTTATTGAACAAACACCAATCTAGATGTTGCTGTGAAGTTATTCTCTGGCTGTAGCTGACTTTCATAATCCATCAACTTTAGGAAATTGAGATTACCTTCCATGATCTGGGTGGTCCTCATCTCCATTGAAGGGCCTGAGAGCGACAGTGAGGAATTCCTGCCTGGAGCCTGCCATCTCTCTGCCTGCATGGACATGGTCGTCTGTCTGTCTATTCTTCCATCCTTCTCTTCTTCCACCCATCAATCTCTCCATCCATCTGAATCGTGTACAATTTGCACCTTATTTTTTTCACCTAAATATGTCTTCTGCATCACCGTATGAATGACCACAGAGCATCTCATGATGTGGCTACACCACAACTCATTTTATTAGGGGCATTTATTGTTGCATCTAAATTTTGTCTTTTGTAAATGCTACTATGAAAAGTTTTTTACATTAGTCATTTTATGCATCTTAAATCAGTTCTTAGGATAAATTATCCAAAATGGGATTATCAGGCTGAAGGGACCGGACGCATACATGGAAGGCTGCTGATAAATATTTGGAAATTGCCTTTTGGAGACCAGTTATGGCTTTAACCTGCTCTTCATCTACTCACTGAAGTCTCTGAGTACCGACCCCTGATTTCATTTCTCTAGAAAACCAAAAAAATTAATGCAAAAACTGCCATCATAATACACAAATATGTATGTATTGTAGGTCTTTCAGATAGTTCAGAGGTGTATATGGTAAAAATTAAGTCTCTCCTTTCCCTGCCACCATCTTGCTCTGGTTTACTTCCCTTCCCACAGTAATCTCTGAGAATGGTTCACTGGGCTTCCTTCCAGATCTTTCCCCCAGCATTCACAGCCACACGTAGGTGACAGGATGATATTGCATAACATGGGCCAATACGGATTTCTTTCTCTTTCTCATTTCCTTCATACCTCTTGTTGCCCTAAGGGAGAGCTGTCACCTCAGAAACAGGGAACAAAGACATCAAAAGCTTGACATTCATGTATAAAAAATCCAGAGTCTAGAAGAGGACCAAAAGGTTTGTGAGTTTTCTTGTGGGGTTTGCCTCCACCAGGATGGAGGAAGCACCACCAGGGTGTAGGGAGAGGAGGAGTTGGAGACTTGGGATCTGAGGAGCATGAGTTTCACTTGCTACGACAGTGCACCCAATCCACTCTCACTCCCGGCAGGTGAAAAGAGGGAAGATGTGTTAGGAAATCCACCAATACCTGGGGCTGTGCTGGCTGCTGCCTGCGTGGGAGGTAGCTGCCATGCAAGAGCTCCTGGCTCCATGCTGCAGAAGCAGTGGAGTAGAGGCAGCCCTGAGGAGTGCCAAGGCCAGAGAGGACCCAGGACAAGGCCACTGAGTAGCCCATGGTCCTAGAGAGGAGCCAGAGAGCCCATTTCAGGGGCCCTGCCACTGTGAATGAAGAAGCAAGGCTCAGGAGACCAGGGAAGGACCCGAGGGAGGTGGAGACCCAGCGGTGATGCTGGTGTGATGTGGGTCCTCTCCTGAGGGCCAGCTGGAGCATCCATGAGAGGGGAGTCCAATGTGGAGAGACACTGATCTTCAGGCCAGACACTTGTCTCAGCACCATGGCTCCACAAGGGCCTCCTGCCAAGGTTAACGGCCACCTAGGAGGATGGAGGAGGGGAAGGAAAAATCTACAGACTGTTTACTTAGAATTGACTGGGGCTACATTGCTGCCACCAGACTGCTTTACAGAGAATCAGCTGTTTTTAATACCCAGACATGAATTTCAAAATTTATAATACTTATATACCTATGTCTAATTTACATTCTTACACAACTAGAATAGCATATATGTATATACAAGCATATATACATATGCACACACGCACACACACACACACACACACATATATATATGCTTGTATATCATTTTGTGTCTTTCTTTTTCAATGGATTTATTATGAATACCCACATAGCCAGAACAAAATCTCATACTAAACCTCCCCTCTGTCTCTTCTGAATCTCTCTTCTGTCTCTCTCCATTATGAATCCTTCCCTTCCCACAAAAAGCATCTTAGAGTAACCACTTCCGTGCTTCCATTATAGCTATGTGGCCTATGTATGCATTTCTATACACAATAATAGTTTACCTGCTTTTTAAAAAATTTTTAGTTGTAGATGGACACAATACCTTTATTTTATTTATTTATGTGGTGCTGAGGATCGAACCCAGTGCCCCACACATGTGAGGCAAGCACCCTACCACTGAGCCACAACCCCAGCCCCGTTTGCCTGCTTTTTGAACTTTATATCTCAAATGAATCATACCAGATATAAAATAATGCACTCTTTTGCATCTGGTTTCTTTTGCTCAGCATCAAGTTTGTGAGACATGTCCACAAAGCTGTGTGTAACCTTGGTTCATTCATTTTCATTACCATATAGCATTCCATTATGTGAACACCCTACAACTTACTTATCCTTTCTACTGCTGGCAAACAAATGGTTTGTTTCCAATTTGGGTCCAATATGAATAACATCACTAGGAACACACACATGAAGTCTCGTAGTCTAGTCTACGTGAGCATATAATCGGGTTAGCCATGTGCTTAAGAGTGGAATTGCTCATAAGAGACATAAGTCTTCAACCTCAGTGAATAATGCTGAATTATTTTCCCAAGTGATTATAATAGCTGACATTCCCACAAGCCATGAACAGAGCTGCATTTATTTGATATCCTTACTAATCATTGGTATTATTGATTTTATTTTTTAAATATTAGCTATTCTGGTGGGTGTGTGAAGATAAGTCATTGCGATTTTAATTTGCATTTCTTGATGACTAATGATATTTGACCATGTTATCTGGTTTAATGGACTTTCAAATACCCACTGTTGTAAACTACCTGCTTGTATCTTTGAGTATTTTTCTATTGGATTTTCTGGCTTTATCTTACTGATTTGTAAGAGTTCTTTGTATATTTAAAATCAAGTTCCCTGTTATATTTTCTGCCAATATCTTCTTCCTCCATGTGGTTTTCTTTTCATTTTATGATACTGTCTTGGGGGAGGGGTGTTACCAATTTTAACATCATCCAAACTGTCAACCTTTTACTTTAAGTGCTTTCTGAGTCCTGTGTAAGAAATCTTTGCTTACTCCAAGATCATGAAGATGTTTCCTATGTTGTATCTTTCACATTAAGATTTTACTTGGAATTAATTTTTATTGGTGGTATGATGAAGGTTCAAGGTTAATTTGTTCTAATGGACATCGAATTGACATAGCTATTCATGGCTATTTTCATTTCAATATAAATTTCAGTATCATCAATATGCACATTTAAAATATCTGTTGAGATTTTGATTGGGATTGCTTTGAATCTTGAAATCAGTTTGGGGAGAATTCACTTCTTTATAATATTGAATCTTTTAATATATGAATATAGTATATTTCTCCATTATTAAATTTTTCTTAATTTTCTGCAATAATCTTTTGCAGTTTTCTGATAGTAGTATTGAATGCCTATACTAGTTTTAGGTATACCTAGATATTTTATGGTTTAGTATGCTATTGTAAGTGAAAATTTTTTTACATTTTATTTTATAATTGTTATTGGCTAATAGAAATACAATTGATTTTTGTATGTTAAATTAGTTTTGTAAATTTTCATATTATTTTCCAGGTTATTAGTAATTCCTTGAGATTTTCTACATACACAATTTGGTTGTTTGTGAATAGTAACTTTTATACAATTATTTCTTTTTCTTGTCTTATTGCATTGACTAGGTATGCTAGTATAATGCTGAACAAAGTGATCATAGTGGGCATGCATGGCTATTTCCTGATCTTAAGGAAATATTTTTATATATCACTATTAAATGTGATATTTGCTGTAGGTTCTAACTATCCTTTATCAGGTTATTGAAGTTCTTTTCCATTCCTAATTTATAGTCTTTAATTTTTAATTATAAATAGTTGCAAAATTTTATAAAATACACTTTTGGCATCTGTTCAGGCATTAATAATTTTTTCTTGTTTATTTTGCTAGTATGGTGAATTGCAGTGGTTAATTTAGTAAGCAGATCTTACATTGACAAAATAAGTTCAAGTTGATTACTATGCATTATTTAGAACATTATGTCCCAGGACTTGGTTTTCCAATCTTGTGTTTAGAATTCTCATCTTTATTCATGTGCTACATTCATGCCTGTGATTCTCCACTCTTATAAAGGCCTTATCAGGTTTTTATGTCAAGGTCATGCTATCCTCATAATTGAGTTTAAAAGCATTTAATTTTTTCCTATTTCCTGGAAAAGTTCAGGTGAAACTGGTGTTTTTTTCTCCCTTAAGTCTTTGAAACTATTTCCTAGTGAAGCCATCTGGGCCTGGATTTTTGTCTCCTTGTAATCAAAGATTAATTTTTTAACAACTAGATTTAGGACTATTCACAGTTCTCAAGACTTCTAGTTTCAGTTTTAGAAAGTTGAATTTTCCTAAAATTTTTCATTACATTTACAATTTCAAAATTATTAATATAAAATTATTTATAATATCTCCTTTTGTTATCATTTTAATGCATCTAGTTTTTACAGTGATGTATTTTTAAACCTAATTCCTCCCAAATATTCAGGAGGCTGATGCAGGAGAATTACTTGAGCTCATGAGTTTGAAGCCAGCCTGACTTTAATAAACAATACAACAAAATTTAATACCTAATTGTGGTTATTTGTACCTTCTCACTTTTTTATTTGATTAATTTCATGAGGGGATTATCACTTTTCTTAATCATTTTCAAGAATCATCTTTAGGCTTCATTTAATCGCTATACTTTATGAGTATTTTCCATTTCATTAATTTCTGCTCTTAGCTTTATTTCTCTTTACCCTCTACTTTGAAGAGGGGTTAATTTATTGATTTTCTGTTTTTTCAAGTGACTTAAATTTGATACTTAGAATACTGACTTCCCAGGTTTTCCTTTTTCCTGATCTACAAAACCAAGGCTATATAACTCACTCTAAGCATTCCTTTAAATTATAGCCCACAAATGTCAATATGTCACATTTCATTATCATTCATATAAAAACATTTTCTGATTTATGTGATTTATTCTTTTACTTGTAGATGCTGCAGATGTATATTGTTTAGTATATAAATGTAAGGGTGTCTCCACTTATTTTTTATTTTTAGCTTAATAACATGGTGGACAGAGAACTTATGTGTGATTTCAATCATTTGAAATTTATTGATATTTGCTTTATGACTCAGCATGTAGTTGTTTATAAATCACATTTTTCATGAGTGCTTGAAAAGAATGTGTATTTGAAGTTGTTGATTCCAACCTTCTCTATATATCCAATAACTCAAACTCCTTAATCTTGCCATTCAAATTTACAATAGTCTTACTGATTATTTGTCTGTTTGTTTTGTTAGTAACTTAAGAGATGTATTGAAGTATCCCTCTAAGACGGTGGATTTATCCATTTCTCTTTGTCATTCTGAAAGTTGTTTCCTTTATGCACTTTGAAGTTATCTGTTTGATGCATAGAAATTCAGAATTATTGTTTGTTTTGCTTATGAATTAAAACTTTTAGTATTTTAAACTTTTTGTCTCAACTATTTCTCCCTCAAAATATATGTTCTCTGATTTAATATAGTTATACAAACTTCCTTTGGTTTTTTATTTATCCTTGTTATTATTATGTCTTTAGAATTAATTAATTTTTTAATTTAATTCAGTATTAATTCATTCTTTCTTGCATTTCCAGTTTTCCTTCTGAAATATGTTTCATCTGCACACATTTTAGTATTGCCTTTAGTGTATGTCTCCTGGGAAAGAATAAAGAATTCACTCAGTTTTTGTTCATCTGAAAGTTTTTTACTTAACTTACATTCTTGAAGAATACTTTAAGTGGATGTAGCCATCTTTTCTGCAAGTATTTTCTTTCAGTACTTTCCAGATAGCATTCTATTGTCTGGTACCTGCCATTGCTTCAACTTAAGAGTCAACTGTAAGTCCTATTGTTACTCATTTAACAGTGATCTTTTTTTCTATGATTGCTCTTAATATTTTTCTCTTTGTCTTTGGTTTTTATCAGATTAATATGATTGATCTAAATTTAGATTAAAAAATACGTTTTAGAGTCTTAAAATCTGGTATGAGAGTCATGCATTCATAGGGATTCTCAAGCATGTGGCCTAAAGTCTTGTTAGTTTAAAAAAATTCTTAGTTATAATTCTCCAAATATTATTTCTACTTTGTAGTCACTCCACTTTTGGAACTCTAATTACATGTTTCAAAAAGACCTTATCACGTCATTGATTGTATTCCCTCATTCTCTCTATTCCACCCCCCTCCATTGTTTGTGTGTGTGTGTGTGTGTGTGTGTGTGTATGTAACATATCTTTCATTTTACTAATTTTCTCTTTTGGTTTGTCTAATCCCTTCCAAATCTGTCCATTGAGTTCTAAATTTTTGTTATTGTATATTTTAGTTCATTTTTTCTTTTGGCTATTTTTAAAATATGCTATATTCTCTTTTTTCAAAACAGATTTCATTGCCACAAATTCTGTCCTTTTTCTTCACTGTCATAGTAAGCATAGTTATTTTAAATCCTGTGTCTAATAACTTCATTTTCTGGAGTCTCCTGTGGATCTGTTTCCATTGTCTTTATCCCACTACTTCTCATTATGGTTTTTGGTCTCCTTTTGTATTTGATGATGATGATTATTGATGATGATTGGGAGTTGGACTCTTTATTTAAACAATGATTTTTGGAAATAATTTGAGGCTTAAGGTGATGGTTATCTTCTTCCAGACAGAATTCTCATTTCCTTCTACAGGGAACCTGGGAGAATCAGCAATGTGGTATCCCTTTAATGCAGTTTTCATTGAGATTGTTGAAAGTTGGATCCATTCTTCCTGAGCACAGAATTATAGCCAGGTCCCACTCAGCCTTGGAATATGCTGGACAACAACTTCATTCTCTTTTCACTGTGTGTCTGTGGAAAGCACCGCTCAGCCTTTCAGATTCTCTATGTCTCATGTGGAACTGGAAAATGCTTCCAGGGGAAAAGCAATCCTAAAATCTAGGCCCACCTCCCTGGGTTTTCATCTTCTCCTGGATTTTGTCCTAATAATTCCTTTCTATTGTATTAACATTCTATTGCTTTAGAATGCTTTTAAGGATATTTTGTCCAACTTTTCTAATTGTATATAGTTGGGAGGGATTGGTCCAAGCTACCTGTCTTCATTCTAGAAATTAGAGATGAGGATGACATTGTTTAAATACTGCATGCTCAATATTGTATAAATTGCACCTGTCTTATATAGTAACTTTGCTATGCTCCCTCAAAGTATGGTTCACACTATTGGATTTTGTGTGTAGCTGGAGAAGGATCAGGACCTCCTGAAGAAAGCACTGAGCTCTTCAGGGTCACGACATTTCAACTTTGCCATTAGTTGACCTTCTTCCTTTATTTAGGGGGTAGGCCCAGTAACACCTACAACAAGCCCAGGATTCTTGGCAGAGGAGCCCTGTGCCTGATGTAATTTGGAGAACAAGCTCTCTCTTTCCTTACTTTTAAAATTCTGTTCTGAACTGAAAAGAACCAACCCTGATAATGTTCTCCACTTCTACTTCCAGAGATGGCGAGGAGTTTGGAAAGGCCTGCTTATTATTTTTGCTAATTAAGGTGGAATGGAATTTCAAAACCTCTTGCCCAGGCTTTATGTAGCCAAGGTATACTGAAGACGCTTGACTGCTTGTGAAAGTAGTGTTACAGGTCCCGTTGCTTATGTTCAGTGAACGTGTTCTAGAAGGAGAGGGAAAATCAAAGAAAGAGACTAGAAATTGTTCTTCATCATTCTACTAGGGTCTAGAAAATTCTTGAGCAATTAGGTTGGTTTCAGAGAATGTTTATTATCCTGAATAGGAACCTAGACTCCACTGTGTCTCACAAGTTCTTTACATCCATGAAAGCTATACATATATTCTGTCTGAGTCTGAAGTCTTGCTGGTGGTAAGATTTTGAAGGAGACTGTAGTTGGAGTGCCCATGTCCCATGCAGCTGCTGCAGATAGTAATTGAGATGTTGGATTCTGTTTGAGGGATTACTGCACCCCTTGGTTTGCACTGGCTGGTGGCAAAGGAGCTCCAGATGAGCCAGAAACCTTGGATAGGAGGGATAAAAGGATAGGGAGGGACTGAATCTGCAGGAGGAAGGAAAGGAAGAGACCTGGAAGCTGGGAAGCATTTGTTCTATTTTCTCTTCCTTCTGTTCTATTTCACATTCAGTTTGAAACACCTTTTCTTACATTACTTTCTCCTATCTCTATACCTTCAGTAATGCCTTTTACAAAAACAACAGCCTCACTTTGGCAACGCATGTGTTCTGCAGAGAAATAAGGAGGTCAAGGGAAGCAGATCCACCCCAGGATCACCCCTGCTCCAAAGGCACCTCTACAGCAGCAGCTGGTTATGGGAGACGCCAGCAGCACTGTCCCCAAGACCACAGGCAGGGGCATTCCGACGAGGGAGGCGGATGCTGTGTTCTGTGGGTGGCTTGCTGAGAAAGCATCCATGATCACGGAACTGTCACGTTCGGTCTGGATCCAGGGGTGAGGCAGTTGAGATAAGTCACAGGATTATGGGGTCCAATTCTGCCTTTCTGTAAAATTCTGCTATTTTTTTCATCATTGGATTTTTTTAGATTGAGTTTTTAAAACTCTTATTTGTTTGGGCGTCAGATGACCGGGTCAGCCAGGGCTCAGAGCCAGGTCTTCCGATGCCCAATAAAATCTTATTTATCTTGATTACTGAGTTTTGTTGTTGCCTACTTAAATTTTGGGCCCTTGGCAAGCACCTCTATGCCTTACCTTAGTCCTGGCTCTGCATCACACACACACACACACACACACACACACACACACACCGACCTTGCACCCTAGGCTCCATCTCTATGAAGCACACAGTCCATGGAGCATCCCAGGCCTGGTCACCAAGGGCATCCCGTTTCCAGTGCCTTTTGCTCCCCACCCTCATCTGCCTATCAAACTCCTAAATTAACTTTCAAGACTTAAAGATCCACGTCCACCGTCGCCCTATAAAGAAAAACTCTAGGCTTCCCTGTGCTGTTCCTTCACCTGTGCATAGCTCCCTCCCTGTGCTCACTACAGGGTTTTAATTCTCCCTTCACGTGTCCATCTCCGTGACTGGTCTTTGAGAGCAGGCATCGTGTCATCTTGATAGCTTCTTATTTCCAGCAGTTGGCACATAGTAGGTGCTCAAGAAATGAATGAAGACATTGTCTTTATTTTATGGAAAAGGAAAAGTTGGGAGGGTTGGGTTGGCTCGTTCAAGGTCACACTGGGTCAGTCGGGGCTCCAAGCCAGGTCTTGGATGCCCAAGGCCAGCGCTGCCTGCATTACCCAGAATAAACAGAGATCTCTGTAGTGGCAGGCCAGTTCCCCGAGCTCTACGGAAAGCCAGCGCCCCTGCCCACCACTGCAATGCTGTGCCCAGATCTTTGCACTTGCCCTGGGCTCCCCCTTGGCCACCCTCCACGGCTCCTCTCCTTCATCTTCCTCTGACTCATTTGGATCCCGAGCGAAGTCTGTGGTCCTGCTGGAGCTGACCATCAATACACCCTCTGAGTTCGTGGGAATGAAAGGCCTCTTCCAGTCGCAGACCAGAGAGCGGAGTCCAGCCCGCTACTCAGGGGACAGATGCCCGTCGGACCCGAAGTGCCGTCCTCAGATGGAAGATTTTACAGCATGAAGTGGCCTGCTCTCCGCAGGTCGATTTCTGGAAAACCTCAGGTCCTATAAAGGGAGCTGCTTAGGCCGTCAGCAAGCAGGGTTTTTTTGGTGGATTTTTTTTTTTTTTCCCTTTTCTTTTTATTTTTAACCTTCTGCTTCTGACTCTGCCAGTCTGTGTCTCTGGCTCACCCCTGCAGCTCTCTTTTCAATACTGGTCATTCGTGGAGTCGGCTCTGCCCTCTCTGCTTGCGACTGGTGGGTGAGCGTCGCCGCCTCTGTCTAATGAGGGGCCCTCCAGGCCCGGCTGCCCTGGTTTTTGATACCTGGGGAGAGGATGTACGGGCGAGGGGCAGTCGGATCAGAAGGGCCTCAGTGAACAGACATCACAGCCGAGCTCAAAGAGCGCAGGAAGTAGAACAAAGAACAAAAACATTTGCAGAAGTGCCACAATGTAAGGGGAAAAAGGACTAGCAACTCTAACAAGGTCAATGGCGAGGGAAAGAGATTTTTGAAAGGAATTGCTGAGGGGAAAAAAAAGAGAGAGAGAGAAACCTCAAAAAGGGGCAGAGGACTCCCCGAGTTGGGCTTGCTGGTCGGCTCCCGGAACATTTTCCTTGATAGCTTCCAGGAAGCACTCTTTCCGCAGGACTTCAATGCACTGGAAAAGTTTATGCAACTGGCTGGAGGGAGGGCTCGGAGTCCTGAGTCACCGCCGTGGGCTCTGCGTGTGTTTGCTTTCAACACGGGCTTCCTGTGGGACCACATCAATGGAGGCTTTTTGGTTCTTTGGCATGTGCTGGGGTGGGCTGGGGAGGGGTGTCTGGCCAGCCTATTTTAAGGGAGTGTCAGGTGCTGGGCTTCCGTGGCTACTAAGAACAACACAAAGAGGTTGACATTGCCTAGCTCTTGGTCCCCGGTGTCGAAGAGCCGCAGGAAGAATCTGGGTGGCCCTAATGCTTGAGGTCCATGGCTTTGGGCAAGCTTCTGAACCACTCAGCCTCAGTGGCTCTATCTGCAAAATGGGAAGAGTATAGTCACCTTTGCAGAATCAATCCAAGACTGACGATGCCCAGCCTGCGTACCACGGAAGCCTCCTTAATCATGTTCAAATGCAACCCTCCTAATTGTGGACTTGTGAGTTCAGAGAAGGGACTCTGGGAAGACTTATGTCTTGATCTGGGCATAGGGGTGCACGCCTGTCATTCCAGGGGCTTGGGAGGCTGAGGCAAGAGGATCACAGGTTCAAAGCCAGCCTCTGCAACTTGCAAGACCCTGTCTCCAAATTTTTAAAAAGCGGTCAGGGGACTGCAGATGTGGCCCAGATGTGCCCCTGGGTTCAATCCCTTGTACAAAAAAAAGAAAAAAGAAAAAAAGCTTCTGTCCTAGGAGCTTTTTAATGGGTCCAGCAACCACTGGTCCTAAATGGGCTCTCAAATTTCACCTCGTTTTGTGAATTATCAGTGGCAAATAGATTCATCTTGCTTCCTCTTGCCACCTGGCAAGTTTTAGCTATTCCTCTTTGCTTTCCATACGTGGACGTTGTAATGCAATTCACTTGAACGTCATCTTATCGAAAGATTTGGAAAACGTCATCTTATCTGCTATATCCACAACCGTGTCAAGGATATCTCTTTCCTTCAAACATACCACATCGCTGATTTAAGTCTACTTATTGCATATTGCTGGTTCTCCCCACCTACCCACCAGAACATAAGTCCATAAGGGTGGGATATTTTTTAATGTTAAAAAAATTTTTTTGGAAGAATCTTAGCTTTGTAGAAAAGTTGCAAAGATAACAGAGTTTCCATGTACTCTACACGCAGTTTCTCCTGCTGTTAACTTTATACATGACAATGGTACTATCTTCTTTTGTTTTCTGTTGCCATGACAGAATACCACAGACTGGGTAATTTATAAAGAAAAGAAGTTCATCTAGCTCACAGTTCTGGATACCAGGAAGTCCAAGGGCATGGCAACAGTATCTGGTATTGCGTTATCTCATGGTGGAAAGTGGAAGGGCAAGTGAGAATATGCTGAAGAGACAAAGCAAGAGGGTAGACTGGTTTTACAGCAAAGTGTCCCTGCAGTAACTAGCACAGTCCCATGATAATGACATTAATCCATTCATGAAGACCCAAACACCTCCAACATGGCCCCACTTCTCAACACTGCTACATTGGGGATCAAGTGTCCTACACCTGAATTTGGGGACATATCTGAACCATAGCTGATGCACTTGTAATGACCAAGGAAACATCAGTGCATTACTATGATTAAGCTGTAGAATTTATTTGGATTTCACTAGTTTTCCCCTAGGTTCTGTGTTAGCCAGCATTCCATTACTATAACAAAATACCTGACATAATCAGCTTATAAGAGAAAAGGTTTATTTTGGCTCACAGTTTTGGAAGTTTCAGTCTGTGGTCGGCTGACCTCATTGCTTTTGAGTCTGTGGTGAGGCAATACCTCATGGTAGGAATATAAAGTGGAGCAGGCTGGTCGCCTCATGGCAGCCAGAAAGCAAAAGAGAAAGATGAAGAGACCATGTCCCACAGTCCTTTGAGGCACACCCCCAATCACCTAAAAACTCCCAGGAGGCCCCACCTCTTAAAGGTTCCCACACCTTGCAGTAGGAGACCAAGACTTTCCCACATGGGCTTCTGGGGGGACATGTAAGACCCCAACTATAGCCATCCTTCTTCTCTCCCACAGTTCCATCTGGGATCTCCATCACCTTCTGTCATGGGCCTTAGTCTCCAATGATGGACGACAGTTTCTCAGACTTTCCTCGGTTTTGATAACTACAGGGGTTTTGTTTATTTGTTTGTCATTGCAGTGCTGGGATTGAACCAGGAGCATCCACCACTGAGCTTCGTCCCCAGACCTTTTATTTTTTTATTTTGAGACAAGGTGTCACTATGTTGCCCAGGCTGGCCTCAAACTTGCCGTCCTCCTTTCTCAGCCTCCTGAGTAACTGAGATTACAGGTGTGTGCCATCAGCTCTGACCAGATAAGGACAGCTTTGAGGAGTATTGGCTAGGTATTTTGAAGAATGTCCCTGACTTGAGATTTTGCCTGATGTTTGTTCTCGAGGTTAGATAGGAGTTATGGATTTCTTTGAAGACCATAGAGGTAAATCACCCTTCTCATTATTCATATCAAAGGTCACGCTGTCAACATGATTTATCACTGATGACGGTAATCCTGCTCACCTAGTGAGGTCAGTTTGCCAGATTTTGACAATGCAGGTTAAGAATCCTTAATATAAAAATCCAAAATCCAGAATGATTCAAAACGGATTTTGGAGTTTCATGTTGGCACTCAAAGTTTTGGATTCGGAATTTTTGGACCAGGGATGCTCAACCTATAAAATCTATGCAAATATTCCAACATACATCAAACTCTGAAGTCTGCAATACCTCTGGTCCTATATATTTCAGATAAGAGATACTTAACCTGCATAAAATTACCTCCCCTTCCTTTTTTGTACCTTGTTCTTTGGAAGCAAATCACTGAGCACAGTCATTATGGGCTGAATGTGTCTTCCCAAAATTCACACATTGAAGCTTTAACCCTGAGATCTCAGGGTGTATTGATATTTAAGATAAAGTCTTTAAAAAGCTAATTAAGTTAAAATGAGGTCTTTAAAATAGGTGCTAATTCAATATGACTGGTCTCCTTATAAGAAGAATAAATTTGGACATGGTATACACATATACAGATTTTTAAAAAACCAAAACATGTGAAGACACGCAGGGAGAAGATGTCCTCCTGCCAGTCATGGTGAGAGGTCTCAAAATGCACTGACCCTGTCAACATTTTGACTTTGGATTTCAATATTTCAGAATGATATGAAAATAAATTTCTGCTCTTTAAGCCTCCAAGTCTGTGGCATTTTGTCATAGCAACCCTAAAAAACTAATACAACAGTCCACAACCCTGATATGGGGGTTGTCTTTTTGCTCCCAATAAATTATTCCTTCACCCACTTTTACATCAGTCTGAACTCATGAACATTTATTTCATACCCTAGATTATAATCCAATACTCTGTTATCTTTTTACACAAATTGTTCCAGTTTGGGCTATCGTGAACTCTTTCAGTTCGGTTCCTACACACCTGTGATATGCACCACTGTTTTGTTCTTTGGGCTCTCTCTTATTTTTTGGCATTGTAAGATGTTCCAGGCTCACCCTGTTTATTCTCTGCCCAAACTCTAGAAATAGCCATTTCTCGCGGGTCACAGTGGCACATGCCTATAATACTAGCAGCCTGGGAGGCTGAGACAGGAGGATCACAAATTAAAAGCCAGCCTCAGAAACTTATCAAGGCCCTAAGAAACTTAGTGAGACCCTGTATCACTATTATTTTTTTTATAAAAAATACAAAGGGCTAGGGATGTGACTTAGTGATTTAGAACTCTGGGATCAATTCCTGGTAATAAAATAGTTATTTCTCTAAGGAGCCCTAGTATCTTTTTTGGAGAATGGTATTAGGAACCAAGATCTGGGCTTTTAGTGTGCTCATTGCTAATGAGGTGCCATTGTTTCTAGGGCCACAAAAGTAGGATTTTTTTCTATTTTGTGAATCTCAAACCCAGAAGTATCTATCATGTAGCAGTTGTTAACAAGTATTTTTTGAAAAATTAATGGGTCAGTAATCTTCAGAATAACTCTGTAAAATTGGCATCTTTATTATCATTTCATCAATGAGATAACAGGTCAGGAGGGTTCCAAAGATAGCTAAAGCTACTCAGGTAGAAATGTCAGAGCAGGTTTTTTTTTTTGAACCAGGGATTGAACTCAGGGACACTTGGCCACTGAGCCACATCCCCAGCCCTATTTTGTATTTTATTTAGAGACAGGGTCTCACTGAGTTGCTTAGGGCCTCGCTAAGTTGCTGAGGCTGGCTTTGAACTCGCGATCCTCCTGACTCAGCCTCCCAAGTCACTTGGATTACAGACGTGCGCCACCACGCCTGGCCAGAGCAGGTTTTCAAACCTTGGGTGACTTCAAAGCCAATGATTTTTAAAAATTATCTGTCAATTTGAATCACCTGCTTGACTGTTCTCTTTGTTTAGTACGGTAATCTGAAGATCTTTTCAAAACAGTGTAACTTTTCTTCTTTTTGGAATGATGTAGCCTAGCGGGATCAAAGAGCTTGGATGATAAGATCAAACAAACCTGGATTCCATCTGGGCTCCATGCCTTAGTAACTGTATGACCCTGAGCAAGTTAACTTAGCCTCTTTATGCCTCGGTTTCCTTAACTATAAAAGGTAGGTGATAATAGTACTTGCCTTACAAAATTGTTGTAAACATCCAAAAACAATATATATGATCTAACAACTCTGCCTTTTTCTACCTGGAACATTTTACTACCCACCATATACCTTTTGTGAGAGCTAAGCATTGTGATCTCCCTAAGTCGAAAGAAAGCTTTTGTTTTCCTACTCTCGGATGCAAGGAAAGAGGACACATCCTTACACAAGGGAAAAGAATTTAGAGGAATAATGTTTAGTCATAATCTTCCATGGTAGCGGATCCCAACCTGTGAGCTGCAGATCCTCGGGGTGGTGGAGTTACTTCAACACCTGCGTGTTTGCATGAGCTCCAGGCACTGAGAATAAGCTAAATAAGCACATTTGTATTTGAAGATTAGTTCCAGGAACCACCAGATACAAAAATCCAGGAGTGCTCTGGTCCCTTATAAAGAGGCATAGAATTTACATACAACCTGTACAAACCTCCTGTATACTTTACATAATCTCTAGAATACTTACAATAGCTAAACAACATACATGCTGTGTAGTTGTTATATCAATTTTTTGAGGAATAATGGCAGAAAAATTCTGTATAATTCAGTACTGTCATAATTTTTAAAAAAGTATTGGTTGAATCCCCAATGCAGACTCCCAGGGACACAGAAAGTAACCTTAATTTGTCTTGTTTTACATACTGTTTTTACAAATTATAGGTAGACAATATTATGATTAATAAAATATAATTCATTTAAAATATCAAGTGTGGAATTGTTTTTATAGCAAACATTTACTACCTACTAGCTATTTTTTTTTTTTACTATTATTCTTATTTTACTTAGAGGCAGGGAAATTAACTAGATTTATTTTTCAGAGTCCCTTATAGTCCTGAATACTTAATTCTGGCTCAGAATGCAATTTCTATCCAAATGGTCGAGTTTAAGAAATTCTCCTAAAAGTTTGAGTAGTTTTTATGCAGTCTTCAAGAATTTTCTTTGTGCTGGGTGCTATGGCACACACCTGTAATCCCAGCAGTTCCTGAGGCTGAGGCAGGAGGATCGTGAGTTCAAAGCCAGCCTCAGCAACTTAGCAAGGCCCTAAGCAACTCAGCAAGACGCTGTCTCTAAACAAAAGTTTAAAAGGGCTGGAGATGGAGCTCAGTGGTTAAGTGCCCCTGAGCTTATCCCTGGTATAAAAACAACAACAACAAAGGATTTTCTTTGTATAAAACATGGGTACTCTTTCAAACTGTCTCTGATTCACTTTTCTTGTCCTATTTCATTGGCTCAGCTCACCTTTGCAATTTTTTTTTTTTTTTTTGGTACTAGGGATTGAACTCAGGGGCACTCCACCACTGAGTCACATCCCCAGCCCTATTTTGTATTTTATTTAGAGACAGCGTCTCACTGAGTTGCTTAGGGCCTCACTAAGTTGCTGAGGCTGGCTTTGAACTCACAATCCTCTTGCCTCAGCCTCCCAAGTGCTGGGATTACAGGCGTGCGCCACCATGCCCAGCTACAATGTTGAGTAGAAGCACAAAGCAATGATAGGGACCATCTTTATATAATTTCTGACTTTAAAGGGAAACTTGAAAGGTTTATATGTTAGTTACAAAATTTATCTAGAATTATTCAGTAAGGGAGTTCCTCTGAATTACTGACCGGTTAGGTGTTAAATTTATTGAATTTTTATTTTGCATATACCATAAAATCATATGGTTGTTTTGAAATCTGTAAAAGTGTTGAATCACATACCTAAGTTTTCTACAGAAACATTCTTAGGATACTTTTTATGTCAAGTAAAGCTTACTAGTATTGGCCATTACTAGTATTACTTAGTATTGTCCATTTTTTGTCAAGAATTTCTGGATTTTTGGGACTTATATTTTTTGGCCATTCACAGTAATTCTTCTTTTATATTTTAATACATGTCTTGCTGGAACTTTATTCAAGTACAATTGACATAAATAAATTGCACAAATTTAAAGTGTACCATTTGATAAATTTTAACATGAAACATACCTGTGAGATCACTACTGTGATCAAGGTAGTTTATGCCTCTGGGATCCCTAAAATTTTGTTATGTTTTTTCATATTTTATTCTTTCTCCCTTTCTGCCTCCCTCCTTAATGGTCCCATGTAATCACTGATCTGCTTTCTGGTCACTATATGTTAGTTTATATTTCCTAGAATTTTAGACACATAAAATTATATTGCACTCCTTTTTACTAAATTCTTTTAGTGGTTATTGTGATATTCATGTGTATCGTACAGGTATCAATACTTCATTCCTTATTATTTAGTAATGTTCCATTGTTCGGCTATATCACAGGTGATGGCTGTTTATGGGTTATGAAATATAAAGCTACTATAAACATTCATGTGAAAGTCTTTGTAAGACATATATGTCATTTCTCTTTGGTCAACCTTAAAAATAAAAGGCCTACCTTGTGTGGTAGGTATATGTTTAACTGCACACTATTTTCCAAGGTAGTGTAGTATATCATTTTACACTTGCATCAGAAGAAAATGAAATTCCTGGTTCCTCCACATCTTTGCCAATTCTTGATGTGGTCAGTCTTTTTACATTTTAGCCATTCTAACAGGTATATAATTGCATCCCACTCTGGTTTTCATTTGAATTAATTTGCATGGATGCTGAGGATCTGTGTATATGCTTATTTGCCATCCATGTATCTTTCTTTGGTAGTTCCTTTTCTTTGGCTTATTTTTAAATTGTTTTGCTTTTTATTGTCTTTCTATTGAGTTTTGAGCATTCTTTTTATATTCTGAATATAATTCCTTTATCAAATATATACTTTATGAACATTTTATTCCAATCTATGTCCTGTCTTTTCATTTTCTTAAATCTTTTTTAAAGAGCAGAGGTTTTTAATTTTGATGAAGTCTAACTTAATAATTTGCTCTTTTATGAATTGTGCTCTTGGTGTCATTCTTAACAAAGTTTTGCCTATCCCAAGTTCACGGAAGTTTTCTTCTTGAAGCTTTATAGTTTTAGGTTTTAACATTTATGTCAATGATCCATTTTTAGTTGATTTCTTTTTTTGCATGATATAAAGTATGACTCAAAGTTTACTTTTTTTTCTCCTTCTTTTTCATCTTTGATCCTAAGTCAATTGTTCTTGATGGTTAATTTCATTTTATTGCCACTTTTAATGGTCCATTCTCAATATATCCAATTCATCTTATTGATAACCCAGTGGTCCTGGCACTGTTAGTTGAGAAGGCTATTCTCCCTCCCTGAATGCTTTTGTATCTTTGTTTAAAAATCAGTTGTCCAGATTCTGGGTGTGCAGAACCCTCTTTTGGACCCAATTTTTCTGTAAGTCTACTTGTCTTTCTTTGCACCAATACCACACTGTCTTGGTTGCTGCTACTTTGTAGGAAGGTTGGGGGTGAGCAGTGAGGCAGTGTGAGAGATTGTATGTTTCTGTGAAGGAGAAACTCAAGGACTAACCCAACAGGTGCTGAGGGAGATGTCCTAGTACCAATGTAAGAAACTCCACGTGTTTATAGGGAGTGAGAGCTGGTACCACCCAGGAAGTCATCATTTCATCCAGCTATGGAGTGCTTACTTTAGATTATGCTGGGCACTAGAACACAATTGTGTAGAATATCAGACAGTATCCTTGTTCTCATCATGGTTATACTGTAGGAGGAATTAACCCCACAATTGCACCAAAATGAATACATGCTCTAAAGGAAATGAATAGACTTAGGAAGGAAGTGGTCTTCCTTGTGGAGGGAATCCTTCCTCTAATGCCTGAATAGAAGTTTTCAAGGACAAGGAGAGAAAGGAGAAAAAAGAGTGCCCAGCAGAGCCTGTTAATTTCCTTCAATACCTGGTATATCTCAGTGTATCTCTTACTTCTTTTATGGCCCCAGAGCTTTTAAAAACAAATTCTAGTTTTAACTAAAGTTTTGACAAATTTTACTTTATTATGATTATTTTTCCTTCACGGTGCTGAGGATGAAACCCAGGGATTCAGGCTTACTAGGCAAGGACTCTACCACTAAGCTACATCTTTGGTCTTTGACAAAATTTAAACAAATTTTAGTTCTGAACTATGGTTTTTCAATATGAAAACTATTTTCCAGCCCCCTTTGCAGCTGGTTGAGGCCACATGACAAAACTCTGAACAATATAATACAGGTGGAAGAGCTGCGTGCAACTTCTAGGAAGTGTTTGGAAAAGTGACAATGTGCCTTTCACCGTGTCCTTCTGACTTTCTGCTCACTGGATGTTACCATGAGTGCCTCAACTGAGTAACCATGAGCCCAAAGGCAGATTCTGTATGTCAAGAATGGTGGAACAAGAAGATACAAGGAGCCTGAGTTTTTGTTTGTCCTGTATCCATGCTGTATATGCTACCCACCCGTTAAGCACTTAGCAGCTATTTTGGTTATCAGATCCACTGTTGTGATATCACAGTGCTTGTATCATGATGTCTGTGTTACTCACCTCACTTTATTTCATCCTATAAGCAATGCATCATCTCACATCATTACAAGAAGGGTGAGTAGAAAAGAGACCACATTCACATTCAGAATTTCATACGAGAGAAATCAACTCCTATATAGTAGTGTCCCTTTATCTGCACAGGACATTCCAAGACCCCCAGAGGATGCCAGAAACCACAAATAGTATTGAACCCTGTTTATACTGTATTGTTTTTTTCCTGTAACATACTTACCTACGATAAAGTTTGATTTATAAATTAGGCACCGTAACTCATAATAAAATAGAATAGTGATAGTCATACATATTAATAAACGTTAAATGAATCTGGTCTCACAAAATATCATGCTACTCAGAATAATGCACAATTTTAAATGTATGGATTATTTATTTCTGGAATTTTCCAACGAATATTTTTGAACTATAGTTGACTGCCGGTAACTGAAACTGTAGGAAGCTCAACCAAGGATAAGGGAGGACAAACATATCCCTTAACAATACTTTTGTTTCATTATTATTGTTGATTTTCTCTCTCTGCAGCTGAATCTAATACTAAATTGTGTGCAATACGAGCACAAAGTCCCCAGGGTAAGGAACGATATACCCAGAAGGAACTGAGAGATCAGCATGGCAGAAGTTCATGTTATTCCGAGTAGCATGATGAAACATCAGGCCATTCTGCTCTATCCCACTGGGAGGTGAATTTTTCTTTAGTCCCGTATCCATGGTGTATATGCTACCCACCTGTTAGGCACTTGACAGTCATTTTGGTTCTCAGATTTGCTATCGCTGCATCACAGTGCTGGGGTCAAGGTGCCTACATCATTCACTTCACTTCTTCTCACCACGAAGGCATTGCATCACCCTACAACAGTGTGAAAAGAGGGTGAATATAGTACAGTAGTATATTTTGAGAGAGCCCTTTCCTCTCTCATTGTATGGACCAAGCAATCAAGAGTCATAGAAATTAATCAACCTGAGTTCAGACCAGAATTATGCTGGTTGATATGCAACCTAATCTGTCATTGAGTGCTGAGCCTGTCCCCAGGACCATGCTACGTTAACAGTTCTTAGTTCCTTGAATCCTCCTGTTACTGACATCAGCATTGCTATCGCTTTTGACAGAGGTAAACACAGTGTCTCAGAGAGGCTTTGCCGAAAGTCCCACTGCTGCTGGGTGCCTGAGCAGGAAATTTAGACCCTGGTTTGTTTTTATTTTTATTTTTAAATTTCAAAGCTCCTTCTCTTTCTGCTAGCCCAAGTCCAGGGACTTCTACTCCTCTGTGCATCCTCAGGACAAATCCAGATCCTCATGGTTAGTGATTCTCAGAAGGAAATAGTCTGAATGCTGATTATCCTCAATTTCGTTATTTGTCAATCCAGCCCTGAAGTAACAACGGACAAGGGTGGACTCTTTTGCTTTTGTTTTCTGGATTTCTTTCTTAAAAATTGTTGTAATGCTGTGCTTTTGAAGTCAACAGGATGCCAACCTCCTCCACCTAACAGCTACCTCTTTGGGATACAGGTACATTGGGCAAAAGTACAATTGCATTAAAATGAAAATAATGGATTTCTGTGCATCGAGAACACTTACCCATGAGCAGTGGTTTGCCTGGCTCGCAGCTCTGCCCAGCATGGGGAAATGCTGGCATGTCAAAATGAGCTGGGCTCTCTGAGACAAGCCTCTCTGATCATCAAGAGCACCAGGCAGGCCTCAGGGCCTGGCCACTGAAGCTTAGTTTGGGGTGGGATAAAAATCCATTCTGTGGGGGCAAGCAGTTCATCCCCCTCCCTGAGTCTTCCACCCACCCACTCACTCACAGTATCAGCAGCGTGCATGACACTAGGCTGTCTGCTAGGTGCTGGGGGTGAAGAAGAAAGGATTTCGCAGACCGCTGGGGAGACAGACAGGTCCCCAACATCTTTACAATGCAGGGTGGTGGGAGAAATGAGTCAGCTCAGGGCCTGTGGCACCTCTTAGGAAAGAGTCTATATGACTTGCAGGATCTGGAGACTTCTATTAGAGACCAATGGAGCAGCACAATCAGAGGCTTCTCTCTAAGCCTTCCTGCTGGCCACCCACTGGCTGGCCTGGTCAAAGGAGATGAGCAAGTGGGCATGTTACCAGGTGGTCAACCCTTGGCCTTCTGCGCCCAAGTAGTGTGGGCACCACTTCCACAGCTGCTGCGTTGGATAGTGACAAGTATTTGGGAATCTGGGGAGTCTGTTATGCACCCCCATTCCTGGGGTCTACTTCACCACAGGGGGAGGAGGGGTTTCAGTCCAGACTGAGGCAACAGAATATTCTCTGGCTCGGGAAATGGTCTGGACTGGAGACCTCTCCTGCAGGGGACTGGTGGGGAGTGGGCAGGTTGCAGATGCCTCTGTTGGAATGAATTCACTCCAAGCTCTGCACCAGACTCACCTCCTGGGATGGGAGGGACCACACCTCACTGAGAACTCGCACGGTGGAATAAAGCATCTGTTTCAAAGAAGTAAGGGTTTCTTATCAAAAGTAGAGAAGATTCTGGACAGCTAAAGCAATGACCAGGAGGTTTACAAGAGGTATTATTGTCCCTGTTCTCTGGGTAATGATTTTCTGCCAATTTCCTGAGGTAGTGAGAGATTAAAGAGATTGGAATGATGTGCTCAGAAAAAGCTGGTTTCCTATCTTGATGGTGACAGTGACGGCAAAGCTGATGTCGTCAAACAACACGAAGGTATTATCTTCCTCTTTGGAGGAGAAAAGCCCTAAAATCAAGGGGTCAGCAGGTCTGGGTGCCTTCTGCATGCTCAGAGGTCATTACCTCGTCTGGGGCAGTGTGGAGGTCACCTGCGTTCTTTCCCTCACAGCCACTTCCCCGCGTCCCTGATCTCTGTTCTGTCATCAAGCAGCCTCCTCTGGTTCCGTTCTTGTCATGACTGTGGGTCCACCCGGACAGTCCAGGACGATCTCCTCCTCCTCCTAAGACCCTTATCACATCCTTAATTCAAGCTAAGTGTGCAAGAAAGACAAAAAGGATCCTGACTTCTGTTTTAGATGGTTTCAGGCTGCAAGTCTAGGAATGACCCCTTCTCAAATCTTCTCTTGGATGAGAAATTAGGAGGTTCCCAAAGGCCTCTCAGTACAGAAAGCACATGAAATACAGAATTCAGAACTCAGTGAAGTTAGCACTTCAGCTAACAGTTAGTGCCAATGTCCACAAAGGCTAAGGTAAGATTTCCTACTTATGAAATCTGACAGGGCCTTAGGCCCATGTTCGCAGCGGACGCCACAACCACCCAGCTGTCCACCAACAGAGATGGGCAGACAAAATGTGGTCTGCACACCATCCAGAAGAGTATTACGCAACCTTGGAAAGGAAGGAGGTTCTGACCTATGTGGGTGAACCTTGGGGACATCATGTTAAACAGACACAAAAGGACACATGCTGTGTGATTCCACTTGGATGAGGGCCGTGGGGTTGTCAAAGTCATGGAGAGGAGGAGTGGAAGCTGCCAGGGCCTGGGTGTGGTGAGGGGGAAGTGAGTGTTGATTGGAACGGAGTCTGAGTACCAGAAGGTGAAGTGTCCTGGAGATGGTTGGTGGTAACGGTTGCCCAAGAATGAGAATATGAAGAAAGCAAAAGCTGATACACACTTAAAAATATGCAAGGTGGCTTTCCATGCTGCCCAGGGAGGGGTTCATGTGGCGTTGGTCCCGATTCCTGTTGTAACTTAGAGGGAAACTGTCAACATGCCCAGAGCCCTTGAGGTCCTCAAATTCCTTGCAGCAGGACCCCACTTAGGTGGTACCACA
>JAJEJO010000350.1:511653-543729 GCA_020662805.1 Glaucomys volans | reverse complement strand
AAGCATAACTCAGCTAGCTAGCTTTGTTCTGGAGGATGGAGGACTGAATGAACTCTTCAAGGAAAGGCATTCACCTAGCGGAGCTAAGAGAAGAGGGTGATCTGCCACAGCAGGCCAGAGGGGAGTGCGAGCTGGGGCACCATTTAGAATTCTGTGTCCACCATGGAAGCAGGAGAGGGGTAGGTGGTCCCTGAGCTGTGGTGTGTGGCGTGGGAAGGTGGGAGCAAGGCTGGTGGATGGACTTCGGGGTCCGTTCCCTCTCCAGCTGTGCAAGGCTGAGGCTCCAACTGTGTCGGCCGGCAGTGAGCTGAGGATGTTGCAGTGACCGGTCACTCTTCCCAGACTCGGTCCTTCCAACTCCCATCCTGGGATCAAAGGGAGCCCCCCCCCTTGTTTATTTCCTCGATTGCCTGGTGACCTAGTTTCACATCCCTTCTCCTTCTCCCTACTCTCCCAACCACTCCTTCAGCCCACTCCTGCTGTGTAGGGAGGAAGAGGCTCTTACCTTCCCGCCCAGATGGTGGCCCCCAGGCTGCTTCCGGCTCCACATGCTGGTGGGAGCATGGCCTGGCCTTGGCTCCCTGTCCAGTCTTGCTCTGTGACTGCAGGGGTCCTCCTGGAGCACCAGGGGCACGAGGTTAGCTTCCATGAGCAGGCTCATTCCCAGAGCCGGAGGAGTCGGCCCCAAGCCAGGGGAGTCCTCTCTTCTCCCTTTAAAAAAAAAAAAATCATTTTTTTCTAATTATAAGCAGTGTACACATGTTCGGCGGAGAAAAAGAGAACTTACAGAACACTAAAAATATTTTCAGAATTATTTATATTACCCCACTGAAAAAGGAAAATCTGCTTGGGTTTGGATCCAGCACACCCACCCTGATGAAATCCAAAATCTGGGGCTGCTCATGTTCCTTCCATAAAATGGCATAGTGTTTGCAAACCCTCCCATATACTCTAAATCACAGAATACAATGTACTACATATATATTTGTTAGAGTGACAAAAAGAAAATTCTGCTCAAGTTCAGTTCAGACACAATTTTATAAAAAGAATATTTTTCCATCTATGATTGGTTGAACCCTTGGAAGAAGAAGCACAGAGGCAGATGACTGACTGAGTTCTCTGCTCCATCAGTTTACATCCAAGTTTGTATGGGGAAGTATTTTATTATTCACAGATTTATACACACAATTATATCATACTCGCTAATAATATAAGCACTTACAAGTATTGCACAATGTGATGCTTGCTCAAGCGTGCATGCTGTTTTCTAAGTTGTTTTCCTTTTTCGGTTAGCAGTGTGTTGTAGACATCTTTCCTTGCCATGAATTGCCTTCCTACAACATTCTCCCCTGCCTCTGCCTCCCCCACCCCCCCCCCCGGGGCTGGAGATCAAATCCAGGGCCTCCTACATGCTAGGCAAGAGTTCTACCACTGTGCCACGTGCCCAGCACTTTGAAGCCCTTTAAATGACTGTTTAATATTCCATCAAATCCATTGTTCAGAGTCTCTGAAGCTGGGGTCTACAGGCCCCTGAGGGTTCACAGGGATTCTTTTGTTCACTATGGAAAATTTAACTTCATATTCTCATTTTATGAGATATGAGCAAGAGACACCAGGAAGAGGAATCAGGGAAGAGCCTCTGGTCAGCGAGGAGCCTGTAAAGTGGTTGGAAAGGTTTAACAAAGCAGCTTTCAGGGATCTAGAATGATCTCTTGGGGAAAATCATCATGTCTGGTGATATTTGGTGGGAAATGAATTTCTCTTGGTGGAATGGGAGTTATATTGAGTCATTCATTTCCTTGCTTCTGCTTTTATTGGAATCAAGGCATTTTTGTAGCAGGACATGGACAATGTTGTCTCTTTTTGATAGAACTGAGCAGCAATGACCATTGAGTCACGCAGTCACCAACTTTCGATATTTACTTACTCATGCATTCACCGTGCATTTGTAGACCATGTTTCAGTTGACTCTTGCTGTGTAACAACTTACCCTGAAATTTAACAACTAAAACAATAATAAACATGTATTGCATTTTATAATTTCTGTGGTTCACAAATTCCAGAGCAGCTTAGCTGGATTGTCCCAGCCCATGGTCAATATATCAGACAGGGCTACATTTGAATAAAGGATCTGCCTCCAAGTGGCTCATTCATTCACATGTTAACAGGAGGCCTCAGTTCCTCATCACGGGGACCTTTCCATAGGGCTTCTAGAGTGTCTTCCGAATATAACAACTGACTTCTCCCAGAGTGAGTGATCTGAGAAAAGCACCGACAGAGCCGCAGTACTTTTTATGACCTAACCTGAGTATACTTTTTCACTTCTGCAATATCCTCTTTGCCAAGGAGTCAGTTTTATTGAGGTTGACCCTATCCTGTATGGGAAGGCACCAAGCATGGGGGTGAATATCAGAAGCCTGGAAAAATTGGGGATTGTCTTGGAGGCTATCACACCGACAAGCCAGGTCAAGTGCTAAGGTTAGAAATTAAATTAGATGTTCTTGCATCCAAGAAAATTACTGCACAGGTGGGATGATACTCAAGCTGTGGTTGAAGGTCACCTTAATAATGTAGCCAAAAGAGATGGGTCTCAGCATGGAGATACACTCTGCCACAGTGAGCAGGTACAACCGCATTGCCAATCAAGGCTGTTCCTGATGGGCAGAATCAAGGTTCAAGCTCATGGTCTGTGAGGTTGTTCTTAACAGAAGGTCCATTTTGTTCTATCTCAGGACAGTCGGTATGAAGTGATTTGAAGCAGAGGACCAGGAGGTGGGCGTCTAGCTCAGGTTTCCTACCTCACCAAGAGACCATCTCACTTCTTGCTCTGATTGGTGCTCATACCACTTGCCAAAGCAGCCTTCGATCTGCAGAAGTGTGGGGGATGAGTCTGGACGCAGAGATTCTCTTCCTCCTTCAGCAACACTGAAACGTACATTCCTCCTGCCATAGGAAGACAGCTGGTCCCTCATGCCTTGTTTTAGATGAGCTTTGCCTGGCATCCCAAGGACAGATGGCATCAGACCAAGTCTGCTCTGAGAAGGGAGCAGGTCTCTTAGCTTTCTGAATGGGGAGAGTTCTTCTCATATTTGATAAGAAAATCACAACTGTGGAAACATGCACCCATTGAGCTGCAGTGAGATGGAAGGGAAAAGCCACAGAAGGAAATGAGAGCTCTGCTGATGTGCTGGGTGGAAACAGCTTCAGCTATGACCCCAGCAAGAACCACCTCAGCAGAATCACAGCCAAAGCTCTAAGACAAAGCTTCTCTCGCGTGGGCCTTGGGTGGTTGGCCTGGTCTCTCCCCAGGGCTCTGCTTCATCACCCCTTCTGGTCACTGGCAGGAGGAGGCATCTGGGAAGTTGTTGAACTGTGAGGGCACCTCACTGAGAAGAGGGCCTATCACTGTGCACAGTGCCCCCTGCCCCTCCCATTGACAGGTGGTGCAGCATGTTCTGGGGGGACCAGTGGACAGCTGCTGCAGCCGCAGTGGGTTCAGGCTGTGTCTCTGCCAGTGGAATGTGCTCAGGAACAATCTGGCGGATGGACCTTGGCAGCATCTACCTCCTGGTCATGCCAGCTGGACTTCTGAGAAAAGGAAAGACAGGGAAGAAGATTTAGGATTTGGCCTCCATAGATGAACTGAAAAGGTTCCAGTTTCTTCCCCAGGGACCCGATGCAACTGTTAATTTGGCAGGAAGATGGTACAGGAACCCCAGCTAGGAAAGAGCAATGGTAGAGAAAGAGGATGATGGAACATGAATCTCAGAATTAGTCTCCCCGAGGGGAAGTTAATGGGAACCAGCATGGACATGTCCTGAGGGCCACCTCTTAGACTCCTGAGGGCATCGTGTCTGAAGAACACCATTAATTACTACTGACACCGAGTGGTTCCAAAGAAGGTCAGCTTTTCGGGGGAGTAGCTAAACTGCGTCATAACAATCATGGGGAAAGCTTGGGTCAGGTCCTAGGTCAACTTTGGGTTTGGTCTTTTACCAATTATATGACACTAGACAAGTCACTTCCCTTTTCTGGGCATCAATTTCCTTCTTGGTACAGTAAAGAGGTTGAACTTGATCATCTGTGAGGGCTCTGGCTTAATAACTCAAGGAGGCTTTGTTCTAGGACTTCAGCTCAAACTCTGAATCACAACCCACTGAGAGGGAACCCAGCCCTTTCATAAATATCACTAAAAATTCAGCCAAAAGTGCAAGTCCCCTGTCCCCCTGTAGGAGGCGTTCCATCGTCAGTGAACACCACGTAGCATCGTCCATCCTTTTGAGGCTTAAGATTTGTAATGACTGAAACTTAGATTTGTCCTAAATCCTCACTGTCACTATCCCCTCCTCCATAAGTTTCTTTGGGGTGCTCTTCCCCACCAGCTCTATCAGAGGCTGTGTGGTCATTTACTTTTAGCATGAGTAAGGACAGCACTGCCCACTTGGACAATTTCTGCATGCCAACTCAACTGTGTGCATTGCTTCCCTGGCGGCTGTCTAGGCAATGGTCACTCTGTTCCTGGCCAAAGGCAGCCCACCCACAGCTTCCCCAATTCTGTCTTTAGGTGTGAAGGAGGGGACTAACGTTCTCGGAGCCAACCTTCCCTTAACCAGAGACATGTTTGAAGGGTATTCCAATGCCAGGCAGAGTTCTGTCTCTCTGGGCTGTTTTGCCCTTAGCATTGGTTGAGACATAAAGATGAAGCCAATTCCTCATCCACGGGACAACCCTTAAGTGTGCAAACCCCCTTTGTTTACGCACGCCCAAGGCTTCCCCTCTCTCCAGGAAGCAGCCCTAACATCTTCAGCCATTCTCCATTGTGAACGGTTTTCCAATCTCTTCGCCCTCCCATTTGAAGTCCTCCAAATATGCTCCCTTCTCTGTCCCTCCTCAAACGTTTCCCAGAACCGAGGGCGAAGCTCCAGATGCAGGTGGCCTGGGCAGTACAGGATGGGGTGCTCTTGGCTCAGTCTAAGATTGGTTTTGCATTTTGGCAACTACATCACACCAAGGCCTCGAACTGATTTGCAGGCAATGAAAACTCTGTAGCAATTATTTTCCTTAACACGTGCTCTTGTGAAGCCGTCTATACTTGCATGGCTGATTTGTGTTGGACCCAAGTACATGATCTAACATTTGTTTACCCAAGGGCTCCTTCTTGTGCTGCTCAGCCCTGTCTCAGTCTATTCAAGTTATCCCGAATCTGGAGTCAGTCATCCAGCTGGGCCTCTGGCTTTGGATCAAGAGTCAATTTGATTCGCATGTTTTCTAGAGCTTAATCCAAGTCATTGATAAAAATGACGAATAGAACCGGACCAATGACACAGCCCTGTGCTACCAGAAATCTTTCTTGGGGTCAGAGGTCACATACCGATGATCCAAATGAGGACACCTATTCTTGACCAAATGAGGCCTGCAGATAATGTTTTGTTTTGGCCTGCATGGTATTTTATTTTTCTTTTTCTCTTTAAACTTTGAATTAGATGCCAACATCTGGATTTCTGGCTTCTTCTGAAAGATCGAAGATATGTCAACACCGGATCCACAGTCCAACAACCAGAGCAGCTGTGTGCGGTTGTGCAGGTTGTGAACTTGACGTTGTACATGGATGTGTGCAGTGACCACAGTCACCAGGCAAGACCCAGGCTCTCCATTTTGCCTCTGTCCCCATTCTTCACCGTTCTCAGGCACCTGAACACTGCGACTCATTGACGACACCTGCCTCAGTACCCAAGGTACTGAGTTAGCAGCCTCTGCTCCCTGTTTATCAGCATCTCATGAGTATGAGTGTCAGCTACTTATAAATACTCTCAACTGTGCCACCTTCCAGGCATGTAATCTCCCCTGACTTTTATGAGAGCTCTTCCCAAATGCTGTATGAAACTCAGGTCCATCATATCTCCTTGATTTGCCAGCTTATTAGGACTAAGGAAGAGGAAATTGCAATTAGGCTGGCCTGTTTGATCTTGGGAACCGAGGCCGACTCTAGGCCATCTCTATTTACCTTTCTATGAGCATAAAAATAATTATGACTTAAAGCATTTAGGACTTAATCCTGGGGTCAGTAGCCATTTCCGGTTGGGCCTGGGTACCTTTTCCTCAATGTCCCTTCCACTCTGGTCAGCCTGACTATTCTCTTTTCAGAGAGGGAAGTCACGAACAGGAGAGGATGAGGATGTTCACAGCCCTTTTCTATCACAGGTTCTGTGGTGTAGGACTCAAACCAGGCCCACCCCTTTCTCAATCATCTTCCCAACTATCACTTTAAAAGTAAAAGCCATTCATACTGTCGTTACAGAGAGACCTAAAGGTCCCCCCAAAACGAAGCTCTCTCTTTCACAGTGTTGGGTTGTAAGGGCGGACACTGCATTTCCCAGTCACCTTGGCATCTAGCTGGGACCACGTGACTAGCTCTCCCTAATGGAAGGCTGGAGGAATGAGGAGCAGCGCATCTGGGTTGAAGAGTGTCTTCTCCACCTCCTCTCCCACCCACCACCTGCTGAGAGCCAAGGACTGAGAGGCCCTGGAGGAAGACGGAGACACAGTTAGGAAGAGCATGGATCCCTGCCTTGCCAGGTGAGAGCTTCCTGCAACAGGACACCCTCATCCAACGATGTCTGAGTGAGAAATAGACCTTATCATATCACACCACCCAGAGGTTGTGCAGTGCTTGCTTTTAGTAGCTAGCATCCCCAACGCATAGTCATCCTGAGTATTTATCAGATTCATCCAAAAAACAAAAAAGATTATGATCTAGAATACATAGGAACCCAACAGCAAGAAACCAATCACCCAGCTAACCAACCACCCAAACCAAAAAACCAACAAGTAATCCAATTTACAAATGAGCAAATGACCTGAATAGACATTTCTCAAAAGGGGGTACATAATGAAAAGGGGATACATAATGGCCGACAGGTATGAAAAACTGCTCGGCTTGGCTGATCACCAGGGCCATGCACATCAGAATCACTCTGAGATACCATTTTAACTCCACTGGGAATGGTGATTACCAACCAGATAATGAGAACTGAAACATCTCACTGTGTCTCTCAAGAATGTACAAATAGCATGTCAAGCAAAAAAATAACATTTATAACCAAAGATAATAAAATAAAATAAAATGTACTATTTAGAGGAAATAAGATAAACAAAATAACAAATGCTGATAAGGATTCAGAGAAAGGGGAAACCTCCACTGTTGGCGGGGATGCAAATTAGTAAAGACATCATAGGACATAGTACAGAGATTCCTCAAAAAACAAAACAAAAAAACGACAAAAAAACCCCAACTGGAACTGCCATGGGACCCAGCAATCCCACTACTGGTTATATATCCAAAGGAAATGAAATTTACATGTTAGGGGAACATCTACATTGGTGCGTTGCAGTGCTATTCATGATAGCCCGGATTTAGAATCAACCCAAGTGTCCGATGGATAAATGGATAAAGAAAATGTGGTATAAAGACATAATAGAGTACAATTCAGCCATCAAAAAGGAGGCAGTTCTGTCATTTGCAGCAACGTGGATGGAACTGGAGGACATTATGTTAAGTGACATAATTCAAGCACAGAAAGACAAATTCTGGAATGTTCTTACACATGGTAGAAGCTCAAAAGTTGATCTCAGAAATCTCATTGACCACTCGATACTGTTCTAATTCCAAACCACTTCAGTGCCTTTTTCCTTGGTTTTGTGACCTTCATTTCACCTTTTGCAATATTTAAAAAAAAAAAAATCTAGAACCTTCTTTATAACCATCTGTTCAAGCATGGCTGCCTTTGCCTCTTCAGCAGTCCCTGCCTCTTGGGTTACAGTCTAATTGTGCCCAAGAGTCCAGAACCACACTCCTGGCTCCCTTCCCGACATCACACAGCTTCTAGGACCAATGACATGATTTATCTCAGACACTAAATATTTGTTAAGACAACACTAGATGCTAAATATTGCCCCCCAGGTTTGTAAGGTTTCAAGCGAAATTAGATGGGTCTTATTTATTCAGCTAAAATCAAAACAGGTTTGCCAAACCAGCGACTGCTTTTGCTTTTCCTCTGGTAGAGATTCAGGGACTCAGTCTCTCGCCATCCCCTGGCTTCCCAGGTGTTTATAGGGCGAGGCTTCACGCTCATTGCTTCTGCACGGCCACACTTGCAAAGGAGTCTAGGGAACGTCATCCAGCTGTGGGCCCCGGGGGAGAAGAGGAGGTGATGACCAGCAGATCAGTCTCGGCCACGGAGTGGAAGGCTCCTTACACATTGAGAGCCACTCACGCTGGCTGATGATGTTCGCTCATGTTTTCCTTTATTCAATCACTTGGAATGTCCTCCCTGGGCCTCCAGGCAGAGGCACAGTGTTTAAGGGGGAGTGGCTTCCCGTGGCTCCTCCCCCTGCCCCTCCAGAAGCATTCACAGGTAGGGCTCTGATCTCGTGCTTGCCCACCTTAGGGAGCCCCCTGGCTGTGTCAGCAGAGTTTGCATCAGCTCTGCCACCCACGCCAGGGCTTGGTCGCCTCTCAGGCCAAGCAGTTGCAACTTCTTATCCGCCACAGATTCTTTCCCCACAGTTTCCCTATTGCCAGGCGCAGACAAACCACTAGAGATACAATCGCAAACGAGCTACGCCATGTTCAAAATAGTCCTATAAGGCAGGCAGGGCACACAGTTTTGTTCCCTTTTGAAAGTTGACTCAACTGAGACCAGAGAGGTGAATGGCTTGCTTGAAGTCACCAGCAGATGAGGGCTGGGTGCAGGTTTCCCACTTGGGTCATTCTTTACATTGCAATGACAATGAATGGCATGTTTACTTTTCTACTTCCTGCTCATCTGTGCAAGTTAGTCCAAGTCCACAGACCTGACACCAGAAAGAAACTGAATTTGGGGAAGAAACACTTTGCAAACATCAAAACCCAGATCGTGGCCTCGATGCCTTCTTTGGTTTAGCAGGATGGTGGTCCTCCTGGACCCCGCTGCTCAGAGGTGGTGGAATTGAGCGGAAAGCAGAGGCTCCCTGTCCAGAGCCCCCCACGTGGCAATCACACCTCACGGTTTGGCCCCAAAGCTTGGGCTGTTCCAGTCTGGTGAATTTCTCCTCCCAGACATTCACGCTGGGATTCATTGGCCTCCTTCTAAACAAAGCCCCAAACATTTGATTCTCAAGTTACCACCTTACCTAATGTGCTTTGGTTCTGCTTCTCAGCAGCCTGGCTACAGAAAGGGTGCCATCTACCAAGACCCAGACACCACGCGCCTCCCGCCAGGTCCTTTCTTGCTGGCAGGACTCCCGCCAGGTTCTGCCTTGCTGGACTCTGCCAGCCACACACAGGGTCTGCTTGGAGACCTGCCCCAGGGGATGGTCTGACCTGGACCGGTCTCAGGCTGCTCCAGATCAGAGAGGCGGGTCTCCACATTGCTACAAAATAACCTAGAGGAGAAGGGATGGGGCGACAGATTTGTCAGAGACCACGCCTTTGGGACTCATCTTGATAAAATGGACTAAAATCACTTGAACTAAAAAAAGTCTGACGTTGATAAGCACTTTATTTTCTATGACATCGAGATAGTTATGTATATCATAATTATAATTTATCATAATATTTTAAAATAAGCAAAATAGAAATCATTTCTCTCACCATCATCATTTGATCTTATAACATTTTGATCTTGGCAATGCTGTTGTTGACCCCTAATTCATATGCGAAAGCCCCAGCCCCCAATAGGACTTGTATTTGGAGATGGGATTTAGAGATAATTAATATTAAATGAGGTCAGAAGGGTGGGGCCCTAAACCAGTAAGATTGGTGGCCTGACAAGAAGAGGAAGAGAGAGATCTTACACACACACACACACACACACACACAGCCCCTGGTATATAAGCACTTGATAAATGGAATCTGTTGTCCTAAATCATAGACACCATTTCTTCCTGGGTGTTGCATCAAAATAATGGGAGTCTTCAGCAAACAAACAACAGCTCCTAAGGAAAAACAGAAAAAGCACACCCTGGAGGAGATAGTGCCTTGGTTTTCACTTGGACAACAAAGCATTTAAATAGGATGTTTTTAAAAATAGGAGATAAAGAAAGTCTAAGGCGTCCAGCTACTAAAGAGTTGTTTGCTGGATAGAAAGGAATTCACAAGCAGTCAGAATCCCGTTATCCCGAATATCAGGTAGGCTAGTGTTAAGCCTCTGGAATGCCATTTCATTCTCTGGGTGGGGCCACAGACCCCCTGCCTTGCCCGTGCCCCAGCAGAGGACCTGGTTTGCACTGAGGAAGTCTCACTTCTTATCTCTGGTCATTGACAAAGCCGGCTAGAACCAGGGAGAAAGACCCGTTTCGTGACCCTGCATCACTACCTGTACCTCCCGGAGCTCTGGACTTGGTGGCCAACTCAGCTCCCTAGCTCTGCTCAGCAAGGATGACATGCAGTCATCTAGAACTCGGCTGGAGACTGAGCACCCAGGTTCAAACCCTGGCTATGCAACGCCCCCTCTGTCTGCTTCTTCGCCTGCACCCTGGGGCTGACCCAGAGCCCTGCCTGTTAGTAGGTTTGGCATCACTATAAGGAAATGCCTGACGGGCTGCTTAGGGAGTCGAGAGGTTTATCTGCTCACAGTTCTGGAGGTTCAAGTCCAAGGCTGGGCAGCCCCTGGATTTGGGCCTGTGGTGAGGTCCACACGTCATGGCAGGAGCACGTGCTGGCATCACCATCCAGGAAGCAAGGAGACTGGCTGGGCCAGGCTGCACCACGCCCCCCAGGGCCACGCCCCCAATGACCTAAGGACCGCCCACTCGGCCCCACCTCTTAAAGATGCACAGGGCTTCGCCAAACCGTACCGTCGAGAGACACAGGGACCTTCGAGAGTCACTTCAAACTGCCACGTAGATCTGTCTTAATGTTTATGCTAATCTCTGTAAAGTGCTTAGAACAGAGACCAGCACCAGGTAAATGCTCGGTGCATATGGAGCAGATGAAGAGCTGTCCAAGGCCAAGGGATGGATTTCACGGCCTCCTAAGGTTCTTACAATCCAGGTCGTCTTCGCGGGATCTTCTGCAGGATGGTGGCAGCGAGGTCTCATCCAAGCCTCCTGCTCCCACCCATCTTTTGTCCATCACAAGTGCGGCACCCCCTTCTGAAAGCATCAAGGAGCTGCTGCCACGGACCCCCATCAAGGGGCTCCACGGACAGCTGGGTGCATCAAGACCCCAGTGTCTTTCCGTGTTCCCAATCAAATACTAGGATCTTGGAAAGAAAGCCCGACTGTCCCCAAAGAGAAGAAGAAAACTAAAAGGGATCTGTGGTTAGCCCTAGAAAAAATTTACCCAGGAGTGTGAGTTAACAGGAATGTTTCTTGTCCCAGAGACCCCAGTTGGAGAGGCTGGGACCCCAGTTAAGCTCTATTTCCCCCTCTCCTATTAATAAAAAAAAAAGAAAGAAAGAAAGAAAAGAAAAGAGAACAGAGACCAGCAGCCTCACTCCCTCAAAAAGAAAGGAATCCAGATTTCAAAACGCTCAGACTTATTTTTCTTGAAAAGGCAACTTCTGAAGGCTGTCCAGGCCTCCATCAAAGAGTACAGCTGTTTGAAGCTGCCCCCTCCCAGAGCCTACCTGCTGATTATTCTGGAAAATATTATATTGACATGACTCTTTAGGATATAAAGGCTTTGCAGGGCTTGGGTGCGACCCTGTGACTATCTTGAACCCATACATGATTAAAAATTTAGATGGCTAACTTTGAAACAATCAAATGCATTAGAAGCTTCTTAATGAGCCGCCATGTGAACTAAAGCATTGCTAACTTCAGAAAAGGGCTTCTGTGGAAATTCCATCGTCTTTGATCCGGTAAAGTCACGGCAGGGTGGATTTATTTCAAGTTTGTTTTTTTGGCATACTGGTCCTCCCAAAATATTGGGAGATATCTTTCTGAGCAAGATGTGGGAGAAAACAATAGTGCTGTCTCTTTCATTTCTCTGAAATTTGACAGGAGTGCAGTTTATTAACTTGAAAAGAGGCGCAGACATTATCTGAAGCCCCGAGACTCTAGTGGGGATCGCCTCCCTTTTGTGCCAGTGGGAGTTGGCGACATTTTGAACCTGATCACCATTAAATGCCTTCCTGAGTGGCACAGGTGCCTTTAAAAAGCAAGCCGGTGCATTTATGATGTAAATTCGTTATTTTGACCGTCTTTGAAATCTGTCATATTCACGTCCAATTTAATGCCTTGCAAAAAAAAAAAAAAAGTCCCCTTTCTTTTATAACACTTTTAAGATTTTCAAAGCCATTTTCATGTAGCAAACTATTGTTATACCTAATACATCCTGAAAGTATTTTAGCAAAGGAACTTATAGGATTCTGTTTTAAGTCATGTCGAGTTTGAAAGCATGGCAGTCTTCAAATAAGCTTTGACCAGGAGATCGCTTTTAGTTTTGTGAAAAGCTGCTCTTGATTTCCACGTACACAATTAGCTGGCCCAGATGCACTCCCCAGTTTAGGCAACCATTTAGCTAAAGAGAAGTTGGGCATCGCATAGGCTGTTTTCTATTCCAGGTCATGGACTTTTCTAGATCATTGAATACAAAGATCTCCTCTTAGTGAGGTTGGCTGTCCAGAACATTCCTAAAATCCTAGGACAGTGGTTCTCAACCAGAGGCACCATGCCCCTTGGGGTGGGGGGGTGAGCAGGGTCTGGAGTCATACTTTGTCTTCACACCTGGGAGACAGGTGCTAGGGCACCGGGAAGGAGAGGCCAGGGTGTGGTGAACTCGGGGTGCACAGGTGAGCCCCTCGAGATAAAGCACTGCCACAAGCTGCAGTGGAGGCGGGCAGGGCAGGGCTCTTCCTGCAGGCCTGAACCAGGTAGGCCCCTGCATCGAGCTGTCAGTCACCAAGCATGAGAAGCAGGAGGACACCCAGGATGCTTCTGACACACAGTAACACTCAGACTCCACCCACACCTGATGAAGCAGGTCCCCCAGGGAGGGGTCACAGGAATCTGTGGCATCAGATCCTCCCTGGGGGGATGCTGCCATAGTGAAACCACAAAAGAGCCTCTGAGGATCCTCACACTAAACCTGAGGCATCTTTTCCTCTTGGGAGGGTCTCCGCTTTGCTCAGAATGATCAACTTTGACTTTGTGCAGAGTTCTAATAAAAATTTTTAAAATATATAATTTTAGTTGCAGGTGGACACAATACCTTTATTTTATTTTTGTGTGGTGCTGAGGATTGAACCTGGGGCCTCACATGTGCTAGGCGAGCGCTCTACCACTGAGCCACAACCCCAGCCCGATTCTAATAGATCTGCTTACTGTTTCCCTGTTGAAGACATATTAACAGCAGGGTGGCTGATAGAGAAAGGAGTTCTGGCCATATTGAATGGACAGCTGAGTAAAAAAGGGAGGAGGCTTACAACTTAATGTATAGGATGGATATATTTTAAAAGCACATACAAATTCCCGAAGCATAGCACTCTGGGATTATGTCTTCATTGGGGAGTGTTGGGCTCACAAATGGTAAACAAACAAGTGCACAGCAAATAAAACATTTGCTAGTGGTAAGCGTTATGCAGAGAATTAAAATAGGATGGTGGAGAGAGATCGCATAGCTGATTTAATTTGCAAGATCAGGAAAGGTCATTTAAGCTGATCTGACAGGAGGCAATCGCCCATAGAGGAGCAGCCTTCCAGGCAGACAGCTCAGCTAGTGCAAAGGCCCTGAGGCAGGAATGAGTTTGGGATGTTCCAAAGAATGGAAGGAAATCAAGAAAGGCTGGGCTGTTGTGGCCCAGAGGGACAGTAGTATGAAGTAAAGCTGGGCTGCTCAGGTACAAGGGAATTGGGGTCTTTTTCTAATACAGGCTAGTGATAGTGATATGTTTCACTAACCCCATCTTGTCAGCAGGTAGAGAATGAGTCACAAGAGGCCAAGAGCTCAAGGAGGCAGTTTGGAGCGGTAAGCTGTGATGATGGGGGGCTCCTGGGTAGTGGTGGATATGGAGAGAAGGGCACGGGCCCTGGGCAGGTCAGTGGAACTTGCTGAGGGATCTGCTGTGGTGGTAGGAAGAGGGGAATCGGGGATATACTCCTAGACGTTTGATGAGCAAAATCCATTAGCAGGGATGGCCTCCAGAGATGGGCAGGCTGGGGAGAAGCCAGGGAATCAGGGGGCTTGATTCTCTGCTGGGTCCTTGCTCTTCAGCATCCAGTTGACACTGAATTGTGTCTGGAATTCCAGGGAGAGCGGCTACCCACTGGCCATCACTGACATTTAGACGGTGCTTGATGTCATCACTTAGCTGGAGAGAACACAGCGGGGTGGAACAAGAAGTGGTTAGGGTCAGAGGGAGACCAGGCAAGGGGCTAGAAGATGGTAGCACAAGCAGGAGAGAGTGGCTGACTCTGGCCCTGATGTGGACCTGGGCGTGCCCTGGCATACAATGGGTGGGCAGGGGGATGACGAAGGTATTCCGCAATGCTGACACATCAACCAGTCGGAGCAGACCCTGGACCTCAGGGGCAGGTGCAGGGATTGGAAGCCCTCTGCTGGGTGGGCATTACGTCTTTGGTGTCTGAGAAATCCAGGGAGGAGAGGAAAGGTGGTTGGGGCAGCAGGTGGCACTTGGGAAACTGTGACTGTTCATCAATCCTGATCCCAGTACCGTCAGCCCTCCATATCTGCATCCACAGACTCAAACGAGTCAGGAGCAAAACGTATTTTTTTAAAGTTGCATCAGTATCGAACACGCACCTTCTTGTCATTCTTCCCTAAACGATGCAGCATACCATATCATAGCTTTTATATTGTATCAGGCACCACAAGCCATCCAGAGATGATTTAAAGTACATGGGAGGGCTGCGTAGGTTACCTGCAAATGATATTCTATTTATATTAGGAGACTGAGCCTCTGTGGATCAGGGGTATCTGATGGAGCCCTGGAATCATCCCCCGTAGATTCCAAAGGGTGACTCTATCCCAGTGTCCTCACCACCAGCCTAACCTATAGCTCTATATAGTCTGGTATGTAAGTTCCTCCTGTATGAAAAGGGAGGATCGGGGCTTTCTTATATTTTATTTGCCATTTTCCACCTGGTTCTAGAACAGTGATTTTGAAAATCTGCAGTGCTAGAAGCACTCCCCGGAGTCTTACTAAAAATCCAGTTCACCAGATCTGCACCTGAACTGTGCAAGTCAGACTCTGCCCTAGAACTCCCCGATCTGCAAGGAGCCTTCTGGATGGGTCTGCACACGGGTTGAAATTTGAGAACCTCGACACGTGGCCAAAGTTGTATGCCCCGTTTCTGAAAGTGAAGGGCTTTCTGGATTTGAAGGTGGGTGCTCGCAGCGTCCAGCTGAGCATCCCCCTCTGCAGGACAGGGCAGGGGGCGAAGATTGGCGTTCAGATTCATGTTGATTGAATCCAAACCTGCGGGTTTTCAACTCAGTCTTCAAGCCAAACAGACCTTCTCTGGTTCCCTAATCCCTATTACCGGAGTGGATTTCAGCCGGATCCGCACTTCTTTGCCGGGTTGCAAGACATTTTCTTCTCCTGTGGAGGTCTTCCTGCAGTTCGACTTCAAAGTGGCCAACCCGAGAGGGAAAGGGTTTCAGAGAGTGTTTACAGATGCCTTATCACTTTGGGGGTGGGGAGGCAGAGTCCAGGAGTTGAGCAAAGGAACAGATTTCTCCAAAGCAGTTCAGAGCTGGTCTAATCTGTCCAGGCGATCAAACGGTAGCTTAAAAGATCTCTCCTTCAAAGAGGCGAATGAGAGTTTCTGGCTGTCGGTCGGTCAGTCGGGATGGAGGCCGGGGTTTTCTAACATGCAGAATTGTCCTTTCTTGGGTGTTAATTACAGAACCTGGAAGCAGATGTGTGAGGATATTCAAACACACACACACACTCGTGCTGTCTCACGTGGGTGTGGATGTGAGTGGGTGTCCATGTAATTGGAAGAATGGAACGTCTTTCTTTCGCCAGCACTGGAGAGGGGAAATAGTCATTTTGGAAGCCTTCGTCTTTATTTCTGCATTGAACTGAGGGTGGAAGCGAAGGCAGGGGACCCGCTTTGCCAAGTTACCCTAATCCCTTTAATTAGATGTGAGAAAGGTACAAACATATTCATTCACCATCTAGGAAGATCTTCCCGGTGCCTCTCCCTGGAGTGGAATGTTCTGGAGACTCAGGAAGGCTCAGAGGTCAGCAATGCAAGCTCAGAGGCAGAAAAGAACCACGTGTTTCCCACCCCCAGCCCCAGAGCAGGGACAGAGCTCCCGAGCTCCGGCCTTCTGCTGGGCATGGGAGAGCCCGGGATGCTGGCGGGGGAGAAAATGTTTGGACCGTGGCCTAACAGTCTTGGGCTGGGTTCAGAACATCCCTGCCACACAAACCACCTTGGTAGTATTTGGGAGAGAGAAAGAGGGTGCCCCCATGTGTGGTTAAACTGGGCACTACTTCCTTTGCAGAAAGCATATTAATCAGGCTTAAGTACAGGTTTCTTGTGGCAGGGGATCGGTCACTGCCATTGCCGACTTTCCCACAGAAGGGCCTTCTGTCCCAGTGTCAGCCACCAAGCACACGGAGGTTCCCGCTGATGGTCCCCGGGCTCTGTCTAGCTTCGTCACTCGCTGGGATATCTCAGAACTCTCATCCTATCCTTCTCTCTTTTAAGTTTCTTCATTTTCCAATCGATCGGATTGTTGGGGGGATGAGTTGCCCCTGGGTAAGACGAGGCTTGGGCTACTGTCAACCCGTGAGCTCTGAGAAGCAGGAAAGGGCAGGACGGAGTAGCAACGGAAGCCACAGCCTGGCGCCGTGGGCTGGGACGCTGCTACCTGGGTCCCTGACACGCACTCTCTCTTTCTTCCTTTGGGATCTTGGGGAAATTCCTGCACTGCTTTGCCGCTCAGTTTCCTCATTGTAAAGTGGAGATAATAACAGTGCCTGCCTCCCAGGGTTGCTGGAGGACGGGCCCGGAGTTAGCATATACGCAGGACTTCCCAGAGTGCCTGGTCATGGAGAAACCCCCAGGACCCGAGCTGCCTTGTTATTCTGCTCCTTGGCTGGGACCCCGATTGCTGTGGGTAGTAAGGGGTTTCGTGACCTTCTGAACTAGCCCCCCGTGGGGTGCCAGGCAAGAGCACGTAAAAGTCTCCAGCCTGGGCCCGTGTTGGGGGTGCAACCACTGGTGGGAAGGGGCACGTCTGGAGATCTGTCTGCACACTGGGGCTCTTCTGGAGGGGCCTCTGGGCTAGGCACTGTGAGCGGACCATCACCTAAGCAGGATGAGCCCACCTTCGAGGTTCACATATCTATGGCTTGTGCCAAGTGCCCGCCTGGCTCGGCCTCGGTGCTGGGCCTGGCGTTTCCCTCCTTTCCTTTCCCACAGGCCTGTTGCTACAGCCTCCTCTGCTGTAAGAGGTGCTGGTGGCACATTTGCTGCCATTGATTTTCCCCGAGAAGGGCTTGGCTGGCCAGCACTGGCCAGTAAGCACCGCAAGTTCCCCTGATTCTGCAGTCATGCCGTGATTGGTCTCCCCGTCTCTGCTCCAACACCCTGTGATCTGTCGCTCCCTGCCAGCAGCCAGAGCCAGCTCTCAGGACAGGTCAGAGCATTCCACTCGCCTCTGCAGCCTCTCCAGAAAACAAGACCCTAGCACATCTCCACAGCTGCAAAGGCCCCCTGCCTGCCTCCTGACCTGGGCTCCTTTCCCTCCAGCCATGCTGGGCCACCAGCGGGCCCTCCATCCTGCCTCTGGACCTTTGCCTGGTGGCAGCTTCTACCAGGATTCTGCTTCTCCTGCTTCTTCTCTTTTTCAGATCTGAGCACAAATGCCACTTCCCCAAGAGGAGAGCCACCCCCAAGCACCTGACCCGAGTGGCTCTCCGTGGCCAGGTACCTGCCTCTTCACCCTTGTGTTTGCCGACAGGCCTCAGGGGCCGCTCCCACGGGCAGCCTGCGGGTTGGCCGAGGTCAGCATGACCCCGTCCCAGGCTAACTCTTTGGTTTTGCTGGGCTTTGTTGCTTCTGCTCCGGGGCCTTATCACCGTCTTCACCTGCATCACTCCGGGACTGCCGGATCCAAGAGCTGGAGTCGGGAAAACACTTTGAACAGTGTGGATCAAAGGGTTCGAAGTAGAGTATCTGGAAAAAGCAAAACAGGGGACCATGGGGAGTCGCCTGACTCCCCAGAGGTCCTATTGCCCTTTAACTGGGTAGAAGCCTTTCTGTGGGAACCACATTCCTTTCCCCCCCTCGCCAGCCCACCCCCCACATCCACACAGAGCACGTGATGTAACCCTGCCAGGCACACTGGAGTTCTGGGGCCAGACAAGTCTGGTTCGATAGCCTTCTCCAGATGCCAGAGAGGAACCATCAGAGCACGGGACAGAGATCCCTCCACCATTCAGTGAGCAAGTGGAGACACACAGGCCCTCCAGAAAGATGAGATCAGGGAAGAGGGAGGTGGGGGAACAAGAAACCTTTGCTAAAGAGGAGGCAAGTGGGACTCGGGCTTCTCGCCAGGCACAGCCCCGAATCTCTTCACCTGGCTTTGAACCAATCCATAGGCGCTGGGGTGTGGGACCTGTGTCATTCCTTGGGAAAGAAGCAGCATTGGCCAGAACTGGAGGCTCTTCCGGTTCCTGGGAATCTGGGCACACAGTGGCTCCACCTCCTTGGAAGGGTCTGTCCTCAGGTGGTCCTCGGGCCACCTCGGGAACAAGAGCATCGGAGTGGAGAAGCTTGGAGCTCCTGGCTTGAGCTGTCTTGACCAGGGGTTGCAGATAGAAGCTCAGCTTCCCTTGAAGAACTTTCCAGCCAGGCCCACCTGGACTGGGATGGAGAAGGAGAGAGAGGAGGAGGTGCTGGGCTGGAGGGACCTCCAGCCACAGAGGTGACCCACCGCTGAGCCAGTCGAGAGCACCCATTTCTGACCCTGGAGAGCCTGTGCCTACCATTGCCCGAAATGGGCTCTTTCTCTCCTGAACCCGAAGTGGCTGGGTTTCATATGAGAAGAGGCCGGGGCAGGGGGAGAAAGGTCGAGGGTGCCTCTCCTGGGGATGAATAAGAGGCCTCTGAAAGATAATGCTTTAAGGAGCTGCTGCCGCCCCAGATGGGGTTTTGAGATCTACGGTGATCCCAGAGGCAAGGCCAACCACGCCGAATGGTCGGAAAACGATTCTTCTGGAATCTCTCCAAAACTCAGTCTTCTTTCAGCATTTCAGGGGAGTGGGCATCTTCGGGGGAGAGGGAGAAGGGAGCAGGGAGCCACTGAGGCAAGGCGCAGTCGGTTCTTGGAGACTCCGTTTAAAAGGGGCATCGCTGTAGTGACAGCCACAAGGCGAATCCACTGGGACGTGCAGGCACTTTCCTTTGTCAGGTTGGAGAGTGTGACCTTTCCTTTTCCCTGTTCCCATCTGATGGATCGATGGATGGGTAGATCCCCCACCCCACCCACTTTTGGACCATTTGAAAGTACATTGCACACATCACCCTCCTTCGCCCCTTCCTGTTCCAACACGCATTTCCACAGAACAAGGATGTTCACTTAGGGAGCCACAGGGAATTACCAATTCAGGAAATTTCCAAGATCTTTACCTGATCTAAAGTCCATATGCCAATTTCATCAGCCACCTTGAAAAAGTGTTCTTGAGAGCAATTCTTTTTTTCTCATTCATGATGCCACTGGAATCACAGAAAGCAAAGGGGACCTTCAGGCCTTCACCGTGTCCTTTCAATGTCCATGCTGCTTTGTGTGTATATACTCTTCACTGGGTTACAAAAAGATTTTGGAAAAAGACATAAAGGTATAATGAAATAAAATATGAATGAAAGCATCAGATGAAAGAAATGAAATTGAAGGGGATAAGAAAAGCTAAAGTAGGGGACGAGGTGATTTCATAAGGACATGAAGTCATTGGCATTGTTGCTGTAGTGAGCCATGATTCTGCCTGTGAGCTTCCTAGTGGCCAAAGCAAAGAAAGAACAAGAGCCAATAGGCAGGGCAGCAGAATTATCCCAAGCAAGGGTTTGTATCTTATGGTAGCTTTTTCCTATTTTAATGTTAGTGTTTATAGTTCATGATCGTGGTGAATGCTCTCTTCTCAACTTCTTTTTTTAAATTTTTTAAAAATTTTTTCTAATTAGTTATACATAACAGTGGAATGCATTTATGTATTTTGATATATCATGCATGAATGGAGTATAGTTTCTCATTTTTCTGATTGTACATATTGTAGGATCACATCTGTCATGTAGTCATACATGTACATGAGGTAATAAGTCCATTTCCCTCTACTATCCTTCCTCCCCCCTCCCCTCCCTTCACTCCCCTCTACCTAATCTAAAGCAACTCTATTCTTCTCTAGCACCCCACCCCCCACACACACACTTATTGTGAATTAGCATCCACATATCAGAGAAAACATTTGGCCTTTGGTTTTTTGGGGGGTTTGACTTATTTCACTTAGCACCATATTCTCCAACAAGCAAGTGCCATAATTTCATTCTTCTTTAAAGCTGAGTAATATTCCATTGTGTGTGTGTATACCTGCCACATTTCCTTTATCCATTCATCCAGAATAGCCAAAGCAATCCTTAGCAAGAAAAAGTGAAGCAGTAGCTATCACAATACCAGACCTCAAACTATTCTTCAGAGTTATAGTAATAAAAACAGCATGGTATTGGCATAAACAGACATGTAGACCAATGGTAGAGAACAGAAGACCCACAATGCACATAAATATAGTTAGCTCATTAGACAAAGGCACCAAAAACATTCACTGGAGAAAAGATAGCCTATCAACAAATGGTGCTGGGAAAACTGGAAAGCCACATGTAACAAAATGAAATTAAACCCTTATCTCTCACCCTGCACAAAACTCAACTTACTGTGGATCAAAGACTTAGGCACTAGAACAGAAAGCCTGTGCCTAACAGAAGAAAAAGCAGGCCCAAATCTTCACCATGTTGGCCTAGGCTCTGACTTCATTGGCAAGACCTCTAAAGCACAAGAAGTTAAATCAAGAATCAATAAATAGGAAGGATTAAAACTAAAAAGCTGCTTCTCAGCAAAAGAAACAATCAATAACGTGAAGAGAGAGCCTCCATTGGGAGAAAATCTTTACCACATGCACCTCAGACAAAACACTAATCTCTAGGATATATAAAGAACCAAAAAAACTTAACATCAAAAAAGCAAATAACCCAATCAATAAATGGCCTAAGGAACTGGACAGACACTTCGAAGAAGAAGATATACAATTGATCGACAAATATTATGAAAAAAATGTTCAACATCTAGCAATTAGAGAAGTGCAAATCAAAACTAAGATTTCATCTCACTCCAATCAGAATGGCAATTATCAAGAATACAAGCAATAATAAGTGTTGGCGAGGATGTGGGAAAAAGGTTCACTTGTACATTGCTGGTGGGAATGCAAAATGGCGCAACCACTATGGAAAGCAGTGTGGAGATTCCTCAGAAAACTTGGAAAGGAACCACCATTTGACCCAGTTATTCCACTCCTTGGTCTATACCCAAAGGACTTAAAATGAGCACACTACAGTGACACAGCCACATCGGTGTTTGCAACAGCTCTTCTCAACTTCTTTAAGCTCTTGCCTCCCTGAGCTCAGGGTGAGAGGGAGGTGGAAGCTAGGAGAAGCCTCAGCAGCCTGGTGAGTGGAGCTTCCACACGCATTGAACGATGGCTTCCTCCTGCTCCTCGTGGACCACCTTCATCTGCTGTGTTCCCCGTGTCCGTCCCAGGCCATGGAGTGAGTGCCCGAGAGCACTTGTCAATCAACAGGCAATTCTGAGGCCCGGCCTCTCCTCCCTCCACACTCCCCCATTGTACACCAGCCTTTCTTCCCCTGTGCACTTTTCCAATATTGAAGGAGTCACAACCGCCTCTCTGCTCAAATGTGGAATCCAAATGCCCAGAGGACAGCTGGGCAGCTGGTGGACACTCGATAACACTTGCTGACAGATGGACACTGGGCCTGGTGGAGCTGGCCTGGGGACAGGGCTGGCGTGGGCGGAGAGGTGAGGACCCGCCTCCTCTGTGCCCCAGCTGCACACAAAGCCATCTGGGCCACACCCGGCTGAAAGGGGGACCAGTGGCGCCAGCGTGCCTTGCAAGTGAAGCCGGGCAGCCCCTGGCCTGGCCCCACCGTCCTCCTGCCCTGCAGTGCCCAGAGCCTCAAGGGACCTCCCCCATATTAGGGCTCCTGAGGGTCCCCATCCTCACCGTCCCCTGGCATCTGAAGGTCCCTTGGGGAGCATTTGGCTTGGTCCCACAGCCCTGTCCCTCCTCTGCCATCCCCTCTCCCTCTCTAGGCCCTGTCCCCTCTGCCCCCTCCCCCGGCTGGCCCTGGTTCCTGGGGACTCAGTCAGAACCTCCAACACATCTTTTATTAATATTAATTCTAAAAAAAAAATTTTTTTCAGTGCTATTTAACATCTGTTTTTTCCCTTGGCTGAAAATAATTGGAGATGAAAGGCCTGCTGCTGGTCCCCCGCTTGGTCTCAGAAGGAACAATGGAGACAGACAATGACTGCATTTTTTTCCCCAAGCCAAACAAGCTCCAATAAACTCTCCTTGCCGCCGCCTTGCAGAGGCTGCTGGGAATCGAGGGGTCCTGCAACCTCGCATTTCTCAGCCATCTGCAAGCTCAGAACTCGGTGCATCTTGGGTCCAGAAAGTCTTGGGGTGGGGGCTCTTTGATTTCCATTAGCCAAGTGCGCTGATTTTCCTCTGTCCTGAAAACATCTGGCACATTTGAAGTTCCACTAAAGTTTGCACCATCTGTAAATATAAATAGCTTGGTCTTGATTCCATTAGAGGCCCGTGAATGGAACAAAAATATTCCCAACTAACTCTGCCATGAGGCCGGGGGCCCGACCGGATCGGGTTCCTCCTTTGCAGGAAGGAAGGGGATGCTGTGTTCTTTCCTCCTTCTGGTGAGGTTGGGCCGATGGTCTGACTCTAGGCCTCCCTAAATCTCGTCAGAATCACAGAAGCATGTTGCTGTTGGAGTGTACAGAGGGCCTCCGGGCAGGTAGAGAGCGGAGGCCAGAGGGGCTCACCGCAGGTCCACCAGACCGCGTCAGTGACACTGAATGAACAGCCCTGACCCCAAGTGCACTTCCCCAGAGGAGCATCCTGTGAGCTCCTCCAGCAGCCGGCAGCCTGATTCGCTGCTGTGGGCTGAGCCTCCAGCTCACAGGGAACTTGCCTCCTTCCCTCCCACTCTTCTGTACCTACCTTCATGTTTTGTTTGTTTTCTGTGACACTGGGGATGGAACCCGGGACTTTGAACACGTTGGGCAAGTGATCTACCATGGAGTTACACACTTTTCATTCTATTTTGAGACAGGAGTCTCACCAAGTTGCTGAGGCTGGCCTCAAACCAGCAATCCTCCTGCCTCAGCCTCCCGAGTAGCTGGGATAACAGGTGTGCACCACCATGCCTGGTCTGCTCTGATCCTCGGAGGTCATACATCTTATCAGGTCATTGCATAGGTACCCCTCGGTGTCCAGGCTGAGCTTGTTCAGCCTTCAATGCCCCCCTTCCCCTCTCTCTCTTCTCTTCATCTCTTTTCTATTTCTCCAATAGGTCTCCCACCTCTCTTGTTGTAGAGCAGAACTGCCTGAGGAGTCAAAGTGACCATGAATGGCAAGCTGTTCTTGCTGACAGAGCGACGGGAGGGGTTCATGAGTGAAAGTGAGATGAGCCAGATAAGTGAGTGCTGGGGACAGGTGTGGGGACCTGAGTGACTCTCAGGAGCAGCTCTCACCGAGACTGGGGTTGTTAGGGGATATGGATTCCTTCCTTCTTGCCTTAGTTTCCCACTGCCCTGCAGGTGATTTATGACCCTTTGTATAGCCCTGGGCAATTTTCTTTGTGAGGGTCCTAATGACCTGGTCATAGGGGAGGGTGTGACATAATCTTAAAACAGTCGTTCCCGAAGGGGCTGTAATTAACTGGGCTGGGGGACGTTGGCATGCCAGCTCCCATTTTTCAGATACTGTCTGCTTTGACAAAGGTCCCGTGATTCCCAGTCCCATGGCCTGCGGACTCTCCCCGTGTGTGTCTGAGTGAGTCCCCACCCTGTTCTGTCCTGCCCCTCCCCAGACGCCTGCTGGGGCTGCCTTTCTCCCCAACAGCTCTCTTTCTTTCTCCTCTCAATCTCCAAGAAACAAAAATTAGGATCCCTTCCACCTAGGTATCGTGGATGGCGGGGTTTTAACCCCTCACTTCATACGCGGAAAGTTGTTCCCACTGCATTTGAGGTGACTGGCTCATGAGGGTGGCGCCCTCATGACCGTATCATGAGAGGTTCCATAACTCCCTCCGGGCGCCCCTCCGACCCACGGGAGGACACAGAGAGAAGGCAGCTGTTTGGAAACCAGGAAGACAGCCCTCAGCCCCGGGCCTGCTGGCACCTTGATCTTGGACTTTGCAGCCGTAAGAACATTGAGAAACACGTTTGCACTTTAAACCACCCAGTCTATGGTGGTTTTGCTACACCAACCTGAGCTAAGATCTGGGGCTCCTGCCTGCCACCAGCCTGAGGGAGAAAATGCTCCTGCCCAAGGCACCTGAAGCGTGACCCCAGAATAGCTCCGAGCTCTGCCAGGTCCTCCCAGCCCGCAGTGTCCGGAGGTGACCGACCTCCCCTCTAAGCCGCAGCTTCATTCACCACTGGCTCGAGCTTCTGCACCGCAGGACTTTCCGGACCCTGGCACCGTGGGCACAGCCTCGGCAGCACGCCTAGCCGTGGGTCTCGGGTCAGGCAGCATGAACTCTGACCAGCCTTTCTACGCACTGCTCCCCCAATACCACGGGGCAGTGTTGCCACCAAAGGAGAACTTGCGGGATCCACGGGTCTGACATGCCGCGTGTTATGAGAAGAATGCTTCGTGTCCCACAAAGTCATCTACCGAAGTCCTAACCCCCAGCGTGGCTGCATTTGGAGATGGGGTCTCTGGGGAAGTCATTAAGGTGAAATAAGGTAAAAACAGCGGGGTCCTGATCCAACCAGCAGGTGCTTACAGGACACCCCACAGAGTGCCTCCTCCCGACCCCCCTCGCCTCCCTCTAAATATACTAAGAAAAAGTCTGCTGAGCACCTACTGGAGTCTCGTGCTGGGGCGAGGGAGGACTGGGACACAGCCAGATGGCAGGGTCCTCTGCACCTTTTACATGCTCAGGTGCTTTGTGCTCTCAACAAGGGGGCTGCAGTCTGTCTATCCCCCCGTCCTGTTGCACCACAGCGTCCTCCCTGTGAGGAGCAATCATCAGACCCGAAACTTTGAGAAACACTCAGGGAAGCCTTGATCCAATGGGGAGACGTGTTCTTTGGTTTCCATTTTACCCTGGCTATCATATGATCCAATGGAACCCGGCACCCAGCCTGAGTGGCAGGCTGAACACTGGGAATGTTGAGAAGGAAAAAGAAAGCAGAGGCGTGGGGAAAACCACTGTGTAATGGAAAGGGCAGGGACCTTCAAATAAGGCAGAACCAAATTCAAGACACGGGTTTGCCACTTAAGAGCTGCGTGACCTCTGATTAGTTCCTTGATTTCTCTGGGCTTCCATTTCCTCCCATGCAAACGAAGAACATACTGGAAAGTTGCAAAGCCTCCAAACAAAATAAAGCCCTTGGTACTCAAACCTGCATATGAGCCATTGTGTTATGCACCAACTGTGTCCCCTGTGGGTAGAAATCAGAGGGTACTTTGGTCCAAAATCCATGAGCCATGTCCCATCCAGAAGCCAGTTTCCTCCCAGGGAGGCCAGATCCTGATTTCCTTTGGGTGTCCCTTGGAGCCCCCAGTACCTAAGGCTGCTCTCCCTCCAAATCCCATTGCCTCCCGCACCTGGGGATCCAGGGCCAAGCTGGTGAACTTAGTCCTCCATTTCTATGGATTCTGTGATAATCGTGCCCCTGTACTGAAGCAGAGGTCTAATTACCGAGGCCTTAATTCCGCATGCTCCGGAGTCTGATGGTAGCCAGCATGTTGTTCTTTGACCTGCAGGAACGTTCCTCAAGCTCAAGGTGGGTTGGATTTGTGTTTCCACGCTCTGGTCTGTTTTATTATCCCCTGGAGGAGTCGGGTAAGCTTTTTCAGACGTGCGTTTTGAAAGTACCTTGCCAGGCCCGCTGGCTCTGTTGGCTTTGCAGCGGTCGGAGTCGCCAGGCCCCACGTTGGGCTTCTGTGCGGGATGATGGCAGAGCAGCCTGCCCCCGCCAGGGGGCGCGTCCCTGCGGGCGTCACACGGCTGCTTGCCTTCCTCTACACAGTGCTCCTGAGGGGTGTCCCAAGGAGAAGAGGCCTCAGAGGCTCCAGAAAGAGATTTGAAGGGCTTTCCGCCAGCTCTCCCAGTGACGGTGACCAAGGCACCAAACCCCTGGTCTCACTCGCCTCCTTTCCTAAGAAGTTATTTCGAATACTGCCCATGGATTCGTTTGCTTGGGGCCACCCTTAAAAGAATCGCACATGAAGCGGGGCGCGGTGGCGCACGCCTGTAATCCAAGTGACTTGGGAGGCTGAGTCAGGAGGATCGCGAGTTCAAAGCCAGCCTCAGCAACTTAGCGAGGCCCTAAGCAACTCAGTGAGACCCTGTCTCTAAATAAAATACAAAATAGGGCTGGGGATGTGGCTCAGTGACCGAGTGTCCCTGAGTTTAATCCCTGGTTCCAAAAATAAATAAATAAATAAATAAATAAATAAATAAATAAATAAATAAAAAAGAATCGCACATGGAGTGGTTTGAATGACAGCTTCAGCTTCGGGGGCTGGAAGTCCAAGGTCAAGGTGCAGGCAGGGTTGGTTTCCTCCAAGACCTTGCCTGGCTTCGCAGTCTTCCTGCTGCGAGGGCATCTGGGTCCTGTGCTCCTTGGCTTTAAAGACAGCAGCCGCCTTCCACAGGACCCACCCCAGTGACCCCATTTTAACTTCATTACCTCTTCAAAGACTGTCTCCAAATACAGGCCTGGTGCCAGGGGCTAGGGGTTGAGACTTAACTCAGGAGCAGGGTGGGGGACAGGCACTGTTGACTCCCGAACCCTGCCGTAGCATGGGAGGACCTGTCGTGTGACTTTGCACAGGGGTGTGACTTTGCACAGGGTGCATTGTTGAATCATCCTCAGGTTTCGCCGGGCCTGGGTGAGATTGGGGTTATCTTTCCAGGGCACGGTGAAGAGCGCTCACTGCTGGAGATGTGGGCTCCCCCAGGCATCGGGCCGGGCTCCCTGCAAATCCTGCAAGCATCGCGGGTGGAGCGAGCTCCAGCTATAATTTCTGGGCCCCAGCTCCTTCCTCTGCAAGGCAGGGCAATCACATGACCCTAGTGTGGTTGAAATGAGACCACCCTGAGAAGATCTTAGCGCAGTAAGTGCGGATCAGTGCGCGCGCTGCGCAGTCACCTCCAGGCGCCCGGGCTGCCAGCGCAGATGCGCAGCGCAAGAACCGCGTGCTCTGGTTTAGGTTGTTCAGGCTCCCCCTGGATTTTTCCCCCATAGATACACCAATTCCAATTCCTTTAACCTCTCTTCACTGGGCCCAGTTTCCATCTCTTTGATCGCGTCCGTGGCTCTTGCCTGGATCCACTCCAGTCTCTCCGAGCCCCTGCGGGAAGGGGTGACGCAGACGCAGCTCAGCAGTCTAAGGAGGAGCACCGGAGAGAGGGGGTGACTCGGGGGCCGTGGCATGTCACCGGCCTTTTATGTGCGCGGAATCCGGCCGGCTTTGAAGAACGCAAGGCGCGGTTGACTGCGTCCAGATGCCCCGGGATTTTCCAGGACCGGCCTTTCAGAGGTGGTTCAGATTTCAAATATTCCATTTGATTGTCCCCATAAACCAGTAAAATGTCCCAGAAGTTCTAACTTTCTTGCCTCCACACTGCAGGCCTCTGACACCAGAATCTCTCCCTCCCCTGGCAGGTGACAGTTGACATCTTGGTGAGATGAGGTCAGCCAACAGCAGTCGGAGTGGGAAGGTTGTTCCGATTTCAGGGATTCTTCCCTTTGGTGAACTGTCAGTAGTAACTCATGAAGACCACTGAGGTAGGATGTCCTCTGCAGAGGACAGGATTCCTGGGAGGGACCTGCCCAGTGGTCCTCTCTGAAGACTCAGAGAGTCTTCCCAGGACTTATCCTTATCTTTATTCTGGTTCCTGGTGGCCCTCAGCTAAGGTCTGGTAGGGACTCACCTGCCGGCTGCTGACCGATGGGAAGCAGGGGCCCTCCATTATCCGGAACACATGGTGGTTGTTTTTAGCCCTTAATATGTCACCTTATAATTGTACTATTGAATTTCATCCGGTTTTTGTAGGGCTGTGTTTTCAATTTGTCACGGTTGTTTTGCATTTTCTTCTTGGCTCTCTGAGTGTGAGCCATCCCACCAAATTTAGCATCATGTGAAGATCTGATGAGCACAGCCCCCTCCTTTTGTTTCTAAGCCCATAGATAGACAGTGGTTAATCCCCCGGGGAGAAGCATTCCTTCAAGTCCATGCCTCTGCCTCCTTGATTATGCAACAAGGAACGATCCTTCCTCTGGGCTGTGGATGAGCATGCATGTTGTAGGAGGGTCACAAAGTGCAGCTGAGCCGAAGAAGGAAATAATGATAATTTGTTTTCCTATCATGCAGTTGTAAGGGCTGCCATTTGGGATGGATCCTTGTTAAATAGGATGCGTTAATCAGCATGGATTCAACTATAACATGCTTATTTATGGACTTGATAATATAGCACAGTGAGGGAGCTGTTTTTGGACACTCAACTGCCACACAGCATCCCCCGATGAAAAGCTTCTCTATGTCCTATAGCACCCCAACTCTACCCATGAGAACTAGCTCCATGAGATGTTCCAACAAGACAAGGGACAGCAAAGGTAAATCCTTTGAGAAGGGCTTCTCTGTAGAGTGGCTTCCAGGAGTGCCACCCATGGGTAGACATATCCAAGGCTCTGACAAGTCCTACAGTAAAAACAGAAACAAAAACAACTTACATCATTTCTTCTAGCTCAATATTTCCAAATTCAATTATGCCTAAGGTCCTGTTTCTAGACTATTCTTTTGAGGAACATCTGGAGAAGCGCTGTTCAAGATCATGACTTGATACCAGGAGACATCCCTGAGAGGCCCTGGGCACCGTGAAGAACCCTGGCTGCTGGAGATGCGGTCTGGCTAGGCGACGGCCAGTCTCAGTGAGAATCCCGCGAGCGGCGCTGGTGGAATGAGCTCCCACAGTGACTCCTGGGTCCCAGCTCCTTCCTCTTCGAGGCAGGGGAATAACAATTCCTTTGACTTAGAGTCAAGAAACCGGGCCCCTCCTTTTGCTCCCCACGAGCTTACGACCTGGATAATTATTTATTTACTCATTTTGGTCTGGGCCTTCGTGTAATGACATGGCTGGATTCCCTGATCCAACCTTCCCTAGAGAGAAGATGAGATTGGCCTGAGATTGTGGAGTCTTCATAACACCGTTCAGTTAGTGCCCTGTCTCCCAGACAGAGAAGGGGGTTAAAGTCACCTGCCCTTCGGCCACAGCCAGGGTTCCCATTAGGTTTTGCAACCCCAGTGCTGTTCTTAGTCCCTAACCTGCATACCTCTAGGTTCCCCCAGATGCCTGGTGATCAGTTCTTGCATCTTCCCAAGCATGGTGAAGCCAGCCGCCTATTGTCGTGGGGTGGGGGAGAGGCGAGGTGTTCCCATTCCTTCTTTCAGGCCAACAGTCATTTACTGCTTTCCATCCTCCCCTGTCCCTTGTCGGACACTAAAATGACAGTGTCACCCCAACATGTTCCTGTTCGTCAGACACCCCTGGGGCACATCTCCACCTGTCCTGCTGATTTGCACAGACCCGGCTTCCAGTCCTCCAGCGCCTGTGTCAGTGGGACAGGGCAAGGTTGGTAGTGGAGGGACCTGCAGGTTCCCACCAGCCTCTCCTGACCGCCTGGTCTAGGTCATAAGAAAGAGCTCAGTGACTGTGTGCTTGGGCCCCTCAGGAATTATTCTTGTGGACTTTCACTTAAATGACCCCACAACCCTATGGGATAGTGTATCTCCACTTTACAGAACAATGAAGGAAACAGAGAGGTTGAGTCATTTGCCTAAAGCCCCACAGCTGATAAGAAATAGGGATGTGAACTGCCCTTCCTCCAAGGGCTGTGCCCTGAAAGGCTGCCTCCTGTCTTCCTCCCCTTCTCTGGGGCTCCCTCACTTCCCAGCCCCTCTGCATCTGGCACACCTGCACTCTCCCCCTTCCCTCCTTGTGCGGCCTTCCTGGTCTCCACCCCCTCCCAACCCCTAAAATGCCCCTCCCACCTCCTCCCAAGAGGGCTGGGCTTGAGGGACCCTCAGAGCATCCCTGGGCAACCTGGGGAGGGAAGGGCGGCCTTTCCCATCTGCAATCTGGAGCGTCTCCTCCAACAGTGTGTAACAGAGACCCCTGCTGGCTGCCCGAGCACAGGGCCCCAGAAAGCCCTGCAACCCTCCTGAGGGCCCTCATCCCGCAGAGGGCCTCAGGTGGGCAGCACCATCCGGAGAATATCCTCTCTGTTCTTCTTCCGCCAACTGAAGAGTGGTATTGTGCAAAGGCCATGGGGAGAGGAGCAGCTCCGAGGTGGACGGGCGTGGAGTGTGGAGGCAGGAGGGCCCCTCTCCTTGGCTGGCCGTCGCCCTCCCTCCCTTTGAATCAGGGTTTGCAACCCCCCATGGGGTCAGCACCCTTCTGTCCAGTGACATGATTTTCCAGTCCACATGCTGAGCCGTGCAGTGGCTGGGGAAAGGAAGACAGGCACTTCCTGTAGAATCGTCACCTAGAAGGCGCCAAGGAGACCTTCCTCACCTGTCCTGCCGAAGACTGGGGTCACCCCAGCGGCAATGCCTCTCTCCCCCTCAGAGAAGGACAGCGGAGCTGAGGCAGATGGTGCAGGCAATGAGGACAGTGGCTTCCAAGGAGCGCAAGCCCTGTGCCCTCCCGCCCCGACCTGCTCCTGTTGGATTCGCTGTCCTCCCTGGGGCCTCATTCCTCATCCCGCCAATCCGCAAACATCCACGATGACCCAGATGCGTCAGGAACAGTGCGGGGGTTTTAGGAAACAGGAAGCTTAAATATGACTGCCATCTCTCTGCCATGTGGGAGGGAATCTGCTTTTGGAGTCCCCTGGCTAGCGCTCTTGTGCGTCCGCTCATAGGCCAGTCCTTCCCAAAGTCACTGAGCAGCTGTTTGCAAAAGGTCCAAAGAGCTTTGGAGTTCTTGGGAGGACCTATCTGAACACAGAAAAAGCAAAGGAACGCTATGGTCCTTGCAGAACCGCTGGATACCAAGTTTTCTCAAGGCAAACGGGATGAGCACTCCCAACGGTCATTGCCGAGGTGGCCATGAACTTGGAAGGCCTCCGGGAGGAGGAGAGACTTAAAGGGATCTTCATGGGTGGGTAGATTTGGAGGGGAGGGTGCCCAGAGGTGAGGACAGTGGAAGGAAGCAGCCCCCTTTGGTTGTAAGAGGACACAAGGCCCCTGAGGACAGGCCTCCAAAGGTGAATGGTGGCTAGTTGGTGGCCAGTTGGCAGCAGGCTTTGAAGACCCCATGAAGGAGTCCGGACCTCTGCCAGGAGTCACCAGGCAGCCGTGGAGGTTCCTGAATAGGGAAGCAGTGGGATCGGGTGAGTGGGAGACTGCAGAAGGAAGAGAGCTGAGAGTCCCACCGTGGGACCTCGTGGCCAACCCACGAAAAAGCAGGTGCCTGTGGGTTGGGGGCCCTGCAGGACCAGTAGGTACGGAGATGCAGGCCGACCACTACCCCTGCTCCCTGAGGCTTTTGATTGGGCAAAATTCAAACATGGGACATTTTTGAGAGGGGGACAGGGACCTGAGGATGGACTTGGGGAAGGTGGGGCTGGGTGAGACAGGCAGGCCCGGCAGGCAGGTTCTCGGGGATGCCTGAAGGACCAAACACAGGTGGGGACACGCCACCCAGGCACTGCCCAGAGGAGCATCATTCAAGGCACAGGCGTCATTTGGAGCCTTCTGCCAGCCACATTTTATTTTATTTTATTTATTT
>JAJEJO010000350.1:454702-511553 GCA_020662805.1 Glaucomys volans | reverse complement strand
AATCCCCCCCCCATTATGTATCAGCATCCACTGATCAGAGAAAACATTCAGCCTTTGGTTTTGGGGGCTTGGCTTACTTCACTTAGCATGATATTCTCCAACTCCACCCATTTACCAGCAAATGCCATAGTTTTATTCTTCTTTATGACTGAGTAATATTCCATTGTGTATATATACCACAGTTTCTTTATCCATTCTTCAATTGAAGGGCATCTAGGTTGGTTCCACAATCTAGCTATTGTGAATTGAGCAACTATGAACATAGATGTGGCTGCATCCCTACACTTTGCTGATTTTAAGACCTTTGGGTATAATCTAAGGAGTGGGATAGCTGGATCAAATGGTGGGTCCATTCCAAGTTTTTGGGGGAATCTCCATAGTGCTTTCCAGAGCGTACCAGCCACATTTTAAAAAGTGAAGTGATGCTGCCGTCTAAGGGACTAGCTCAGGAGACCCAAAGATCACTCAAACATGGAAGCCATGCTTTAAACTGATTGCCAGGGTATTTTACATTTTGAGCTAATTCCTTGGAATCTGGGGTACATTTTATACTTAGAACACGTCAACCCTGGGCCAAGGGGTGCTATTGGCATCTTGTGGGTGGGGGCCAGGGGTGCTGTTAAGGGCCCTACCACAGACACGCTGCCCCCACAACAAAGAAAGTTGCACAGGAGCAAGTCGGAGCCCCATAATCCTGGAGGCCCTGGGTGCTGAGAGCCCTGTGGCCAGGGCCATGCCACTGCGGACACTCCCACCACAGCCCAGGCCTCCGCAGACAGGGCAGGCCGCCAGGCGCCAGTGTCAGAATTTCCTGGTGCTGTGTGATATGGCATGGACTACACCCTGAGCCACTCAGATAAGCCAGATTGTGTTTGTAACGATTATAGTCCTGCAATTACCCTCACGCCACCCCACCCAAACCGCAGCATTGCAGTCACCATGGAATGTGATTCCCGTGCAGGACAACTGTTCAGTGCAGGATGATGTGAACAGCAGTTGTGAAGTGCACAACCTATGCAACTGCACATAGCGGCTATGCTCCTGGAAACCAGGAGACCATGCCTTCTCATCATAACAGCCTTTTCTAGTTTCCTACTTGGCTATGCCCATATTTAGAAGCCACAAAGTAGTAGAGAGATGGATGACCATGTGTATACTAGAAGTAGGGTCTCATTTTCAACTTGGGGATCATAACCAGGAATTTAAAATGTCACTAAATTTCTATTCAGCCCTTTTTCTTTTCAGACAGATCCTTTGGTCTCCTTTTATTTTTTATTTTTTTATTTTTTTATAAGAACAACCTTTCCCTCCTCTTCCCCTTCCTTCCCTTCCTACAAATATTTACTGTAGTGCAAGATTGTGAGCTCATCAGGGGATTGAACGGATAAGGGCAGAAAGATCACGGCTGCTTGTACCGACATCGCTGCAGGAAATCAAGATAAACTTAAAGCAAGCCGTTTTCAGTAAAGCAGCTCGGTTGATGTTAACAGGTGATAGGAATTAAAACGATCCATCATAAAAAGGGGGTGGGGCAATTCCGAGCTAAAGCCAGGAGCATGTGCAGCTTCGCGATTACAGAGGATTCCCGGATCAGAAGCCAGCCTTCTGTCCTTGCTACCTGGGAGGCAAGTTGCTTCAGTGTTCCTTGCCTCCGTTTCCCTGTTTATGAAATGAAAAATAAGAATTCCCATCACAGAGGGTTGTAGCAGGAATTTCAACAAAGTGAATGAAGTAAGGTGCTTGGAATCACATTTCTCATAAAATAAGTGTTCAGCGAGTGTGTGCTAGAAGGCTCTGAGGTATCTCTTCACTGCAGAACTTCTCAGAGCCTTTGATGGATTTACGTGCACCGTGACCCTGCCCCCAGGTGGAGGATGTATTATTTCCTAATTTTATTTGACCACTCTGAGGACCACGCCCTCTAGAAAGCAAAACCTGCGGTAAAGACCAAAGTGCTGGCACTTTATTTGCGAGGTGCATGCCCAGGGCAGTGCTGGCGGAGAGAGGGGGACAGGAGGCACGGGAAACAGTGAGACCACCAGGGAGCCTTGGCAAGGCTGGGCCTGCAGGACTTCTCCAGAATGGCCCCGAGGAGGAAGTGCCTTCCAAATAGGAAGAGAGAATTGAGCTGCCCAGGCCCGTCCTGTGTCCGGTGGGTTCCAGTTCCTTCCACTAGCAACTGAACTGGCTCCATTGAGTTGGTCATCTGGTCCCTCGGTGGCCACTCCAGATTCTATACCTGGGGGCATGAGTTCCATCAGAGTCTGAGAAAGGAGGACGGGCCCAGCAGGCGAGAGAGAAGAAGAGGGGCTGCCAGGGGAGTCTGAGCTGGAAGTCTAACACAGGGACAGAAGTACTGAGGGGAAGCTCTCAGTCGATGTCCTGGAGCAGCTCTGAGAGCCACGTGTGGGGTGCCATTGGTGGAGGTGTGGGGACAGATGGCAAGCAAACGAAATCACCATGAGAGAAGAAAATGGGATGCATTCAGGGAGAATCTGATCTGGTTTGGGGCGACGATCAGGAAGGACTGGCCAAGGTAGGGAGGCTGTAGGATGAGTGGGAGGGGCAGTCCCCAGAAGATGGAGTGGACGTGGGACTGGGGAGTGGAGAGGACACATCCATGGTGGTGGGGGGTGGGCACCACGACCTGGCAGGCTTCAATCCACAGACATCATTTCCTTCTTGGGGTTGGAGGCTGGAAACCTGAAATCAAAGTATCAGGCCTGCTCCCTCCAATGGCCCAAGGAAGGCGACTTCCTTGCCTCCTCATGGACAGTCCTGTGTGTTCCTGTGTCTGTCTACACCATCCCAGTCTCTGCCTCCATCCTCCTGGCCACCTCCCTGTGTGTCCCCTCTGCCAAGGACGCTGGACACGTTGGACCAAGGGCTCACCCTACTTCAGTATGACCCTATCTCAACTCATGGCATCTCCAAGGACCGGGTTTCCAAACAAGGTCACATTCTGAGTTCCTGGGAAGGATGTGAATTGGGGAGGGGACACCACTCAACCCAGTGCACAGGGGAAAGGCTTGGGCCAAAGGCTGGGTCAAAGAGGGAGATCAGAGAGGCTGTCCCATCTCCTGAGGACAGAAGCAGCAGCCACGAGGCTGAAGCCAGTGGTCCTGAGAGCTTTGAAACCCCAGGCTTTCTTCTCCTGAGTCAGGAGAGCTCCTATCACATGTCTGCCCTTGGACTCCTTGGTCGCCTCATGGGGCATGGCTTGGAAGGCTCTGAGTCGGGCAGACTGACCTGGGGAGGCTCTGGGTGGATCTGAGGTCCAAGCTAGCTCTTGACCAGCCAACAGCAGGGGATTGGAATGCACATTCCAGGTAGGCATGAAGGGACCAGGGCTAGGAGCAAGTTGCATGCTGGTTCAACAAACACTCTGAACTTGGAGGTTCCAAAGCAGAGTAGGGACCAATGATGGATGGACTCGGAGACCCAAGGTGGAAGCCCCATGGTCAGACTGCAGACCCACCCACAATGGGAAAGGGACTCAGCTGGCCTGTGGGCTGGGTGGGTCAATTTCCTCTGAAGTTGAACTTGGCATGTACTGAGCCACATTCCTGTGCCTCCTGACTCCAGGCAGCTCTAGAAGGACACCGATGTTTCATGGAAACTTCTGGAAGCTTTCTAGAGATGGTTCTTCTAAGACCCAACTGCAGAGGCACCTTCGTTCCTGGTTCCCGGTGGAGTGGTTGAAGTCTTCCAGTCCCTCCAGCCCCCTCCCCTCCTTCTCCAGCGCTCCTCTCACCACAGAAGTGGGAACGCAGAAGAGAGCTGAGCTGCAGAACGCTGGGGTCAGGGACTCCGGGAAGGAATGTCGAACATGAGAAGGCTCTGCTGACACGATGTAGGATGTGGGTGGCTGGAAGCTGCAGGGAATTTTAGATTAAAAGAGTTTCTAAAGACACTTCTTCAAGGTCAGTGGCGGGAGGGTCCAGGCACGTCTCATGCCTCGCCAAGAATTCCAGAGGCCAGGACCCTTTATTTCTGGGAGCCAAGGTTGGAGAGTTTCTCATGGAGCCCCCTGATGGGGACACATTCCATCTTCACCCATATTTCCCTCCTCTAGAAATTAAGACCCTGGTTCGGGTTGTGGAAAACAGACAGGCATTGAGACGGACAGATGTGGGGTTGATTCCAACTTTCAAAACTCCTCAGGACTGTGTTCTGGGCAGCTGACACCTCTCTGACCCTGTTCCTTTACCTGTTAAAGGAGATGGGAAGGCGAATCCAGGCCCTGTGTATGGTGCACAGCATGTGTGGTCCATGTTCACTGTCATTTCCTCCTGGTCTCAGTTGGCAGGGCACCCAGCAAAGCCACTCTGCTCTGTGTATGTCCCTTGCTGACCATCCATTGAATCACTTCCTCAAAAGGTGGCTGATGAGACCCAGCTGGAGATGTGAACCTCACCACCACCTGGGACAGACCCTCATCCATCCATCCATGCATGCATGCATCCATGCACTCATGTAACAAGTAGTTATTGACAACTACTATTTGCCAGTCACCGTCATGGACCTGAGTGATTTTGCAATAAGCCATATAGAGTCTCATGGAGTTTGCACTCCAACAGAGCAAGACAGAAATGATCAGACAAATAAACACCTATCAAGCAGGTCAGGGTGGCATTTTGAAATAGGAATATCGGGGAAGGTCTCCATCAGATGCTTTGAAGACAGAGGAGAATAATTTGATAGCCAGCCAGGTGGAAATGCAGAGGAGAGCTGGCCAAGCAGAGAAGCACAGATAAAAAGGCCTTAGGCAGAGGCAGGGAATAGCCATGAGGTCAGGGGCCAAGGCTAGGGGATGAGATCAGAAAGGCATGGCCAGGGCTGGGGATATAGCTCAGTTGGTAGAGTGCTTGCCTCTCAAGCACAAGGCCCTGGGTTCGATCCCCAGCACCGCAAAAAAAACAAAAAAAAAAGAGTCATGGCCAGTTGCAGAAGGTGGCGTTGACCGTGGCAACAATGGTGGGTTTTATTCATGGTGAGTCGGGAGCCATATCATCAACCTTGTTCTTGCATCACTCACTCAGGCTGAGCGCGCGCCAGGCATGGGAGAAGCACTTGACACACATGTAATTCTTACAAGAGCCCCGTCAGGAGCAGGCCGTGACTGTCTGCATTTTGCAGAAGGGGAAGCTCAAAAGTAAAAAGTGATGTCACTTGGCCAGGACTCAGCTCAGAAGCCTCAACTCTCAATCCTCCTTCCTCTTAGGTTACCTTTCCTGTCATGCCTCCAGCTGCCCAGCTTCCTTGTCATCGGAGAAGACGGTCCTGTGAAGACTCATGTGAAGACAGACAGCTCACAGAGACACATCTGCAAGCCAATGAGCAAGGACGGCCAGCAGCCACCAGAAGCTTGGAGAGAGGTATGGAACGGATTCTCCCCCGGAGCCTCCAGGAGGAACCTCCCCTGCCAGCACTTTGATTTTGGACTTCTGGCCTCCAGAAAGCTGAGAGAATAAATTCCTGTTGTTTTAAGCCACTAACTTTGTGGTAATTTGTTATGGCGGCCCTGGGGAAGCGTAATGGAACCAGCCCTGTACCTAGAATCAGATGACCCACATTTGAGCACTGGCTCTATACCTCCCTGCTGTGCACCCCTGTGCAACTGGACCACCTTCACCCAGGCCTCCCTGCACTGCCTCCTGGCTCTCAGGGCTGGAGTGTGAAAAGAAGTCTGAAGTCTGAGATGGCACAGGTAAGTTCTCTCGAGAAGGATCTGTGGAGCTGCTCCTCCAGAGGGCTGGGCTTGGAGAACCAGGAGGTGAGCTGGGGTCCCCAGTGCTCAGGAGAGCACACAGGACGGGGGTAGAAGTAGCAGCTCGGGAGCACTGACTTCCAAAGGCTCCTGTCTGTGGTTGGCAATTGGCTTCTCACTGACATCACCTCCTGAAAAGGGAGCGTCCAGCTCCTGGCCAGGCAGAAGTTACCGTTTAGAGAATGAGTCAAGGAGCCCTGGCACTTGGATATTGAGTCATTACTTCCTGCCAGGAGTCTGGGTGTGTGTGTGGGAGGGAGTCTTGTGCCAAGGGAGGCTTTGGGCTTCAAAGCCAAAGAAAAGGCAATTAAGTTTATGGTGGAATTAGTCAGGAAACTGTAAACCTGGGGACATTGCCCCGTACAGTGGACTCTTTTAGCACCATCTCAGAACACACTGAGCAGCCTGGGCCTTAGTTCAAAATTGTCTCTTAAAAATAAATTCAGAGTCTAGACCAGGTCACCGTGACCTCTTCACCACCACTGAGTCTTCATCAGGTCGGGGGGGTGTGCCCAGTGATAAGCCAAGAGGTCTCCATTCCCTGCCTTGCACTTGGCCTCCGCCAAACACAGGAAGGAAAATGGACATGGCACATCGCATGGTCCCTCAGAATGGGCCAGGCTTGGGTATGATTGGACCTCCCATGATGTCCTGAATGGATCTGGGTCCCCTCGTTCTTAACTGGTAAAACCAAACCAAGCAACCAGAATGTTTCCTGTGGGCCATGATGGGCATGTGGGCCTTGGATAGACAAGATCATTTTTGTAATGATGAAAGGATTAAGTAATCAAGAGGATGCAAGAATCCTCAACCCTTATGCTCCTAATAACAGGGCTTCAAAACACATGCAGCAAAATCTGACAGAACTGCAAGGAGAAATGGACAAAGTCTCCTTGTAGTTAGAGATTCCAATACTCCTTTCAATGACTGATCGATCATATAAACAGAAAATCAGCAAGGATACAGTAGATTTAAACCACATTCGCAACCCACCTGACCTGATTCACTGGAAATAACCCAAATGTCCAACAAGTGGGGAATAAATAAACAAATTGTCATATACACATACAGCAGAATACTAGCCAGCAATAAAAATGAATGAACTAGAGTTTGCCCAATGTCATGAATGAATCTCAAAATGCGTAGTGAAAGAAGTGAACCAAAAAGAGTGTATGCTCTATAAATCCACTTATGGAAAACTCTAGAACATGCACATTAATCTATGATGATGGGAAGCAGATCAGAAATTAGCTGGGGAGAAAGGTGTGGGGAGGAGGGATAGACGGGATGACCAAGGGACGTGAGGAAAATTTAGGCGGAGACCGATAGATTCACTTTCTTGATGTGGTGATGGTTCCATGGATATAAATATCTGAGTCAAAACTTGTCAAATCACAGACTTTATGTGCAGTTTATTATATGTCAATTATACTTTAATAAAACTGGTTTTTAAAATGTCTTATGGCTCTCGAGAAGAAGAAACAATCTCTTGGAAATCCTGTCTTGGAGGTTGTAGGACTTGCCTGCCACCAAGTGCGTGCATTCTGCTCCCGCCATATTGGTAGAAGACATCAGACACACATTCTGGGTTTGGAGCCGGCATCTCTAGCAGCCCAAGGCAAAGGCCAAGTGTCCTGGGTAGAAGTGCTACTCAAGAAGGGAAAATGGAAATGATACTTTGCAAGTGCACTTTGCAAGTACTCTGAATTGGGCTCCAGGGGCTCCTAGCACCTCGAGGGGCAACCCCCTGTTTCCCAAGTGTCTGAATCCCTGTGGGACTAAGTAGGGCCTGAGGGTCTCAGTCCTTTGCAGCACATCTGGTAACTTTGGGTGGTGCGGCAGGGAAGAACCTGTGGGTCACCCAAGAAAGAAGCAGTCACATTGGGAGAAGGAGTTTGGCCAGAGGGGCACAGACTCAGCCATGGACCTGAAGATCAGGATAAGGGTAGTTCTGGGCAGAACATACCCCTTCCGGACTCTGGGGCATGTGTGAACCCTGAGGAAAATCGTTTTTGAGTGAACTAGAAGAATATCATCTCGCTTCTGGTGTGGGTGGTACACGCCTGGGATCCCAGTGACTCAGGAGGCTGAGGCAGGAGGTTATGCAAGTTTGAGGCTGACCTCAGCACCGTGGAGAGGCCCTGTCTCAAAATAAAAAGGACTGGGACTGGGATTCCATGGTAAAGCACCCCTGGGTTCGATCATCAGTACAAAAAAATGCTGGTCATCACCATCATGATCGCCTCCCAGACACTAACACACATGCTCTTAATCCGACACCTTGTTGAGTATCATTAAGGGTGAACACCTGCGTGATTCCACTCATACGAAGAGTACGGAGCTGGGGTCACAGAGACAGAGGGTGGTGGGTGCCAGGGGCTGGGAGGGCACCATGGAAACCAGGAGTTGCTGTTCAGTGGGTGCGGAGTCTCCGTTTTGTGTATGGATGGCAGAGATGGGTGCATCATATTGTGACTATGCTCAGTGCTACTGAATCAGACCCTTCAAACGGTTAAGACGGCAAATTGTTTAAAAGGAAAAGAAAGAAACATGTGATGAGAAAGAGATGGAATAACCTTGAACTTCTTTCTCTCTTTTGGTTGGAATCCAGGGGTGCTTAACCACTGAGCCACATCCCCAGCCCTTATTTTTTATTTTGAGGCAGGTCTTTCTAACTTGCTTAGGGCCTTGCTAAGTTGCTGAGGCTGGCCTCGAACTTGTGGTCCTCCTGCCTCAGCCTCCTGAGTCGCTGGGATTACAGGTGTGCGCCACTGGCCCCGGCTATCCTTAAGCTTTTTAAAAAATAAAAAGCAATTTCAAAGCAATTTCAGACATCTTCCCTCCCCTCTGCCGTTAAGGCGGCTGCCTTGAAGCACCAAAATCTAGGGCCAAACTCCAGCAGCCTTTCATAAGCTCTGAAGGGACCCATTCTCCCGAGTTCCTCTTTGGCACAGTGAGTCCCAGCCATTCACAGGGCATTAAGTCCCTGTGGGTTCTGTGGAGGGGGCAGGGGCCACCTGCACCTTCCTGGAGGTGGACTGCCCGCATGCTTGGTAGGCCCCCAGTGGGGGGGAGATGCCCAACCAGGGATCTGGGAGGAGAAGGTGCAAAGACAGTGGGAGTAGCTGTGAAAGGTTTTGTATCCCCCCAACCAAAGTTTAAAGCACCCAGTGGGGGCTGGGTATTTCTTCAGCCCACAAGGAGGTCCATCTGTTTTTGCAGAGGGGGCAGTGGTCACAGGGTGGCCGAGGGCTCAGAGGACCTCCTGTCAGGCCTGGATCTGCAACCTGCTGTTTTTGTGACCTTTGACATGTCACTGACATGAGCCTGTTTCCTGTGTGTAATGGGCATTCCAGGACCTCTGGGGTGCCCATCATGAATCAGTGCAGCGTCGTGCAAAGCTCCCAAGCGATCGGCCCAAACTGGACCTTAAGTCACATTCCCCAGCATCTGCTCAGGCCCTCAGCCCCAGCCAGCTGGTGGATGACAGACGGGCAGCGGGCTCCCCGCTGGAGGCCACTCCACACACTGGCCTCTCACACTTCGAGCCCGAGGGGGTCTCTTCACTGGGAGGGTGGTCCGAGCAAGGTTAGCAGACACCTGCTCCGGGTGTCAGAGACGCCCACATCTGTGTAAACCTGCCCCCGCCCTGCGCCCACAGGCCCGCCGGGTGCTGAGTGAAGCCGTCCCACAAAGTCCCGCTGCTCGGGCAACTTCTAAGTAACACAGAGCTGGGTGGCACGGCGGGGGCAGCATTGATTATTGTGACAAGCGGGTCTGCAGGCTGCGACGTGGAGCGCACACCACACGTGAGCCAAGATGGAGCCTTGGTTCACCAGGGGAAGGAGGATGAAGACCTAAGGAGGGATGGCAGGTGATTGACGGGACTTCTGCAGCACAAGACACCCCCCTCCTGGCCTCGCCAGGGACTGCACCCTTCTAACAGCCCAGGGCTCCCTGGGAGGTGGCCCCAGCCCAGGACCCAGCCGGAGTTTGGATCCTGACTTTGCATTGCTTAGGGGACAAAATGCAGAGTCACCTGAACTTCCGTGGAGCTAATGGGTTGTGGACCCCAGACAAGAAGATCTCAACCTGGGGGACTGGCCTGGGACCAGATCCCCTGTCTGCAGGGATGGTGGGGGCCTCGGTTGGATGCCAGGGATGAAGAGGGACCTGCAGGACCCTTGGCTTGATCCTTTTCTGTTAAGAAATACAGTCTCTTCTGTCTTCATTCCTCACTTAACCAAAACAGAAGTTAAAAACTATCAATGAAAACCAAAGCATTTCCACGGAGATTTTGTAAGAAATTAAATAAGGGGCAAAAGCAAAAGATCAAGGAGTTGGCCCTGAGCTGGGTCTTCTCATCCAATTTGCAATCCAGGGTGCGCACCTAAGAGAGGACCTGGCTCTCCTCCCCTTTTGGAATACAGTTGAGTCGTCGACCGACACCCTGTTGAAAACATTAGAACCTAGAGGTCAGGCGGACCTGCTTGGAAGGCATTCTTGAGTCCTAGCACAAGTGCATATTTGGGATGTAAATGCAAGTTCTTTGGAGACAGCCCTGCCTCCCCGGCCAGGGAGTGCAGACAGAACATTTGAAAGCAGGTCTCGCTTTAATTTTTGACAAGTGTTAGGAAGAGATACGCTGCAGCTTGAGAGGAAGGGAGAATGAAAGCCAGCTAGGGGGTCAGAGCCAGGAGAGGGGCAGGAGGTGGGGACTGGTTTCTAGAAAGCAGCCTTTGACTCCGATTCCGACTCTGCTGAGGGCTTTCTCTGAGGTTGAAGAGTGGGTGGCAGGAGGTCCCTTGGGGTAGTCAGGTGACACCATCCAAAGGTGCAGGTACCTGGACATCTAGCAAGCAGTCCTAGTGTTCCTAGGGGAGGAGAGGAAGCAGCAGGAGTGCAGGGACCTGGAAACTCACTGTGGTATTGGCTGTCCATCTCATGGTACCTGTGCATTCTTGGAGGGCTCGTGAGAAGCTGTCCTCCAATCTAGATCTGAGGGATTAGGCTGTGGCCAAATTGCCCTCCCCCTACAGAACCCGAGTGAGGACGTGGAGGAGAGGCAATCGACCTCTTCAACCAGCTTTCATTCGTGCGTGCTCATGGACGAACCCTGAGCTGTTGCCACCTTGGGAAGACAACGAGAAGGTACCAGGTGCCCGGACCCTGACCTCGAGTCTCCCTGCAACCCAAGTTACAGACAAGAACACTGAGGCCCAGGAGGGCCAGGAACTTGCCCAAAGGCCCCCAACCAGCAAAGGGCAGAACCAACGTCCCACACAACTCTGCCCCTGCAGCTCAGGATCTGTCTTCTGTTCAGGATCTGTTCAGGGCCCCCACATGTTTAAGAGAATATAAGATATCCATCACCAGATTCACGTTACCCAGCCAGGAAATTCCAGCTGGGGCCAAGAAGACTATATGGACAAGTGACCTCTTGTGTATCCACTTATATTTAGTGATTAAGGAAAATCCTAGAGTAACCAAGAGAAAAGAGTCTGGAAGCCTCCTAGGCTCTCATTAGCCCTGGTTAGTGCTATAAATAAATTCCCTAATTCATCTCCATGACCTTTTCTTAAAATTGAGATGTAATTCACCTACCATTGAAAGGATACAATTCAGTAGTTTTTAGTGTACTCACCAAGTTGTGCGACTACCACCACCATGTAAGTTCAGAATATTTTAATTGTTCCTAAAAGAAACTCCATACCCATTAACAGTCACCCTCTACCTCATCCCCAACCTGCAGTCCTCAGAAGCCGCTAATCTAATTTAAGTCTCCATGGATTTGCCTATTCTGAACATTTCCTATGGAATGAATCATATAATACCTAGTCCATCATGTCTGACTTCTTTAACTTTGCATAATGTTCTCAAGGTTCATCTGAGTTTTAGCGTGTATCAGCATTTCCTTTTTATGACTTAAAATCCTTCCTGTAGATTATACCCCATTTCATTCACTCATTCATTGAAGGGAATTCGGGTTGCTTCCACATTTGGGCCATAAAGAACATTCACGTTCAAGTTTTGGTGGGGTCATTTGCTTTCCATTCTCTCAGGTGCACACCTAAAAGTGGAACTCCCAGATCCTATGATAACTCCATGCTTAACCTTTTGAGGAATCAACTATCTTCCCATGTGCACTATTTTACATTCCCCGGCAATGTACATCTTCACCAATACTTGTTATTGTGCACCTTTTTTACTCTAGCCTTCCTAGTGTGTCGAAGAGATTACTTGCTGTGGTTTTATTTGCATTTCTGTAGTGAGTAGGAATGTTTGTGAGCTGAAGTTCTCTAAAGAAGTCACGTATGTACCCAAAAGCCTGCAGGCTGTGACCTTGGCTGACTAGAACATTATGATTGTAGAGAGAATACGTCGCAGATCGAAAGCTAAAAAATTTTGAACTGTCTTTAGCCCTTTGCAATAGCCATTTTCTATCAACCTCTGTGTCTGTCTAACATCCTCGTGATTTTTAGGCAAAACCCTTGGAATGTATTGCTAGGCATAACAGACCTCTAGCCGCCACCCAACTTAGTGAAACGCTAGTGTGATAACATCTGAAACCTGTAGAACTTTCCTTGCTCCGCTGTAGCCCACCTTCCCTGAAGCCCCCACCAGTATATTTGGGAAATGCATTGGTGTGTGATTTTCATAATCGTGAAAGCTAATGTAACATCTTTCATGGTGGAGCACATTATTTTGGGTAAACCAAATCCATGTTCCTGGGCCTTGATCACTCTTGTTTGGCTCAGAATAAACTATTTCTTACTTTTGAGCAAGAGGCCTCCACAGAGCCTCTTTCCATGGCTTATTGGCCATTTGTACATTTCTTTGGGAAAACGCCTCTTCAAATCCTTTTCCCACGTTTTAAACTGAGTTTTTGTCATTTGATTTTTGAGTTGTAAGAATTCTGATGCTGGACCTTTACCAAATACATAATTTGCAGATATATAATTTGCTAATAATTTCTCCTATTCTGTGGGTTGTCTTTTCTTGGTAATGGCCTTTCCTTTGAAGCACTTAATTTTGATGAGGTCCGACTTAACTTTTTAAAAAAATTTGGTTGCTTGTACTTTGATGTTATATCTAAGAAACCATTGCCTAATACAAGGTCATAAAGTGTCATATCTGTATTTTCTTCTGAAAGTTTTAGCTCTTACATTTAGGTCTTGGATCCAATTGTGTTAATTTTTGTATATGGTATGAGGCAAGAATCAATGTCACTCTTTAGCATGTGGAAATCCAGTTAACCTGGCACCATTTGCTGAGAAGACTTTTCTTTACTCCCATTGAACTGTCTTGGCACCTTTGTCTAAAATGAATTGATCATAAGCATGTGGGCTTGTCTCTGGATTCTCAACTCTATTCCATTGATCCATAGATCAGTCCTTACATCAGTATCACCCAGTCCTCATCACTATTGCTTTGTATCGCATCCTGAAATCAGGAAAGTATGAGACCTCCCTCCAACCTTGTTCTTCTTTTTCAAGTTGGCTATTCTGGATCCTTTGCATTTCCATGTGAATTATGGGACCAGCTTAACAATTCCTACGAAAAGGGAAGCTGAGATTTTGACCTCATGTCCTTCTACTTTGGAAAAGGAAGGAAGAAAACCTGTGGGCAGATAAAGGAACTTTGTAGCACATTGAAAATGGGAAAAGGACAGTGTCAGTCCAACTGATTTACACAGGCTAATGAAAGTTGATAGAGCTGTGACATTCTGACAGCTGAATGACATGGGCTTTTTATCCAAATCAGCACACCAGGGAAGCATTTTATATTTGCCTATCCATTATTCCATGACCACTTACAAAGGAATGAACTGATTTCCATCCGATTTAATCCATGACTAAAAGTGTCAAGATGCACAATAAGTTTGATTTGGGGTTACACCCACCATCTTGAAAACTGACCAAAGTTATGTATTGTATGTTATGTATTGTACAATCATGTAATTGATACATGATCATGTCAAATTACATTATGAACAAATGCAACAATTTAATTATGTCTGAATGCTCATTAATGTGAGCCTCAGTTTCCTCTACTGCAAATGGAGATGACTCTTGGGTCTCTTCCATCCCTGAAGTTCCATGGACTCACTAATTAGCCAAGTAACAGTGAATGAATGGCTCCTTCACATCTCAAGTCTTTTCCCAGTCCATGGGCCATCACTTTCCTTTGGTGTCCTCAGGAAAGGAACTCCTCAGAGGCACTTTTTGGTTGACGCAGTGATGAAGGGGCTGTGCTCTGCTTGACAACTTCCTGTTGATTTGTGAGTTTCTCTAAGATAAAAGAGCAAATGTCTACAAGTGAGTGGGAGAGCTCACCACCAGTGACTCGGACTGCTCTTCTCATACCACTTGTGTTAATAATTTCAATTTGGGGGAGACCCATATTGTAAAATCACTAATACTAAGCTTTCTCAGGGTTTTATGAGTCCTAGGTCCCTCAGTAGCCTAATTAAATCGGGGCCATGAGAATCCATTCCAAGTTTTGGAAGTATTTCATTGTTGCCTTTAAGACTCAGAACAAGAAGCAAGCAGCCTCTGACCCCACTATCTTCTAGAAACTTGAAATCTACAGCAGAGAAAGATATGGATTTCTCTTATGGATCAACTTCTACACATTCGTAGTGGCTTCTTAAAGTACTATAGTGAGAAGGATTCTGAGGCTGAGCGTCAGGATTTTCAGGAGAAAAGATATCAGGATGGAGAAGGCAAAGAAAAGGGCCTGGAGACACATACCCCGTGGATGTGGTACCCCTTTTCCACACCCAACAGCAAAGTCCCCAACCTGTGAACCGGGAGGTAACTATAAAGACTCCACTTTTCCTTATACAGCACATCATTTATAAAGCGAACAAGTCACGTCTTGCATGGAAATGCACAATGATTTTTCAAATACAAGTAGACAGAGTAATAAAATGCAGACTTACTTTGAAGAACTATTAAATAAGGAGTGGATTTCTTTCATTATATATTTTCTCTATCCAGGGATAAGTTAAGTCCAACCACCAATCTGTGAGGCTCCACAATAACTTTTTGATATTTAAAAACTGTTCTCATCCTGAAAAACATGGGGAGTCATAGCTTTATAGCCTTCCCATGGACAGAAGCTGAAAGAAAAACAAAGGCACCAAGTGACCATGAGACAATGATTTGACACTGATTAAATATGCAGAAAGAGTTGTTTCACATCACATATTGGCATCAACATGGTGACCCCAAAAGCCAGGTAGGTCTATCCTATCGGTCTTGGAAAGGATGACCTGAGGCAGTAAATTAACTCTTTTCCATGTTGATGGGTCCCAGAGCAGAAGGAAAGGTCCCCACTCCAATCTCTTCCCAAGTTTCATCTCATAGGAAGTCAGACTCATGGAACTTTGAAATGCTTACTTCAGTGATTCTCAGAAAGTGGTGTTTGTAGCAGAGTCCTTTCTCTTTCCTTCCTTCCGTTTCATTTTGTGGCACTGGAGATTGAACCCAGGGTCACTCTACCACTGAGCTACATCCCCAGCCCTTTTTATTTTTTATTTTGAAACAGGGTCTCACTGAGTTGCCCAGGCTGGCCTTGACCTTGCGATCCTCCTGCCTCCTCAGTAGCTGGCATTACACACAGATTTCTTTTTGTCACAAAATTATACTTGGAACAACAAAACACCGAATTTCCATTCCCTAACAGCTCAAGATTAATGGATCTATGATTCCTGCTAAAATAGGGAATTGATGCATTCCCAGGCAATACTAAAAATGTACAGAATTTAAAACAAGCTTACTCTTTAGGAATGAATGGTGATCTTATACAAAATAACAGATAAACAATATCCATTACAGTCCAGTGGAGGATGAGTCCTGGGCTGCTCCCTGCTGGGCCTCCCCAGGATGCTTCCAGATCTCCAGGACTGGGTACCAATAGCATCTTTTTTTTATTATTTTTAATTTTTTTTGGTACTAGGGATTGAACCCAGGGGCACTCAACCACTGAGCCACATCCCCAGCCCTATTTTGTATTTTATTTAGAGACAGGGTCTCACTGAGTTACCTAGGGCCTCGCTAAGTTGCTGAGGTTGGCTTTGAACTCGTGATCCTCTGCCTCAGCCTCCCGAGTCACTGGGATTACAGGCGTGCACCACCGCGCCCAGCTCCAATAGCATCTTAAAACCCTGACCTCCCATGGGTAAGAAAAGCAAGACCTGCATCCTCAAACCCAAACCTCGAACCAAGTCCTACCCAATGGCAGCCACAAACCCAGGTGAACCAACTGGTAAGCCACCAAACAGCTGTGTGGGTGCCTCACCTTGGAATTGTCAGGATATCTACAGGGTGACAAGTCAAAAAAATTTTAAAAGGAAAGAAAGAAAGTCTTGAAGCCTCACTGTGGTCTGATCATGAATTCTTTTAGGATTTGAATGTGTCTCTAGTTTAAAAAAAGAAATAATGAATACCAGAATGTGAGCCTCTCAGGTCTCATTTCTGGGAGTTTCTTCAGTGTGACCCCTGCCCAGGGAGCTGTCCTCCGCTGTCCTTCCTTCCCCACTCTCCTCTCCTGTCTTTTCCCACCACTCTTCTTTCCTGTGAGCCGGCTGGAGTCAACCTGGCCTGGGTCCCGCCCCCGGAGTCTGGCCCGCAGCAGCCCCTCAGAGCAGAGAGGGCCCCACTCCATCCATGCCACCCCCTGGGCAGTTCCTTGGCAGAGATTTGAAACATTTCTATTTAAATGTCATTTGAACAAACGTGGAGGGGTTCAGTTGCACTTCAATCAAATTCCGTGGGATCCAGTTGGGAGCCGGGTCCCTGTGGACAGGGCTCATGGAGTTCCCTCTGTTTTCTGATTTGAATTGCTTTGTTCTGGTTCCAGGAAGGGGGAAAGAGGGGGATGCATTTGGCCGAAAATGAAACATTTCCCTTTTAAGTCAAAAACTTGAACATGGCTTGGAGGAGAGAGTTTAAGCTCGGTAATCCCCCGGTCCTCAGCAAAAGCAGTAACAGGGCCCGCAATTTCCTTTTTGGAAAAGAGAAGTCAGGGAGGCTGCGATTGGGCAGAGCGGCCTGGCGCCCTCCGTGAGGCCGCTGGGAGCAGGCTTTTCACATGCTCCTGGGGCCTCTGCTTGGAAATGCAGTCCTGCGAGGCAGCTGGGCCTGTTTGCCTCCAAGTCCACACAGACAGGAGCTGTGCTCCAGCTGCTGAGGAAAGAAAAGAAGGCAATGAGGGAGGATGGGAAGGGGAGAGAGCGAGAGAGAATGAAGTGGGTGGGGAGAGAAAGGAGGGAGGAAGAAAGAAGAGAAGGGAGGGAGGAAAGAGGGAAGAAGGAAGCCACAGGGCAGTTTTTCTGTGCCCCCACTTCCTTTCCCATTTTCCATGTCTGGGTGGGCGCCCACAGGACCACACTGGCTACTTCTGGTCTTAACCAGACCAGTGGCCCATAACCTGTGCCTTCTGCCCACCATCTTTCTTCTGTTCTCCCCCATCCACCACCAGAGCATCAGGTGATGGAGTCACCAGGGTCATCAGGACTTTGAGCAAACCCTGTAGACTCCCCGAGTTTGAGTTTTCTCATTCCAGACATGAGAAACTTGAACCAGATAATGCTCTCTGGTATCATCCATTTCAGAAATTAAATTGTCCAGTAATCGCGCTCGAAGCAATCAGCAAGTAACTAAGTTAGATTTTTCCCATTTTGCAGATAGAAAAGGGCCCTGGCCTCCAGGGGCAGGGGAAGTTGCTTGTTAGTTTGACCTTGACCTGGTGCTTCAAAACATCTCTCAGGAGACCCATGTCTAGCACTTAATTGCACTCAACAGCTTCTTGTTTAATTAATAGGCAAATCCAGAGAGGGATGGAAACTCTATTAGGTTTGAAAAATGTTTTCTGTCCTGCCCAGGCTTCCTCACTCATGATGGTCTGAATGCTGTGTTACGCCAAAACCATATGTTAAGCCCTAATCACCAATGCCTAGTAGTAGGTGGGACCTCTTGGGGATGATCAGAACAAGAAGGCAGAACCCTGGTGCATAGAATCCATGCCCTTATGAAAGAGACCCCAGACAGCTCCTTCCCCCTTTCACCATGTGAGGATACAGCTCAAAGGCGCCATCTAGGAACCAGAAAGCAGACCCTCACCTGACTCTGAATCTGTTGGTGCCTTGACACTGGACTTCCTAGTTTCCAGAACTGTGAGAAATACTGTTGTTTATAAGCCACCCAGTTTCTGGTATTTTGTTATAGTAGCCTGAACAGACTAAGAAAAGACACTGACAATGACCAGAGGCAGAGTCAGGAGCAGCAGAACCAGCCAGTGTATTCCATCTTTCCTCAGCCATATGGGTCTCATTAGCCATGGGGTTGTTTCTTGCTGCACCTTTGTCCCTTCTGAAGAGGAGGATCTACTTTACCTGATGCTTCCATGCCCTTGGAACCTTGAAATTTTTTTCCAAGGGGAACATTGCAAATTTCTGATTCAACTTTTCCATGATAATACTTGGATAAGAAGCTCACTATGTTAATCAGGGCACTTTTGATCACAAGTGCAAGAAGCTACTTCAACCTGCCTTACTTCCTATAAAGAATTTATTGGCAGGCTGGGGATAAAGCTCAGTTTGTAGAGTGCTTGCCCCACAAGCACACGGCCCTGGGTTCAATCCCCAGCACGCCAAAAAAGAATTAAAAGAAGAAAAAGAAAAAAAAGAAGAAGAAGAAGAAGAAGAGAATTTGTTGGCATTGTAAAACAAAACATCCAGGGGTAAATTTGCCTCTGTATATAGCCTTAATCAGGTCCATAAACAATGTGATCGGGAAGTTTACTTTGGTGGGAGCAGGAGGAGATGGATTTGTATGGGAATATTACATCACATCCCATTAATATGTACAATTAATGCAGATTAATGACAATTCTTTTTAAAGAGAAAGTTTATCTCGTCATCTCTCAGCTTTGCATTCCTCAGTTTGGGCAGGTTCTTGCACATGCAACTTTAAAAAGGTGCTGGGCACCAAGTCCCTCCGAGCTTACTTGGTTCTTTCAGCCGATGATCGAGGTACGAAGAGGATCTTGGTAGCGCAGCCCAAGTTCTGGGGCCGATTCTCACAGGCCCGGCTGGGGCAGGCACTTGGTCCTGAGCCAATCACAGGGACGGGGAAATCGGAAGGACTATTCTGATTGGTCAGGCCGGGATGCGGCAGGCGGCGGACGGAGGATGGAGCAAGGCGTAGTTCAGGCTGGACCAGGAAGGATCTGTGTCCAGAGGAGAGAGGTGGAGGACACAGCAAGGCCACCTGGCCACTCTGACGACTGAACTATTCTGCCACAGGCTACAGCTCGGGTTTTTGTTGTTGTTGTTGTTGTTGTTTGTTTTTGTTTGTTTTTCCATTTCTCCAAAGGACATGTTTACCTCCAAAAAGCCACAAATGCTATGGAACAAATTAAACCAAGCGGGGCTGGGGATGCAGCTTAGTGGTAGAGCTCTTGCCTAACATGCGTGAGGCCCTGGATTCAACCAGCATTGCAAACAACAACGGGAAGAAAGGAAGAAGAGAAAGAGGGAAGGAAGGAAGGAAGGAAGGAAGGAAGGAAGGAAGGAAGGAAGGAAGGAAGGAAGGAAGGAAGGGAGGGAGGAAGGAAAATTTAACCAAAGTGTGAGAGACCTCTACATTGAAAACTAGTGAAAGAAATGGCAAACTACTCAAATAAATGAAAAAAATTCTCCATGTTGACAGACTGGAAGACATAATGTTGTTAAAATATCTATCTAAAGTGATTTAGTGCAGCTCCTATTAAAATTCCAATAATATTTTTCAGACAAGTAGAAAACAATCCTAAAATTTGTGTGGAACCACAAACAAACAAACAAACAAACAAAAACAACCCTGAATAACCAATGCAATCTTGACCAAAAAGAACAAAACTGGAAGCTTCACAAGGGCTTGATGTCTACTCTAAAGCTATAGGAATCAAAACAGCACGACATTGGCATAAAAATAGACAAATGGAACAAACAGAGGTGCAGAAATAAATCCACACATATGTGGTCAATTGACTTTTCACCTAGATGACAAAAACACAAAGCAGAGAAAGGACAATCTCATAGTATAAGGAAAACTGGATGTCCACATGCAGTGGAATGAAATTCGTCTCTCATCTCCCACCATATATAAAAATTAACTCAAAAAAATACTAAACATGTAAACGTTAGACCTGGAACTGCAAAATTTTTAGAAGAAAGCATAAAGGAAAGAGTCTCATGACATTGTCCTGAGCAATGATTTGGGGGAGATAAGACCAACCCCAAAATCATAGATAATATAAGCGAATATAAACAAGGAAAAAAAAAAAGCTTCTACACAGCCAAGGAAACAACCAGCACAGTGAACAGGCCACCTACAGAATGGGGGAAAATAATTGCAAAACATATATCTGATAGGGATTAATATCCGAAATATATAAGGAACTCAAACAACTCCAAGAGCAGGAAAACAAATAACCTAACTAAAAAATGGATTGAGGACCCGAGTAGACAGTTATCAAAAGAACACACAAATGGCCAATAGGTGCATGAAAAAGTGCTCAACATCACTTATCAGGAAAGTGAAGAGTAAAACCACAAGGAGATACCACCTCCTACCTGGTAAAATGGCAATTATCTAAAGACAAAAAAAAGAAAGAAAAACCAACTTGTTGGTAGCATGGAGAAAATGGAGCCAATATAAATTAGTGTAGTCATTATGGGAAACAGTATAGAGGCCCATAAAAAATTTTTTAGTAGGGTGACCATGTAATCCAGCAATCCCATTCCTAGGTAGTTATCCAAAGGAAATGGAATCAGTAGGTTGAAGAGACATCTGAACTCCCATGATCATTGCAGCACATTTCCCCATAGCCAAGATAGAGAGTCATCCTATCAATGAAAGAATGGTTAAAGAAAATGTGGTACATATACATAGAGGAATACTATTCAGCCTTGAAAAAGAAGAAAATCCCATCTTTCCATATAACATGGGCAAACCTGGAGGACGTTGTGTTAAGTAAAATAGCCCAGGCACAGAAAGAAAGATGCTGTATGACCTCATCTCACTTATATACGGAGTCTAAAAATGTCAAGCACATAGAAACAGAATAGAATGGTGGTTATCAAGGATGAAGAGGGACCAGGAGATGTCAATCAAAGAATATGAACGTTCAGTGATTCCAGAGGAATAAGTTCAAGAGATCTATTGTACAACATGGTGACTGTAGTCAATGTATTGCACATTTGCAAATCACTAAGGCTGTTGATTTTAAGTGATCTCACCAAAAAATGAGATGATACATATGTCAAGGAGCTCCACTCAGCTATTCCACAATGTGTACATATTGCAAAACATCCTACTGATCACCATTAATATGGAGATTTTTTATTTGTCAGTAAAAATATTGGTGACATGAATGAATAAAGGAATATGATGGGGTAAGTTAAAATCTCAGCTCTACCATTTGTAGGAGGTAAATTACAGGAGTCACTGAAATGCCCTGGCGTTCAATCTCCTCCTTAAAAGCAAAAATACACAGTTCCCTTTTCTTTCTTTTTTTGGGGGGAGGGGGGTGGTGCTGGGGATTGAACCCAGGTCCTTGCACACTCTAGGCATGTGCTTTGCCTCTGAGCCACATCACCAGCCCTCTGTTTCCTTCTTGTGATTCTTATCAGAAATGAGATAAATAAATGTGAATTGTCTCTGAACCTAAAATTGTCTCTCAAAATTCCTCTCTGCCATGTGTTTTCTCCCTGTGGGCCCTGCTGATCTGATGAATTGAAACTGCAGTTCCCATGCCTAGTGATGACTTGAAGGGGTATCTGTGTGCCTCTGAGCTTCCTCCAAGCCCACAGTCCCCCTCCAAACAAGGTGGCCAGCAGTGGTCCCCTGCATGCATTGCTGCTCAATGCTGATGCAGCTGACTGACGGACAGCTCTCCAGAATGGTGCCCCGGTTGTCCACTCAGGTTTTCACACCAAAAAGTGAGGCCTGCAGAGAAAAAGAGAGGTGCGATTGAGGGGGTGGGAGAAGCCAAGGAAAGAACCATGAAGGGAAGATGGATGATTTCTTGGAATGCCTGCTTCCTGATCTGGGATCTGGTCACATGGGCGTGTTCAGTTGGTGAAAATCTATCAGGCTATGTCCTGGTTGCTGCCTGGTTCTACACTGAGTAGATCAATGTTGATGTGATTCATGTGTCTTTAAATATCAGTTCCATTCTTTCAAAAAACAATCCTTTCATTGTTGCATCAACAAAATCCATAATGGCGCACCTGTCTTTCCCGCTGTGCAGACAGCTGTGTTCTCGGGCCCCATGCCCGCCAGCCCTCTGTATGGACTCTTCCCTTCACTGGTGTGGCTGGCTCTGCTCCCACCTGTGCTCTTTTGCTGTCTCCAACTCCATTCCCAGAAGCTTTGGCTAATTTGGTGTTGGCAGGAAAAGCTCCCCTGATAGACCACGGGGTGAAGTGGAAAGGCCATGGAGTTGGAGTCAGATACACCCGGGCTAATTCTGCATTTCTGTCACTTTGGGTAAGTTATTTGGCTTCTCTGGGCCTCAAATGTCTTATCTGTAAAATGAAATAATGAGAGTCCCCACACCAGAGGGTGGCTATGTGGGATGCATAGGATGGGACAAAATGGCAGCCCCATGGTGACAGTCACATTAAGCTACCTCAACAAACCTAAGCCACGTTGTTGCCATGGTTGGGTGGGGAGAAGGATTCCAAATTAACTTTATAATTTGAACTTTAAAATTAATGTCTTATAGGGCTGGGGTTAGAGCTCAGTGGGTAGAGTGCTTGCCTCGCATCACAAGGCTCTGGGTTCAACCTCCAGCACCAAAAAAAAAAAAAAATTAACTTTTTATTACAAATAATGTGATGGGCATAAACCCCAGTCCACAGCTGCAGGTGGGCGGGTAAGAAACCCATCTCTACTCCCTCTCATGCAACTTGACTTCCATGTTGAATTCAGGTGCTGCTGCTGCCAGGAATGCACCTCTCCAGTGCAGTCTGCCTTTTTGGAAGAAGAGGGAGAGGGGTGGGGGCCCAGATGTGCTCCAGGGGCGGATGCCCAGGTGCATGTCCAGGTGCCCTGGCCCCAGCTCCCCCACCAGCAGCTTCCCTTTCCCACTGTTTTCTACTTCACTTCCCTCCCAGGGGACCCAAAGCACCAGAGCTGGACTTTAAATCATAGAGGTTGGGGGAGAGGAAGAGGGTTCTCAGAGGATAGAAGGAAATGCAGACCCAGCAATATCCCTTAATGTTTAAGAAATATCACACACACACACACACACACACACACACACACACACCAGTGCAATGCAGCTTTGTGGTCTGGTTTTCCACTGAACCACACGCTATGGACCCAACCCTGTGTCATATAAGGTTTTCATTAGCTGTCCATCATGCTGTTCCGTGGAGGCAGTGATTTACCTGACTCTGCCCAGAGTTGGAAAAATAGACTGTTTCCAAATCTTTATCACTATAAACAGCATTTCCATGAACGTCCCCTGGATGTGACACCCTCACACTGGGGGTCCCAAGGCAAGAAGGGTGAGAACCTCTCCAAGCCTCAGTTGCTTGACTGATACAACACTGCAGGACCTCACCAAGTGGTTGAAAGATCGAGATGAGATGACCTCTGTCAAGAGCTCCCCAAATCCATGTTCACAAAAGGGTGATTGAGGCTGGGAATAACAACAGGAACGATGGGACTTCTTACAAATCACGGATATTTTCCTCGGGATTAAAACCAAACCCGGGGGTAAAATAATTCACACTTTCTAAAGGCATCTGGGATGTCACTGTACCCACCCTGGTCTCCTCCCCATGGCTCTTCTGCAGGACAGCCCACAGGTCTCCCAGCCTTCATGAGTGTTGACGGCCAAGGGCTCACGCCCCTCGTTGTCTCAGGACATTGTCCTTGACCCATGGAAGCCACTTGGGGGGGACACATCTGAGATGTCAGTCCTCCTACTGGCTGACTGACGTAGGCACACAAGCAGCCCCCTGGCCTCCAGGGGGGACCTCTCTGGGCCCAGGCATACTCCGTAGCTCCTATGGGGTCAGATAAGACCAGACTGCAGCCCAGCCACTCCATGGTTTGGCTTCTTGTCTATCTTGCTTCCTTTGCTTCTGTACAGAATTTGGGGGGGGTTGTGGTTGTTTTGCCCCACAGCCTCACCCCCACCCCAAAAAATCACTTGCATGAGAATCCCCGCTTGTAAGGAACCCGCCCCCAGAACCCTTCCCCTAGCTGTGCGGAGTTGGGGAAAGGCCTCCCAGGGCCTTGCCTCATGTCACTCTTTAAAACCAGACAGCCCTGGCAGGATGGGGGTGTGGGCTAGTGGAACTGGGTTCTCCACCCCAGGAAACCCCCCATCAAGCTGGCTGCATGTCTCCAACTCAAGTGCAGGGCTGCCCCCACCCAAGTCTCAGAGGCCAAACGGGAGCAGACAGACTGTCGGATGAGATGCCAGTACTGGGATTGGGGAGGCAGCGCTTTACCACTCCACACAGAGAGGCCAGGAAGCCCGGAAAACAGACCCCAGGAGGCCAGAGGTGGCGATGGGGGCAGGCAGGCCCAAGGTGTTCAGAGACAAGGTTAAACAAAGTTCAGACTGGGGCCAGGGTGAAAAGTGAGCAGTCGGACTCCGTCCCCTGCATCCGCTTCACAAGGACACGCGTCGATAAGCGAGCCACCCGGTGCTAACCCAGTGCAAATAATAACAATCCAAACACCTGGAACCGCCTTTGGGTGCATAAGCCAATATCTTTAATCTTGCTTTCTCTCTCCCTTCTTCTTCCCCCCTTGATGACTGAAGTACCCACTCTGCGAGGCCTTCTGCTCCATCCACACTGGTAATAGTGACAAGACTTTGATGTCCTCCTCATTCAACAGAATGTTGTTTAGTTCAAAGTGAAGAACAGAGGCGATTCTTTGCTTTTAAATTATTAGCTCCCTAACTCTTCTGTAATGATATAGTTTGACTGAAGTGTGTAGTTTATTAACTACATAAAGACGACATTATCAGAGTGGAGAAAGGCCGCTGCCAGTTTTGCCTTTCAGCTTAGCGGCAGGGGTGCCTGCTACTTTGATCTCAATCAATGCTAAATGTCTTTGTGAGATAGAGAGAGAGCTGAAATTATCTTTGGCATGGCGGCAGCATCAATTATTCAAGCCCTCTTCCTTATGAATTAAAGTGTTCTTCAACTTCTACCCCACTTGTGGGCTTGGTTGCTCTTTTTTTTTTTTTTTTTTTTTTTTTTGGTCCCTTCTTCTTTTACTGTTGTTTTTCCAGTAAGGAAAGGCACTTGGAATAAATCTCCAGACATTCACTAATCATACTCGGGCTGACCTTTGAAAATCCACATCCACTCCTCCTCCTCCTCCTTCCTAATTGCTCTCTCCACCCTCAATTCCCAGCCCCGGTCTTCTCTGAGGTGACCCAAAGGACTGTTCAGAGAAAAGGGGGGCATTGTTTCCATTGGGCTTTCTGCCAAAATGGTCATCAGGGACCCATGAAATAGCCCTCGACAAGAAGTGTCAGTTTGAAATTCAATGAAACGGAGGCGTCCACGGGCCCACTGAAGCTCTCCCGGCTGACCCTGGCTCCCTGCGCCTCCCCAGGAACGAACGGATGGACTGCTGATGGGTCTCTCCTAACACGCCTGCCTTCTGGGATGGTGATCTTGAAACTGCAGACTGAGACCCATCAGTGGGTCATCGAACCAATTTAGTGGGTTGTGTCCAGAAGGAAAAGAAAAAGAAGGGGAGGGAACGAGAAGAAAGAGAAAAGAAAAAAGAGAGGAGAAGAAAAGAGAAAAGGTCAGGGAGCATTTGATGTACTCTCAGCCCTGGCAGGGAACTGAGCCCAGCACCCCCTGCGATACCAAAATCCAGGGATGCTCAGATCCCTTCTATACTTGATATGATTTCAAGTTTTTAAAATTTATTGAGACTTGTGATCTATTTGAGTCCCTTTCATAAAATGATGTAGGATTTGCTTAGAACTGACATACAACCTCCTGTATACTTCAATCATCTCTAGATGACTTTAATACCTAACATAGTGTCAATGCTATATAAAAAGATCTTACTGAGGGGAGGGGAAAAGGATAAATACCAGGGAATGATTTTGACCAAATTCTATTGTTGTATCGTGTGCCACCATTATGAACAGCTATAATGTACCAATAAAAATATGGAAAAATAAATAAATAGTTCTCATACTGTATTGTTTAGGAAGCAATAAGAAAAAAAGTCTGTACCTGCTCAATACAGGTGTATTTTTTTGCTCTTTTTTTTTTAATCCAAGATTGGTTGAATCCACAGAGGTAGAATCTGCAAATCCAGGGAGCTGAAAACATCAGGGTGAATGTTGTTCCTTGAAACTTTTGATTCAGAGGAGTACACTGGATTACTGTATCTTATCCTGTCCCATCCCCTTACCCTGTTGGGTAGTGGGGGGATGGTTCTAGAAAGTACTGTGAGGAAGTGGAGGAAATAAGGCAGGAAGGGAGGAAAGTCAATATTGGGTGTTGGTGCGTGGGCCACCGCTGTGGACCACTGGAGTTCCATCCCACTGGGACCCTTGGTGAGATCCTGTGGAGCATGGCTCAGAACTGTCCTTCCAAAGGCAAGGAGGCATGTGTTGCCATGGCCCACAAGCACCCATCTTCTCTTGCTCCCAAGCACTTGTAGGATGTCTATCATATAGACCAAGGATGCCCCCACGGCCAGAGAATGCATTCAGGCACAAAGACAGGTAACTGACAGAGTACAGAGGAGCTCACTATAGTGACCTTGGAGTAGGTTGAGAGGAACAGATGGCTCTCCAACAACATCAGTTTTGCCATGTAGCACATATTTCTTTATCATGGATGGCAGTCAAAAGAGTTTGAGTGTCCTTCTCTGGCAGATTAAGATGGGAGAGTGACCATCCACACTACTAAAATATTCTTTAAACCATCTAGACTTTTCTTGAAAACTCCATATGAACTACATGTACAAACTTACTACTACATTGACCTTGCAGATTCGTTGTGTTGGCATGACAAGATCTTGTAGGTTAACAAGCCCAGCATGGTGTTTGACCTAGAATTGTCTACTCAGTTAAATGTGAATTGAATTGAAAGCCACCATGTCTGAGCCATGGGGGATCAGTGAGCAGCTACTGAGTGCTGGAGAGTGCTTGGAGCTGTGGGGAATCAGGGCCTCAGAGTGTTGATCTGGTGGGGAAGAAAAAGTCAAACAAAAAGTGCAACCCAAAAACCAACATGGCGCTGGTCTGCACCAGGTTGGAAGTGAGGACTTGTCCACAGTCTTCCTGACACTCACCCTCACTGTCCCTCAGAATGGTCACCAAGCTTTGATTTCACCTCCCTAATATGTCCAGAATTGATACTTCCTTTCCCATCCCATCCACATCTTCTTGCTTAGATCTCTCCAGGACTCATGTAACTGGACATCTGTTCTCCTCCTTAGTTACCACCTTAGAGACGGAAGGCACATTTTTAAAGTGTTAGTTAACTGAAGTATGAGCCTGGAGTTTGACTTGGTTGGACCCAGAAGAAAAAGCAGGTAGGGGAGGGAGGAAAGGGGGTACAGAGCCTTCCTAGAGGTAATGTTTGAAACAAGCCTAAGAAGAATGGAGAAGGATTTGTCAAGCAGGTGGAATGGAAGAAGAGCCTCAGGAAAGTTCTAGAAGAATGGAGCCACATGACAGGTTTAGGGAATGCAAGTAGGTGTATGTTCCCTGAACAGAAGGGAAGCGATAAGAGGGACCTGGGAAGAACAAAGCAGGCACCAGCTTAGGGTGACATTGGATGTCATTCAAGGAATCTAGGCTCCATCCTGGAGTCAGTGTGAACATGGAAGGATCTTAAGCAGGGTCTATATTTTTAGAAATCCATACTGGAGGTCATGTGGGTTGGAAGGACAGGAACCAGGGAGCCCAGAAAGGAGGCTGTGGATGAGTGTGCTTTAGGCAAAGAGCATAACAGTGGAGATCCAGAGAAAGCTGAAATGAGTAGCCTCATATTCTGCTAAGAGTATTTTTCTTAAAGACAAATAATCAACAGGTTAAAGAGCATTAAGTTTTTTCTTCCAATTTGACCAAACAAGTCTACCTCTGGAGCCTTTTGTGAAATACTTATAAAATTGAGAAATGAGCAACACCTCAAAGATCCAACAAAATGAGCTTGGTTAAATAAATTATGCTGCATCCCAACTATAGAACACAATCTTATTATTAAACATGATGTCAAAATGGAAAGCATCCTAGCATGGGAAAGTGTCCGTGACAAGTTGAGTGGGAAAAGCAGGTAATAACCCAAATGAGGAGTGTATGGGACACTCTTGCATCATCGTGGCAAGTTCTCTATAAATACAGGACTATTCTGAAATTTAAGTCTATTAAAACATTTCAGAAGCAGGCATTTACAATATTTCCCCATGTCTTATTTGACATATACACCTAGAAGAATATTCTTGAGAGTGAGCACAATGTTTATCTCCAGGCTGTGGGATTCCAGAGGGTTTTGGTTTTTTATTTTTTACTCATCTCCATGTTCTATCTTTTCTACAGTAATATGTATTGTCCTTGTTGCAAGAAAAATGAATCGAATTTATCTTAAATTTTCCTTAAAGGGAAGTTTAGCAGAGAGGGAAAGAGGAGGAGTCATGGTTACAGGAAGATGCAGGGTCTAGGGATGATGGTTTAACATTTTATTTTACTCTTTATTTTTATCATAAAATCATACATGTCAATTATATAGAAAATTTGAACGTTACAAAAATGTATTCAGAAGTGTGGTAATCACATAGAATCCTACTTCTTAGAAATAGTCACTGGGTCATGGACACTCTGGTGCTCTATTCAGGTCCCTGGGTCCCTTTTTCTATTTCTGGAGCTCCTCTGCCTGCTTCAATGTGGTTCGGTCTCTAACCACTAGATTCTCTTGGAAGGGGTGCCCCCAGTTCCTGGAGCAGCTTTGCCCAGCCATGCAGAGAGGCGTAAGTGGCTGGGTAGATTATGCACCGAGGACAAAACCCTGTGAGGTGTAACACTCCAGGGTTACCCTGTGAGAGATGGAGGCTACTGTCCATGGTACTGAGATCCCACCCTTGTTGGCTTCATCCCCTCTCTGACTGGTTTTTCCTAGAAGCACTTTTAAAAATCACTTGCTCATGAATCTTCATCTCAGGGTCTACTTTTGGGGAACCCACCTAAGACATTGCTATTGATGTTTTAACATATGTCTTTCCATTCTTTCTTGTATGCATACACCACCTGTTGTCTGGCCCAGACACTGTACTTTATGGAAGATTTGGCCCTGAACTTTCCAGAAACCAGTGCTAAGACAGAGTCGTGACTGTCCTCAAGATTCATGATGTTCATGAGATTGAAAGAGAAAAAAATCATGGCCAGGGAGAAGGAGAGGTACTTTGGGGACCTGAGTGCTGAGAAAAATTTGTCCAGTAGATTATAGAGAACCACATCCTCAACAATTTCCTATAACAGTCCTAGTAATGAATTCCATAAGATGCTGGCAGAAAGCCAAAGCAATGTGGTTGAAGGAAGGAGCTCTGTCATGGTCTGATATAATCCAAGGATTAAATTCAGTGTTTAATCAGGGACTGTATGAGCAGATGCCCACAGGGGCAAGATGGGCAATGTAAACGAGGCACCATGTAAGAAAAAAATAATTAGAGGGCACTTTTCCTGTCTAAGGGGAGCCCCCACTGACCTTCAATCAGTTGCTGCCATGTGGGAACACTGTTGTCGGACCTTCTAATATTCAAGAGGACCTGGGAACCAGAATACTGCAAATGAGTTCTTATTATTTTTAAAACACTGAGTCAAAAGAGGAAAGGGACCACATGGCATGGAGGGAAAGGGGAAATACTGGGGAATGACAGTGGCTATATCATGTGGTTGTATTATGTGCATTCACGAAGATGTGGCAACAAATCCCACCATGTGTGCAACTATAATGCACCAATAAAAATATATGGGAAAAGATAAATGTATTTAAAAAATAGTAAAGGAAAGAAAAGAAGAAAGAAAGAAAAAGAAAGAAAGAAAGAAAGAAAGAAAGAAAGAAAGAAAGAAAGATGCATGAAAATGGATGGAACTTGAAAGCATTATGTTAAGCAAAATAAGCCAAACTCAGAAAGTCAAGGATATATGTAGAAAGGATATAGGTAGAAAGAAAAAAGCAAAAATATGGGGGTGGGGGTCTCATGAAAATGGAGCCCAGCAGAGTTGAGGAAAGGGACCAGGAAGCAGGAGGAAAGGTAGGGAAAGAGAAATACTTAGGAACGATATTGGCCAAATTATATCGTTACATCGTGTGTGAATATGTAACAACAAATCCCACTGCTATGTATAATTACGATGCACCAACAAAATATGTGGCGGGAGACCAATGAGCCAAACGAATACGATCATGAGCCAAATTCAACCCATGACCGACCATCTGCAACCACTGTGGGGGAAATAATGCGTGCTTTCCAGAAAAACCACCAGAAGAACTATGTCTCAAGGTTTAGTTTTTATTTGCATTTTTCTATTGCTAAAAGCATATTGTCTATTTAGCTTCATATTCTGCTATTTTCATCTACCACATTCTAAGCATTTAATGTCATTAAATGCTGCTCATAAAAAATAATTTTAATGGCTATATTACTGAAATACCATGAGTCACATGAACATTCTCCTTGTTTATAACAGTGTTGGGGTTTTCTGTTTAGTAAATAACTGCATTTCGGAAAATTTCCTCCAACTAAATTCCTAGATACTGAATTACTGGGTTAGAAATTTTTTAAAAAACTGAAGGGAAGAGCGGGGATCATGAGCTGAAATTGATTTCCATGCATAGGAGTTTGTTGAGATGAAGCCAACTACTCTGTATAATCATTAAGCTCTAATTTTTTTTAAAAAAGAAAAATTGTAAAGCTCTAAATTCAAATCACAGTTAGTATATACAACAGCACTTTTTATATATCTGAGTAATATTTTGTTGTATGAATATACCCAAGTCTATCCATTCTCTTATTGACGGACAGTCGGGTAGTTTCCAGATCTGGGTTGATGTGAATAAAACTGCTTAGGCACAACGCTTCGGGGGACACATGTTTTCCTTTTTCCAGAACAAAAGCCTGCGAGTGGAATCGCTGGTTCATAAGGTAGGTATATGATTACGTTTTCAAGAAACTTCCAGTTTTCAACACATTTGACCATTTTACATTCCCACGGTCAGTTGTGAGAGTCGCAGTGTTCTACACTCTCTTCACACTGATGTTGTCAACTGTTTTTTTTTCTCTTTTTCATTTTGACTATTCTAGGATGTCTATCATGGCATCTCATTGTGGTTTTAACTTACTGATTGGCTATTTGTATGAATTAATTTCTGAAGTGTCTTTTCAGGTCTTTCGCCCATTTTATTTTTTACCTTTTTTTTTTTTTTTTTGCGGTGCTGGGGATTGAACCCAGGGCCTTGTGCACGCAAGGCAGGCACTCTACCAACTGAGTTGTAGCCCCAGTCTCTCGCCCATTTTAATTGAGATGTTCATCTTTCCACTACTGAGTCATAGGAGCTCTTTCCACATTCTGGATGCAAGCTCTTTGTCAGACAAAACATGTTGCACACTTTTTCATGTATAATTGATCGCCTATACATCTTCCTCTGTGAAGTGTCTGTCCAGTTCCTTGGCCCATTTATTGAATGGATTCTTCGTATTTTTGGTGTAAAGCTTTTGAAGTTCTTTATAAATTTTGGAGATTTGTGCTCTATCTGAAGTGCATGTGGAAAAGATTTTCTCCCACTCTGTGGGCTCTCTTTTCACATTATTGATTGTTTCCTTTGCTGAGAAAAAGCTTTTTAGTTTGAATCCATCCCATTTATTGATTCTTGCTTTGATTTCTTGTGCTTGGGGAGTCTTGTTAAGGAAGTCTGATCCTAAGCCAACATGATGAAGATTTGGATCTACTTTGTCTTCTATTTGGGGTAGGGGCTCTGGTCTAGCTCCTAAGTCTTTGATCCAAAAACTCAAAATGGAGTTTTGAGTTTTGTGCAGGGAGAGAGATAGGGGTTTGATTTCATTTTGCTGCATATGGATTTCCAGTTTTCCCAGCACCATTTGTTTAAAGGGCTATCTTTTCTCCATTGTATGTTTTTGACTCCTTTGTCTAGTATAATGAAACTGTATTTAAGTGGGTATGTCTCTGTGTCTTCTATTTGGTGCCATTGGTCTGCCTGTCAATGTCTCTAGTAATTAAGGAAATGCAAATTAAAACAAGTCTAAGATTTCATCTTACTCCAATTAGAATGGTTATTATCAAGAACACAAATAATAATAGATGTTGGCATGGCTGTGGGGAAAAAGGCACACTTTTACATTGCTGGAGTTGCAAATTAGTGCAGCCACTCTGGAAAGCAGTGTGAAGAATCCTCAGGGAACTTGTAATGGAACCACATTTTGACCCAGCTATCCCACTCCTTGGCCTATACCCAAAGGACTTAAAATAAACATACTATAGTGATGCAGCCACACCAATGTTCATAGCAGCTCAATTCACAATAGCTGGACTGTGGAACCAACCTAGATGCCCTTCAATAGATGAATGGATAAAGATACTGTGGTATATATACACAATGGAATATTATTCGGCCATAAAGAAGAATAATATTATTGCATTTGCAGATAAATGGATGGAATTGGAGATTATCCTGCTAAGTGAAATAAGCCAAGCCCACAAAACCAAAGGCCAAATGTTTTCCCTGATAATTGGATGATGATATAAAATGGGGGAGAGGGATGGGGGTGAGAGAAGAATGAAGAACATTAGATTATGAATGAGAGGGAGTGAGGGTATGAAAGATGGTGGAGTGGGACAGACATCATTACCCTATGTACATATATGATTACATGAATAGTATGAATCTGCATTGTGCACAACCATAGAAATGAAAAGATGTACCCCATTTGTGTACAATGAATCGAAATGCAGTCTGTAAAAATTTAAAAAATAATAATAATAAAATCATGTTGCAAATATTTTCTCCCCATCTATGGGTGGTCTGTTTATTTTCTTGAGATTGTCTTTTGGATGAGTTGAAGTTTTTAAATTTGATGGAGTTCAATTTATCAATTTTTTCTTTTATGGTTTGGGTTTTCTATATACTAAGTGATGTTTGTCTCTTCCAAAAATATTTGTATTTTTTTCTTTAAGATGTTTTCTCATTAAGAAAGATATTCTCTTATATTTTCTTTTTTCTTTTTCTTTTTTTTTTTAGCAACTGAGCCACACCCCAGCCCTATTTTGTATTTTATTTAGAGACAGGGTCTCACTGAGTTGCTTAGTGCCTTGCCTTGCTGAGGCTGGCTTTGAACTCAGGATCCTCCTGCCTCAGCCTCCCAAGCCATTGGGATTATAGGCATGCGCCACCACGTCCGGCTATTCTCTTATATTTTCTTCCAATATCTTTATTGCTTTGACTTGTATATTTAGTCATGATTCATGTTGAGTTGATTTTGTTCACAAGATGTCATTAGGGTTAATGTTTTTCCCCATATAAATATTCACTTTTTCTGGCACTATTTCTCTTACATACGTTTAACTATAAAAAGTACTTTCCCATCCTAAAATTTTTTAAAGTAACCACATTTTCTTCTATTGAAATGTGAATAATTTTTACATTTAACTCCTTAATTAGCCTGGAATTTAATTTGCTCTTTGATGTGAGCTGAATAAATAAATAAATACTTTTTCTAAATGAAACAAATTATTCTAGCACCATTTAGTAAGTAATTATCCTTTCATCTCATTTTTAAAATAAATATTTTTATTGCATATTAAATGATTAGGTAGTCCCCTAACTATATTTTGACTATAGAATTGCCATTTAATTTGTATAAATACTATCATCTTCCTAACATCTTTACTCTGTGCTAACATCTGGAAGAGCCAACCTCCATCATTGCACTCCTTCTTTCCAAAATATTTTTACAGTTCTTATCTATGTGGTTTTTGTCCTAAAAACTTTTAACAATTAAATAGTAAAATAGTTACGACTTTCTCATTAGGTTCATGCCTAAGAATTGGGGTTGGCAAGCTCTTGTATAAAGAATCTATTTTATTAAATTTTCTAACTGGTTATTACTGGTTGTGTGAGTGAATTTCTTTCCCTTGCAGTTCTTACATGTATTCTACCACTGAGCTACATTCCCAACCCAAGTTGGGGACTTTTTCATTCCTGCTGTGATTATTCTGAATACTTCTCAAAATCATCATCACTTGCACATGCAAACATGTATTTTACACACTGGTAGGTCAGCTGCAGTTTGTCTGGTCTCTTCTAGAGTTGGATTGAGCTAGCCTCTGGGCTCCAGGTCTTCTACCTAAGTCTTTGTTCCTAGACACCGTCCAAAATGCACCTAGACACCGTCCAAAATGCAAAGGCTGCTGGAGATCCACTCTTCTCCTGGTGGAGGGCAGAAGCTCCAAGAAAGTGGATGGGGCCGGGCGCAGTGGCGCACGCCTGTAATCCCAGCACTTGGGAGGCTGAGGCAGGAGGATCGTGAGTTCAAAGCCAGCCTCAGTAACTTAGCGAGGCCCTAAGCAACTCAGTGAGACCCTGTCTCTAAATACAAAATAGGGCTGGGGATGTGACTCGGTGGGTTGAGTGCCCCTGGGTTCAATCCCCAGTACCAAAAAAACAAAAAAAGAAAGAAAGTGGATGGGAAGCTTGTGCCTCAAGATCTCAGCTAGGAATTGTCACTTGGTCACTTTCTTCCACATTCCCATTCATCAAAGCAGGTCACATGGCCCACAGGGTGGGAGGTACAGCATATGCAGCCTTCAAGAAAATTACAACAAAAATAGGAAAGGAAGAAAGAACTTTAGACAGGTGATAAATCTACTTAACTGGCAAAGCAGAAAATCACTCAATTTGAAATTTCTATCTTTTATCTAATCTCCCTCCTAAATTCTCTAATTTAAATAGTTTTGGGGGGTGGGGGTTTCTATATTTACAGTTATATTATCTACAAATAATATCATACTCCTCTTTCTCCAACTCTATTGCATTGTTAAATTTTAAAAGCAAAACAATGTCACAAAGATGAGAATAAAATTAGCTCTAAGTAAAATGTGGTATTTGGTGTAAAATTAGCAGAAAAATCTAGTAAATTTTTTTGATAAAATGTCATATATGTGACCAACACAACTTGAAGAAAATGGACCAAACTATACCTCATCTATACTTGTATTACAATACACTGGATCTCCATTTATTTATTTCTGTATCTTCTTCCCTAGGGAGAAACTCAGTTCCTCAGGGAAGGGATGGTTGCAATCAAAGCTTTGGGCACAGACCTCTGAGGGACTAAATGTATGCAGTGGCGTATACATTTCCTCCCAGATGCTCCTCCTGCACCTGGGGCTAGCCTCTTCTTCCTTTGTGGTAGACTTCCTTTGGAATTCATTATGACCTCACCCTGCCATGTTCCAGGCCTGAATCCAGTTCCCTCAAACACTGCTCTCTTATCCTCAGCTCTCCCTCTCCTGCACTGAAATGATCCCTCAAGTCCTGTTCATCTCAAAACTTTCTGCTTCTTTCCATCCCATTCCTTGGCTCCACCAATCCATTTTCCACATTGCTCTAAAGAGAGTTTCCATCATAGCAATCTTTCCATGTCTTCCCTTATTTAAAATCTTTTGATGTCCTTCCACGGTCTTCATAGAAAAATCTCATACTTAGGACAGTGCTCAGAGTCTGGCTCTACTCCCTCTAGATCGATCCCTGGCCCTTCCATTCTCACACCAGGTTCTGGCCATGTAAGTGACTTGAAGCATCCAGAAACTTTTAGAAGATCTAGGAATCAAAACAGCTGATTGTGGGCTGGGGATATAGCTCAGTTGGTTGAGTTCTTGCCTTGCAAGCACAAGACCCTGAGTTCAATCCCCAGCACCGCACAAAAAAGAAACAGCTGACAGGGAGTTATGTGATTTTTAATTAATGAAGTGGGGGAACATATGACTACTAAATAAAGTCCATTTCTTAATTCCTTCTAAGGTTGTTATATGTGAGTGGAATCCAGTAAGATGTTTGGTGATACAAAGTTGAGGAGTCATTGAGATATAGATGAAATATAAATAACCATAAATATATACGAGGGAAAGAAGAATAATATTTATTATTTTTGTGCCTTTCATCACACATGGTGGGGAAAGCAGGTAGACAGAAATGTCGAAGAAAAAGTTGATTAATTCCCTATATGCTATATAAGGGCGATGTTGAGAGAGAATTTCAACTATGCCTTGGGGAAAGGAAATGAAGTTGAAAGTCACCAAAAACATGATCATGAGGTCAAATATTTGCAGTCATCCTGCACAGAAAATGGACTCAAGGACATGTATTTGGACACAGTAGTTAGTGTAGTTCCCCCATTATCTGTGATTTCACTTTCCATGGTTTTAGTTACTTGCAATCAACTGTGGTCTGAAAATACTGAATGGAAAGTTCCAGAAACACATAACTCACAAGTTTTAAAATGCACACTGTTTTGAGCAGCCTCACCAAATCTCACACCATCCCACTCCACCTCAGCTGGGATGCGAACCACGCCTTGTCCAGAGTTTCCACCCTGTATATGCTATTCGTGCTCACGCGAAGTGACTGAGTTGGTCACTTAATAGTCTTTTTGGTTATCAGAGCCTAGAAATACTTGCATGCAAGTATTGGGCCACGAAAACTTGTGACAGACAGCAGTTTTACACCAGAGAAAGCAAACTCGTGCTCTCTAACCACAAGAGGGTCCCGAATGCTCTCAAGGGACCCTCTGTGACCCCTTGCTCATTCTCTCCCCAAGTCTCCTCAATGACTTCACATTGCCTCTCTCTCTGCTTCTCTAGTACCCTCTCCCCCTCTCTGAGAACCCAGAAGCCAAGGGCTCCCCCATTAGTTGGGGAGCCCTTGCTCCCCAACTCACCCACCTCCCCTGCCCATCTGCCCTCTCCCTTGTTCCACTTCTAGTGCCCCCAGAAGGAGCTCCTGCTCCCCTTGCACGCTGGCTTTCAGCCCTTTTCCTCACACAGGGACATCACTCCAGACTCTCCTCCCTCTTGTCTCTTCTCCTGTCTCCTTCTAGGATATTTCCCATTAATTTAGAAGCATGCTCTTATTTCTTCCACCCTGAAACAAAAATCTCTCTTGGCCCAACTCCCCTGCCATCTCCTGTACCATTTTTCTTCTTTCTTTATAAAGAAACTTCTGGAAAGAAACTTCTCTTTATGTCTTTGCTTTCTCTTTTGCTTACCCTCCTGAACCCCAAAGTCCAATGGCCCATGGCGTGCCCTTCATTCTAATGAAACTGGAGCTATGGAGGTCACGATGTCCCCCATGTCACTAAAGCTGCGGAGACTAGGTCCACACCTTCTTAGACCCATCAGCAGTGGGTGACCCAGCTGGCCACTCCCTCCGTGAAACCCTTCCATCCCCGGCTTCCCAGACGTGACCTCTCCTGGTTCTCTTCCTTCACTGGTTGGTCCTTCTCAGTGTTCTTTGCTGGCTCTTCCTCACTGACCGACTTCCGCTTGTGGACCACCTCGGGACCTCCCTGGACCTTTTCCTTTTTCAGTCAACACTCACCCCCAGACTTGTAGTTCCAATGCAAAGAATTGCCATGAGCCGAGGACTCAAGCATGAACTTCTTCTTCCTTGGGGGTCTAATGGACACTGCATTGAACAGATCTGTAAGCATAAGGAAACTTCTGACCTTCTCATGCCACTGAGCTCTCTTTCTGAAGCCTTCTCTAATCCAACAACCATCCATGCTCTTTTCCAAGTTTCTTTGGCCCTAAAAATCTGAGCCACTCTTGACCCTTCCTTGTATTTACATCCCATCTCCAGTCCACCAGGGAATCCCTTGGGCTCTAACGTTAAAACATCACCAGAACCTGCCTCTCCTCCCACCCCCATTGCAAGCCCCCTGTCCTAATCCATCATCGTTTCTCACTCTGGGATCTGAAAGCCTCGCAAGTGGCCCCCCTGATTCCCCATGGCCTCCACAATCCTCCCTCGACAGCCAGAAGGAGCATGCTGGCATGAGTTCCTGCAAGTCGGGTCACACTGCTCCACTGCCAGGGCCTCTCAATGGCTTCCCTCTCCTAGGGTCCTGAATGCCTTTCCTCAAAGGCCTCTTCCTGGAGACGTCTTCCCCAGCCCCCACCTGACTCCAATCATGAGCCTGCAGGAGTGGAACTTTCTGGAAGGAGTGGAACTTTCTGGAAGGAGCGGCAGTGTTCTGCAGCTCCTGGGCTTTACTGAGGTGGCGCCCCAGGCCCTGCTCATCTCCCTCTGGCTGTTTATTCCTCTCCAATCCCAGTGCTCTTGAGTCTATGTAGGACACCCTGTGTGTGACACCCTATCATGTCACCCGGTCCCTTACCTCTTCCGTCCTATGGAGGTTTTTAAAGTTACTGCCACTTTGCTGCTCAATCTACCCCACATCCTGCTCACCCCCACCCCATGCATTTTTCTAAAATGTGGCTCAAATCAGTCATGCTCAACCCACCCTCCCCGGCTTCCCATTTCCTGACGTCCGCAGCTCAGCTCTGGGATAAGCTAACTTCAGCATGAGCTCCTACTGTCTCTTTAATAACCTGGACTCCCTGTTGTTTTGGAACACATCCTCTCTCTATCCTCTGACCACACCAACATGGAGCCATGCCCTCTAGTTGGAATGACTCCCTTTCCTCTCCCTGTCCTTTCAGGTTCAATGGAAATGTGTCTATGACTTGCACCAGGGTGGGGGGAGTTTCTCCCCTCTGAAATGCTCTTTTCTTCAGCAACTGATGACATTCACTTTGCATCAGCTCGGTGAATGCTTTAGTGCCTGGCCTGCTGGAAAAGTCCTTGAGGGCTGAAATCGTAAGAGCCATTTGCATCCCCCAGCACCAAGTCACATAGTATGTCCTCAATAAACGGGTAAATTATTAAGAGTGCTAAGACGCGCTGAGCTAGCCCACATCTATTTATAAACGGCCCTCTTCCTTAGCACTGCGACCCAAAACACACACAAATGTCTCATTTGTGCTTTTCTCTTAAGTCAGTCCGCCCATGCACATCCCCTCATTACCACTCCATCTGACTGCTCTCTTCAGACCCAGATCTCTTGCCCTTAGGGTTCCGAGCCAACTCCCTCAGACTAGAATCGCAGTCTCCAGGCTGAGTCGACTTCTGAGGGCCTCATTCTCTGTCTTTCTGTCCTCGGCTTTCTGCTTCTGGGACAATCCCCAGGCCCTGGAGCAAAGGCAAAGTTGGGTCCCAAGGCAGTGTCCCCTTAGAACCAGCCAAAGAGCAAAAGAAGCCCTGCCTTCCCTGAGATCAAAGCTCTGCAGCAGGATCACCCGTGGCCCAACGCCTCGCTGCTATGGCAACAGGAATTTTAAGCAGCTACCGGCAGAACCTGCCTCTTCTATTTCAGCAACCCCAGAACCAGCCTCTCCAGGTGGGACTCCCCACGACGAGGGGCCAGAATGTGCGGGAGGCACCTACAACATTCCCCAGGGTCAGGACAGCCACCCCAGTAGCCGACATCCCCAGACCTGAGTGGACGGGGAAGGGGTGTCATATTTAAGTTTTCAGAGACAGAATTCATTACTGAGGAAGATGAAGGGGCACCAGCACCAGATGAGGGCAGAAGCCCAACGAGGGAGTTGAAAGAGCTCCCACTTCTTTCCCTCGGGGGACAGGGCTTTCTGCATCCAGGGATGCAGATGACGGCACTGTTCCCAGTCCCAATGACTTCACACTTAGAGATAGAGCACCTACTGAAATGGCACATGGTGCAGTGTCCCTGATAGAGATTCTCTTACTTTGGGTCAAGCTTTACCCTGGGACCATGGAGAACTGTGACACCCAACCCGCCCACCAAAACCACACAGAGGCTGGGTCTCCTTTGCAAGCTGGGAGGCCACAGAGGACATCCCAGTGGTCTCTCTGGTCATCTTCACTGCCTCTGTCATCCCAAGGTTAGGGGCTGGCAGGGGGAGTGGAACCCAGCTTTCTTGGCCTCTAGGAGAATGCACTCAACCCAACCTAGCACAGACCATGTGGAGGTCTCAGTGACAGTCCTGGCCAGGGTGGAAGGACATGTTACCTGTGCACCCATTGGTGGAAGTCATCTCAACTAGGATAGGCTTTTAGAAAGGGGATTTGGCATGGTGGATTGGTCTTAACACATGCACAATCTTTAACTCAGCAACTCCTCTCCATAGCATCTGTCCTGGGAAGATACAGAGGAATGTACAAGGATGTGCATTACAACATTGTTTTCAGGAAAATCCAGAACAACTTGATGTTCTCCTTTAGGAGAAGCAGCAGCTGTGGTATTCAAATGCTGCATTTGTCTCCTAGAGCTGCATAACAAAGCACCCCACTCTGGGTGCCTTGGAACAACAGGAAGTGCTCTCTCACGGTTCTGGGGGCAGGAAGAAGTCAGTGTGCACAGCCATGCTCCTCTGAAGGCCCCAGGGGAGGGCCCTTTGTTGCCTCTTCTACTTCCAATGGTGCCCTGCAGCATTGGTGTCCCTTGGAATGTGGCTGCATCACTCCCATCTCCACCTCCATCTTCCCACGGGCTTCTTCCCTCTGTGTGTCTCTCCTATTCTTTTTTTTGGCAGGTGGTAGATACTAGGGATTTAACCCAGGGGTGCTTAACCACTGAGCCACATCCACAGTCAATTTTATTTTTTATTTTGAGACAGGGTCTCACTAAATTGCTGAGGGTCTCGCTAGGTGGCTGAGGCTGGCCTTGAACTCGCAATTCTCCTGCCTCAGCCTCCCAAGTCATTGGGATTACAGGTGTGTGCCACCACACCCGACTCTCCTGTTCTTATAAAACCCCAATCCATGGGCTTCTGGCTCACTCTAATCTAGTGTGACTCTTGTCACCTTTACGGATTAAAAGAAAGGCGTAAAAATTTAGACTGATATGAAGTCATTGATTTTTCCTTCTGTTTCAACAAATACTTTCAAATGTTTCAAATGTTTCAAAAAAATGCCGAAGATTATGAGGAAATAGAAAAGTAGAGTAATAAAGTAAAAGCATTAAGCATACATCTGGACATGAGCTGTATAATCAAGGACTTTTTGTCTTATTAACAGATGAGTCAACATTGTCAACACCTCAAACCCCAAGATGAGCATGGTGCTGCCTTAGGCTCTGTAGGGGGAGGCTGTGGATGTCACATCTGCTCTATAGAAGTTCCTGTCATCTAAACATCTTGAAAGGAGTTGAACAAGTAGAATTCAATAACCACGACACAGAGGCCAAGGCCTGCCCAGAAGGCCTGGATCTGTGATGTCCCAAAAGGCTCATGAGTTCAAAGCTTGGTGCCCAGTTGGCGGCACCATTGGAAGGTGGTTGAAATTTTAAAAGGGAGGGTCTTATTTAAGAATGTAGTCACTAAGGGTGTGTCCTTTCAGGGTGTATCTTGTCCCTGACCTCCACCCCTCTCTTTCTTTCTGCTTCCTGGCCACCACGAGGTGAGTATTTTTGCTCCACCATGCCCTTCCGCCATGATGTTCTGCCTCACCACAGGTCCTCAAGCAACAAAGCCAGCCAATCATAGGCTGAAGCCTCTGAAACTGTGAGCCAAAATAAATCTTTCCTCCTTTAAGTTGATTTTCTCAGGTATTTTGTCAGAGATAGAAAGCTAACACAAGAGGCGTGGCCCCAAATTAATTAATGCCATGCTTCAAATTCTCCTTGCCGTGAAGTCAAAGAACAAAGGGGAGACATCAAGATTCAGCACAGGAAATCAGGGCTGGGACCTCTGCAAGGAAAGCTGAGAACCCTGCAATCCAGGGTTTTCTAATATGGAATTACTCATCCACACAATGGAAACTCAGGGTTTGGCTGGAGTGCCCAGGCCTCCTGGGTGGGAAGCGGAAGCTCCTCCATACATAGTCACCTCTCCCTGTGGCCTGAAATATGCTTTGCTCTCGCTCATCTCATTCTCAAGGCCCGATTTCTGGACTTCCAGGAACTGAATCCCTGAATCTATGTTGTTAGCTCTTTCTAGAGGCTGCTGCCTCCTTCATTCTGCGCCTTCTCATTTCATGTGGATAATCTATCTCAATGTTCTATCTTACAGAAGTGTGGGGGTCCTCTCTGCCAAGCACTTATATGGAGGAGAAAAGGGGTAACTGCCAGAGAAGGATGTTGGCAGTATGTCACTCAATTACCAAAAAAAATTATCTACTCAATAAACACACAAGAGCCAAGACTCTTTTTAAATGAGACAGGGCATGACAGGTCTGGCCATACCAGCTCTGACCTCTTGCTACAACAATTCGCCCAACTCTCTTTTATTTATAGACAGATAAAGGGGGCAAGGACCCGGAGGAGCTTCTGTGATGGACTCCACAGGATAGGGTGGAGTTAGGGAAGCCATTCTCATAAGAGAAAATTCCAGAAGGAGACAGGGAACCACTCCCATGCAGCGCCATATGCCTCCTGGCAGTTCCAAGAAGCCAAGCCTCTGTGTCCCATGGCTCAACCTAGTCTGATTCTGCTAAATAAGAATGGCTTCCCACACAGAAGGTTAAGTTTTTAGATAATTTTCTCATGTTTCTGGCCGTCTGTATTAAATATTCCTGAAAGAAACTGATGTTGCCCACCCATGACCCTAATATACACACAGAGCCACACCCTGGGGCTAATGAGACTTTCTCAAGGCTCCTCTTTGCTTTAATTTCACCTTATACATTAAAGTAGTGAATATTTATCAAGCATCCAGCAGATCCCAGGCATAGGTCAAAGCTTTTTACATAAATAGCTCCTAATCTTCACACAACCCCAGGAGGCAGTGTTACCAGATCCCAAGTTGATGGAGAAGAAAATAGAGGCTTGGAGAATTTCAATAAGATGCTGAAGGTCACTCAGTTAGGAACGGGGGAACCTGGATCTGACCTGAGGCAGTGTGACACCTGAGTGTGGGCTCTTAGCTGTCACCCTCTGCACTCCCTTCTAGTATTGGGTATCGTTAATTGTTAGTTTACAATTATGCTCCCTGTCCAAACTATGTGTTCTAGAGAGTAGGGCTTGATTTTATTCATGAAAGCTTACCAAATGTTTAATAAGTCCTCCATGAAACTTGGATGGATGGATGGATTAATGGTGGATGGAAGGATGGATGGATGGATGGATGGATGGATGGATGGATGGATGGTTGGATGGATTAATGGATTAATGGATGGATGGAAGGATGGATGGATGGATGGATGGATAGAAGGAAGGATGGATGGAAGGAAAGATGGATGAAAAGAAAGATGAATGAAAGGAAAGAAGATGGATGAATTGATACACTGGGAGAGAAGATTAATTTCCCTCTACCAGTTTTGTTTCAGTGGTTGGGGGTCTGCAAATTAACTGACAAAAGACAAAAAAACCCTCATAAAAATGGAATCACACAGTATTGGTACTTTTGTGACTGGCTCATTTCACTTAGCATGTCGTCTTCCAGGCTCATCAATGTCATAGCATGTATCAGACCTTTCTACCTTTTTTTTTTAAGACTGAATGATATTTTATTGTGCTGTCCTTAAAATCTATTCCTCTATCATTGAATATTTGGTTTGCTTCCAGTTTGGGACTATTGTGGATAATGTTGCTGTAAATACAGGTATACAAATATCTGTTCAAGTCTTTGCCTTCAGTTCTTTGGAGAATATACCCAGAAATGAAATGGCTTGATCATTTGATAATTCAGTTTTTAGTCATGTGATAATACTTTTTTCCAAAGTAACGGCATCATTTTACATTCCCACCAGCAATGCATCAGGGCTCCAATTTCTCCACATCCTTCCCAAAACTATTTATTTTCTGTTTTGTTTTTATAATCGCCACCCTAATTGGTGTGAATTATGGCCTTGACTTGCATTTCCTTAGTGACTGTGATGTGGAATGTCTTTTCATGTGCTTATTGGCAATGTGGGTATCTTTTTTGGAGAAGTAGCCATTAAGTCTGTTGCCTATTTTTCATTCATCTGATTTTTATTGTTGCTGAGTTGGAAAAATGCTTATATATCCTGGATATTAGATATGAACCCCTTATTAGTCATATGATAAGTGCTACATTTTTTAATGGTTGGAAGAAGGAGGAAGAAGAGCAGGAGCTTAGGGGCAGTAGGGAGACAAAGACCAAATGTGGGTTGGAAAATCTAACTGGCCATTTAGTGGGAAATAATTTTGCTGACAGAAGACAGGACAGGTGAATGAGGGGAGGAAAACAGACATAGCATTTTATCTATGTTTTAAGCATTAGAGGTAATTAGGGCAAGATACTAACATTAGCCAATTTTGAGTGATGTGTCTATCAATGTTTATTATATTATTCTTTGTATTTTTCTCTATTTTTAGATTCTGAAATTTAAAGAGAGGTTGAAATCTCCCCTAAAAAATGAGGGTGGTGTTGCTGGGCCCACGGGATTGGAGTGAGGATGAGTGACCGACAGGACCTGGAGAGGGCTGTTCCCATGTGAGTCTGTCAGCTCTAGGTGTGCAAATCCCTAACTCCCTGGGATGGAGTCCTTCAGGACAAGACCCTCCTGGGCTACCTAGGGGTTGAGGTGATGGACCAAGAAAAAGTTCCTTTTCTAAAGGTTCTGTGGAGAGACATGCTGTCATCTGCCCAAGCCCAGCCCAGGGCATGACCTTGGTCACATCAGCTGGATCCCTTGGCTCCCCACCTGCCTCGGCTCATATACCTGTCCCTAAACCCTGGGTCAGGGGGCAGATGTTCTTCAAGAGCATCAGGTACCTCAGGTGCCTCCTAGGGATGCTTCCATGTGCATCCTGATTCCCAGCCTCCCCAGACCATCACTGCTGTCTTGGAGTCTGAGTAGTCCCCACACAGCCAGTAAAGGGTCACATCCACAGCATTCCACGCAGGGCCATGTGGCCTCTCCACACAGGCACAGACTGGGGTGTGCACATGTGGCCCTGAGTGCTTGAGTCCCTACACTCCCCCTACTTGGGGGGTTCCAATGGTCCCACCAGAAAAAGAGCCTGCTCCTCCCTCAGTCCATCATCTGGGGAGTCCCTCCCATCAACTGAGAGGTGGATAAGCTTGATTGCTCCCCTCACACCACCTGAGCTGGCCCGGGCCCTCCTGATGCCCCAGCCCTCCAGCCTTGCCTCTCCACAGAGGAGCAGATAGACCCCTCAGGCTGAGGAGTCAAAAATGAATGAGGATTCATCATCTCCAGTGCTGGGCATCAGAACTGGACACAAGGAAACGACACTCCAAGGGTGGGGTTTTGCTGGCCACGGTCCACTGGGGAAGGAAAAGGGAAGTTTCCTTTCTGCTGAAGGTTTTCTGCAAAGTCAACCTTCACCCAAAGCCACCAGGGATAAAGTCTCACTACCTGGTCCCCATCTGGGCAGAAGAGCCCTGCTGGGGCCCCCACAGTCATTCAGGGCCAACTATGCTGCTTCAAGGCCAGCCAGAAGCTCCCCTCTCATGAGTCCCCACATTGGCCAGTTCCAGGGGCTTTGGGGACTAAGGACGGCAGGACAAAGTCACAGCAGGGGGCCTGTCCCTATCACTGCCACCCTCACCTCAACCCAACTTTCTAAAACTTCCTAATTCCTCTTCCTTCCCAGTACAGGTCTCTGAATTCTTAAGGGAAAATCCCAGATGCCTCTCTTTGGGGATCTGTGAGCCTTGGACTCCCTCTTCTGGTGAAGCGTGAGGAGGAAACAACCACCCAGCATGGAGGGCTGGGATCTGAGTCAGGCATTCAAGGGCTCACGTTCCCCTCACCTGCCCAGTTCCCCCTGCTGGGGACCCAGGGACTCTCCCATACTTGACCAGCACAGACTCCTTGACGCTCTTTCTTTTCTTTCCTAGCAAATAAGCAAGGAGCAACTCAGCCTCCTCCCAGGCTCAAAGAATTCACCACGCTATGTGGGCCACTAAGGGTCCCCACCCCAGAGGACACGGTGGGGGTGACCATATTAGGCCCGGGGATGAACTTGCTCTGCTTATAGATTGTCAAAAGAAGGAAAATGAGCACATTCTGGGGACTCCGACAAGTGGAATGGAAAGTAAAATGGGACTCTTGTTGCCTCCATGTCCACTGTGCCCCCAGAAGCTGAGAATAAACAGTAGGTGCCAACCACCTGCTCCCTATGAGGTGAGGTTCTGGGCCACATGGGCAGCCTAGATCAGGTCCAGAAGTCCCTCACACACTCACCCACTGGGACAGGGTGCTTTATCTCTCTTAAGCTAACCATAGCACTATGGTTTAGATATGAAGTATCACCCCAAAGCTCCTGTGTTAAAGATGGAATATTTGGAGGTGAAATGATTAGCTTATGAGAATTGTAGCCTAATAAATGGGTTAATTAAGTGGATTAATCCACTTAATGGATTAATAATTGAAAAGGACAACTCTCCTGGGTTGTCCCACCATTGACAGGTGGGTGTGGCTGGAGGAAGTAGGTCACTGGGGGTTTGCCTTTGGGGTTTATATGTTGTCCTTGGAGCCTCCATCTCTGTCTCCCTCTGCTTCCTGGCTGCCAGAAGCTGAGTAGCTTTCCTCTACCACACCCTTCCGCCATGATGTTCTGCTTCACTCAGGCTCAGAGTGATGGACTCTGTCGATCATGGACTGAACTTCTGAAACCAGGAGCGCAAATGACTTTTCCTGCTCTAAGTTGTTCTTGTCTGGTCACAGCAATGAACCTGACCAACACACAAGTGAGGGGTTTCCAGGGCCATATGTGCATCACCTCATTCCATGTGCTTCCAACTAACCCCCAGGCAGGGCTCACACATCCCACACCCTATGTTCTACCCAGGACCCCCAGATCCAATTTCCTAGCTTGCTTCAGAGCAAGAAGAGCAGCACCATGAAGGGGGCACCTTTACTCCCAGTACCTCACTTGGGGTGTGAAGGAGTGAAAAGCCATCCGACTATGGAAAAGAACATAGCTCCATTTGGAGGCATTTATCAAATATTTGGTCAAACAAAAACTAACTGGTGCCCTCTCCTGTATTCTCCTGTCCCATCGTACTCTCAGTACCCCCAAGACTGTGCAGTAGTTCCAGAGTGGGAGAGAACAAGTGTCCACCAATACCAATTCTCTCCATCTTCCTGGTATTCAAAACTCCTGAAGTTCAGTGGGCCTTAATAAAGACTACATTTCCCATCCTCCTTTGCAGTTAGGTGAGGCCATGTGACCAAGTGCCGACCAATGGGAGGTCAGTGGAAATGCTGCAAGTCACTTTGGACTATAAACTTAAGCAGCAGCTACCTTCCTGCCACTCCCTCCTGGGCATGGACTTGGGTGTGGAGGGTGGTGAGCCAGCTCCCTACCTCAGGGCAGCGGTTCTCAACCTCATCAGGACATTAAATCACCTGGGAAAAGCCTAGAAAGTCCTGAATTTTTCAAGTTTCCCCAGTGGATTCTAATATCCACACAAGATGGAGAAGCATTGTTATGTCATGCTTGTGACTTGGGGATGGTGCCATTGATGCCTGGGATGCAGGAGAGCTTAGTTCTCTTTAGGAACTTGGGGGCTTAGAAGGAGAGCCTCTTGAATACCAGTATCCAAATCCAGTTTGAGATTGTCCTTCTTTCTTGACGTATTGGCTGGTAGTAACTAAGAATATGAACTGGCCTCATCTTCAATCTCATTTTGAATCAGTTTTGCAAATAAAGGCATCAAATTGACCAGCCCCTTTCAGGAAAGACCCAGACTCTTCTACTTATTTCCTGGAAGAAAAGTTTCCTTAATCCCTTGATGAGTGACTCCCATGTGTGCCCAGTGGAGTAGATTTTGTAGAATCTAAATTGAGCAATGCTCTTGAAGTATTGACGCATCTGAGGTTGCCCCCAGTGGAGAGAGGATTCAGCAGTCCCAGTATTTATGGCCTAAATAAGATAAGCTGTCAGAGGTTAAAAGCAAGTCAGGGGCTCTTATCTACTAACTGAATTCTGATGCAGTTGAAGGTCAAAGGGGAGGAGCATAATGAGTGGTTTGGCAAACTAATGGAATTTTGTTCTCCTTCAAGGACTTTCCATGCGACTTTTAAGAATTGTTTTATTAACCATGTACCTCTTAATATCAACCCACTGACGAACCCAATTGTGATCCAAGCAGGACTCTTGGGGCCATGCTTCAGACCTGGGGCACAAACCAATGACAATATAATCTGTAACCTCTAGTCTAGGTTTCTTAACAGTGGCACCATTTTGGACTGATAATCTTTTGTTGTGAGATTTCTGGGCATTTGAAGGATGTTTAGTAGCATCCCTGGCCTTTACCCACTAGATGTCAGATGCTATTCCCACTCCCTGTCCTAGCCTTCACAACCAAAAATGTCTCCAGACACTGTGCAGTGTCCCCTGGCAAGCAAAATCAACCTGGTTGAGAACCACTAGAATCCATGGGAATCCTACTCACAGTGACATCCCCATGCCTAGCACAGTGCTGGGCACACAGTAGGGGATCCACTAGTCACTAGTACTTGGGAGAAGAGATAGGAAGGGCACCCCAAGGCCTGCACCTCCAGAACTGCCTACTGGCCTGGAACAATGGATATAAAGAGGAGCAATCTGAACACTACCTGCAGAGAGCAGGCGAATGGATGGCCTTGGTGCAGGGTGGGGCTCCCAGCATATATCCCTGCTGGGGCCAGCTTCCCATGGGAGCACTCATCCAGTGACCATGCACAGTGGTTGTACCAAGTTAGGACCTCTAGGACTCCTCTGACAATGACTTTGACTCAAGAATGCCCTAGTGCCAGTCTGGTCAAAACCGAACTGCCATCTGAGAGTCTCCCTACCCCCATGTCCTTCCCCAGAGGTCAGACCTGCACCACAGTCTGGGTCCCCTCTCTGCACCTCCAGCTCCTGCCCTTTATCCTCCATGGTATTTCCCCCAACAAATCCCATTTTGGTGTCAGATTCTTGGAAGATCTTGAACTTCAGGAGTGTGTCTTTCCTCAGCCATCCCCCACTTCCTATGGGATGCCACTCTCTGGGTCACCCCAACTCCTGGAGTACAGTTAGGGAAAGCATCATGCTCTACCCAATCTGGACAGGGAGGGAGCTCTCGGAAGGGACTCAGTGTCCCTTTGTCCACAAAACTCAGGAAGACATGAGCTTAACTTGTAAATAATAGCTCATGGATAACTAGTTAAACCAGGCACATGCTAGCATTTTGATCCAAGAAAATCTTCCAAGTTATCCTTTTATTGGTTTTAAGGCAGCAAGGGACATCTTCTGGCCCACATGCCTTTCTGGTCAAGCAAAGGAAAAGGGAAGGGAAGGGGTTGGCCATTGGGAGCCAGCCAGAGTATCTTCCCCACACTCCATCTCATTTGGACTCTCCGCCCTCAGATAACATCCTAATGCACTTTGGTTTGAGAGCAAGGATGCCCCATGGCCTGTCCAGCAGTGTCTTCCAGGAGCATCTTCCTGACTCATGGCCCCAGCTCAGCCTGCCTTCCCCTCAGACAGGCTCTCCCAGGGGCAGATGACCTCCTTTTCTGTGGCCCGGTCACCAGACTCTCCAGTGTCGTCCGAGTCCATCAAGCAGGGTCCACTGTCTATAGGCACATCCATTTTGATCTGGAAAAAGCTTCAGGCACAAAAGGAGAATCAGTGATTGAAGGGCAGAAAGGCAACTCACCCCCGAGTGCTCTGGACAGCCCGGGAGAAGATCAGCCCAGGGGGCCTTTGCCAAGCTTCACGTGCACAGCCATTGGCACAGGGACCCCTGATTGGGATTCCCACTTCGCTACTGAATTAAGATGAAAATCTGAATGTTTGATTTTCATTTTCAAGGGGCTTGAATCTGCATGGTTTTGCTGAGGTCAGGATGTTCTCGTAGGACACACCAGTACTTAATTCTCTACCGTTTTAAATTGCTTTCTGAGGACATGATGACCCCTGAGAAGAGACAGCCTTTTAAAAACCTCTCGTCACATGTGAGGCATGACAGTGGCCTCTGAGCTGGGACATTCCCGCAGCAGGGCCAGCTGGGAAGAAAAGAGTCAGTAGACACACTGGATCCTGATCTCCTCCCAAGGCCACAGAGCCCCCTTCCTTCCTGCTTCCCCAGCGACAAGGCAGCAGAGGGTGCCAACCTCCGCTCCCCGCTGTCCCCCATGCACACCGCAAGGCAGAGACTACGCTTCTCAGGTCTCCGTGGCAACCTAAGACCTCTGCCTATCACTTCCTTCACTCAGCCCAGGAAGAGCCGAGCCCACAGCATGTTGGTCAGTTCAGGGTTGCCCCTGACCACCCTGCAAGCCCAACAAGGATCGGGCTCATTCTTGATCTTGCCATCCTTTGCTTTAGCCCCTGGTTCAGGAATCATGGAGCCCTCCTCTGAGCGGGGCTTCACATCTGGTGGGCGGTCTCAGGGGACATCAAGCTTGCAGGACCACCCACAATGGAGTTTAGAAGGGCCACTGCTCAGGAGGACAGTGGGCACCTTGTTTTCACAGAACCACCAACTGCTGGAACTGGGACCCCTGGGAGTCTGTCTAAGCGAGTGTGCAGGTGGAGGCAGGAGCGGGGTGGGCAGGTGTCCTTGGGGCAGGGAGATGAAGGCACCTATGCAGGGGGTGGTGGGAGCCCCAGAGCCATTTCCCAGGGTCCACCACCTGTGGACTGCAGCCAGATCTTTACTGCCCCTTCCAAACGCAGTGGACATATTGGACTAATGCTTGGGACGGGCAGATTGTGTGGAGGCGCATGAATGGGCAAGAGGATAAGACACCTGTCCTTTCTCCTTCTCAGGAACAGGGAGGGAGAACAAGGCTGAGATCCCAGAGGGTCTCCAGTGGCCAAGGGACATGAGCGGCCCATTCGTGGTGTCTGCTCTCCAGGGTCCTCCTCACCACCCACCCCCATCAACCCCAGACCACATTCAAGCCCTGGAGCCTCGGTCTCCACCGCAGCCCCCGCCGGGTGCACGCGCCAGGCACAGGCCCCTCTGCTTACTTTGTTACTTTCTTGGGTTTCAGCCGCGGCAGCTGGCCCACGTCCCCCAGGGGCTGCACCTTTCCATGGGACACTGCAGGGCACTTGGGTGAGAACCTGGCAAAGACCGGCGAGGCCAGGCAGCCTCGTCTCAGGAACCTGCTGAAGGACAGGGCTGCGCGGGCCTTGGGAAGGGCCCTGGGCTGGCGGCGGGGCCCGGGGCCGTCGATGGAGGTCTCGCTGCTCTCGGCCACCAGGGCCCCGCGCTGCACGCTTGACCAGCTGGCCTCGCCCTTGGGCTCCAAGCCTGAGGAGCTCTCCAAGGCCACTTGAATGGGTGAGGGGCAGATGGTGCTGCTGGGCCTCCTGATGAAGCGGCTAGGCGAGGGGAAGGGCCTCCTGGGGGAGCGGCAGGAGGAGGAGAAGGGGCTGGAAGGAGAAGGGGGTACACAGGTCCCGGTGTACACAGCCAGGTGGGGGCTGGGAGCCATGTGCTGGCCCGGCTGTGGAGGAGAGAAGGGGAGAGTTCAGTGGTGAGTTGTGTGACCTGTCACCAGGGCCCTCAGCAGTCTTCTGCTAACAGCCCACTGCCATTGGCAAGAGAGCAGGCCTGGTGCGACTGCCTCCTGGGGAGTTAGGAAGGCTTCCCGAAGTCACCTGTGTCACCCAGAGGTACAGCCATACAAAGCCCTCCTGCCCCAGGATCTGTCCCCAGGACAAGACGGTCGTATCCCAGGGCACAATCCCACCGTCCTCCAGGCTCAGGGTGCTGGAGTGCAGCCAGACTGAAGTAGAACCACCCTCAAGTCCAGCCCCTACATGAGCAAGGCCCTCTTGCCACCCTATCCCAGGTGGTCATTCTCCAGCTGACCCCAGCCTCGGCAGCACTTAACACTTAAACAGAGCAGTTGAGGTGGCACAAGTCATCCTGGGACATGCCTGGCTGCCTCCTCCAGCCTGAGCCCTGCCAAGTCCCCCTGACAATGCTGTTGGGGTGGCCCAGCCCCGGCATCTCCCCTGGGCTCTCCTCAGATGGGCAGGGAGGCTGGAAGGGGATCCTGGGTGTGACAGCCAGGAAGCTGGCCACGTGGGGAGGAGGCAATTCCGAGGAGAAAGGGCAAGAGTCAGCCTCCTGGGCCACTGTGCTCCCAGCGCCCCAAGGGTTTGGGCCGGGGGGCCAGATTGGACACATTTGCAGCTTGAGGAGCCTGAAGGAGCTTTAGTCCAAGCTGAAAAAAGGAAATTACAATCAGGATTTCCAGGGAGGCTCTTTGCCATGACCTCCCTTCCCTTTGCAGCCCATGCAGGCCCATCGGCCTGGGCCTGCTGGGCTCCTCCCGAGGACACCACTTCAAAGCCCAGCAGGAGGAAGTCCTAGGGCCGGTGGGTCTGTGGGACGGTTGGACCAGTGCCACCTCCAAGAGAGGCCATGTGTGGAAATGGCCATGTGTGAAACAGCCACATGGACGTCCTCAGAGGGTTCCTCCTGTCCCTGGCTGAGTACGTCCCTGTGGAGGCTGCTGAAGAAGGCTTCCGTGGAGCGAGGCCTGGTTTCCAGGTCACCTGCAATGGGCAGGGCAGGTGGACCCATGAACAGCTTTTGAAGGGAGAGAACAGCCAGGGGACAGCTAAGAGGCTGGGCTGGGTGGACGGGGCCTCTCCTTCCTCCTGCACCAGCCCCCCAAGTTCAGAGCGGTCCACCCCCAGACGCCCACAGGCCAGGAACCAGAGCGAGGGCCAGGCCAGGTTCCCTGGATCATGACACTAATAACCATCATTGTCACTGCCAAAATGCAGCGGAAGCTGAGCCAACACGGCCCTGGGCCTGGCACCTCACCCCCAAGTGTGTTAACTCCCCAGAACCGCCCCATGAAGCAACCATTATTAACCCCATTGTACAGATGAGGAAACCAAGAAGCCAAGGAAAAAGATCTTAGAGGAGCAGGGGAAGCAGCAGCAGCTAAGGCACACACCGGGTGCGTGTTTCCGATGGCCTGCAGAACAGCCGCATCGCAGCACCCAGGGGCACTTTTTCCTAACGCGGACGCCAGCCCCAGCCAGCCCCGCTGACGGCACCACTCTGGGGAAGAACGTTCTACGTTCTGCCCAGTTAGCCTGAGGAGCTCCACACTAACCTTCCAACAACCCTCTCCTGCTACAGAGGGGTGCATCTCCACTTGATTGCTAAGATCACAATAGCAATCTGGGCAAAGCTGAACCCTGATTGAGGTTTTGGGTGAAGTACTATAGCTGAATAGTTGATTAAGCATCTACTTGACATGCTGGCCACTCTATGACTCTATATTCACTCAACTTTAGAGAATAAAACATTGAAGTCCAGAGGTGTTTGTGACCCTCCCCAGGTTCTTATGACTAGTAAGTGACCGTGGCATGTAGAATTCTAAGATGGTCCCTAAGGTTCCCACTCCTGCCCTTGAGTGTGCGTGTGAACTGTGAGACTCATGGGATGGCGACTCTTGAGGTCAGGCTGTGTGAGAGGGCAGAGTATCCAGTGAGCTTGACCTCATCCCATGAGCCCTTTAAACCTGAGTCTAAAGGCAAAAGTCAGAGACTCAAACACAATAGGGTTTAAGGAAGGAGAATTTCTTGTTCCTTGTTTTAAAGACGGAGGGCCTCACATCTAGAAATGGGAGCAGTTCCCAGAGCCAAGAGCAAGGCCCCGAGGCCTGCAGTCGTGCGAGCACCTGAATCCTGAGTGATCTAGAAAGAGGATTCCACCCAGAGCCTCCAGATGAGAGCTGGTCAGCCTGGCATGGGAGCCCTGAGCAGGGAACTCGGCTGTCGTTCAGTCTGAAGGTCCACGTCCTCCCCAAATTCACATGTTGAAGCCCCAAGGTGATGATGGAATTAGGAGATGGGCTTGGGGGTGATCAGGAATGGGATCGGTGTCCTCATAGAAGAGACCCCAGAGCACTAGCCCAGCTCTTCCACCACATGAGGACATGGTGAGGAGGCATCTGTGAACCAGAGAGCGGGCCTTGCACTTCAAACCCACCGGTACCTTGACTGTGGACTTCCCAACCTTCAGACCTGTGAGAAGTTTCTGTTGGTTTTGAGCCACCAGCTTATGGTATTTCGCCATAGCAGCCTCACAGGACAAAGATCCCCACCACGTCTCACATGGACAGCTGCTTGTTGTCCATGATCGTTTGTCACGCAAGAGTGCTGAAGCCGTGACTCGATGAGAAGCTGAGTGTAGGCCTGTGTGACCGGAATGGCTGCTTTTCCTACTGCCCATGTTGCCCTTCTGCTCCTGCCTGATTCAGCTAGGACTCGGGGCCTGGAGAGTGGGCTAAAGATACTCCAACTAGGAAGTAAGTCCCGTAAAGAGGGATACGGAGGTATCCAAGTGGCCTTCCTGGGTTCATTAGCTTGAGTCCTGCTTCCTTAGAATTTGTGATAAACTCCTGCTCTAATTCCACTTTACAGATAGGAAAACTGAGGCTCATGGAGATGATGCATGTTATGGTTTAGACATGGTGTTTCCCAAAAGCTCACGTGTGAGATAATGAAAGAAGGCTTGGAGGAGAAACGACTGGGTTACAGCCCTAACCGAATCAGGGAATTGACCTGAGTGGTAACTGGAGGCAGGTGGGGTGTGGCTGGAGGAAGTGGTTCATTGGGGGTGTGACTATGGGGTATATGTTTTGTATCTGGACAGTGGATTCTCTCTGTTTTCTGATCATCAAGTGAGCTGCTTCCCTCTGCCACACTCTTCTGCCATGACATCCTGCCTCACTTGGAGCCCCGAGGAACGGAGCCTGCCTCTTAAGGATTGACACCTCTGAAACTGTGAGCCCCTAAATAAACCTTTCCTCCTCTACCATTGCCCTCGTCGGGTCTTTTAGTCACAGCAGCAAAAAAGCTGGGTGAAACAATGCAACTTGAGCAATATCCCAAGCTCTGGATGGGATCAGCCTGGGCACATACCCTTCCCCAGTTCTGTGCTCACTGCCATCCTTCTACCCCTTCTCTCCATCTTTCCCCCACCCACTCCTCCCAGAACCTCCTGATTTCCAGAATGAATGGCAAGACAGGTGAGAGAGGTGGCCACTATCTTTTTGCACTTACCAACTCCGAGATGGTCCTTTCTTCTGGGCCAATGGCCATTAGCCTAGTGGGTCCACATCATTGTTAGCAGGATGCTTTCTCTATTCCCTTCCAGCGGGAACCATGACTTTCCACCTTGGCCCCACCACAGAGGCCGGGGCTTGTACTTAGAGACCCAGACCCTCCAGCTCAAGCCCCACCCACCCTTGTGCGAGGCAGCAAAGCAATGGTATGCAAGACGCGTGGCCATGAAATGTGATGGACACAAACGAAGTAAAGGAGAGCTGGATTTTGTTTCATTGTGTGAAGCTTTTTTATTGTGCAAGGGAACCAAGAGAGGGAGGGGAGGAGCGTGAGATGGAGCAGGAACACTGACATGAAAACACAATCACAAATGTTTACACGGAATGCAAAGCAGATGGTGCAGAGAGATACAGTTCACTCTTCTGTCCTCAGACACTGGCTGAGAATGTGAAGGCCACCTGAACTCCCTTCCCGGGAGCAGGAAGGTGAGCAGGGGGCCGCACGCAGATTCAGCTTGCAGGGTACGCGGTTCCTTCCAGTCCCTTCCCATTCTTCCCTTCCCCAGCTCTCCAAAAGCAAATGAGCAAAGCTGGCTCCACAGGGAAAAATCCACTTAGGTAACCTTGCCATCTCTACCATTCAACCCACTTGACTCAGTCCTGCAAGATGCTTTCCCAGTTGGAAGTGACCTCATTTTGACCATGAAACTCAGACTTCAGGATTGACCAGTCATTGTGCTGTTGTTGGTCAGTGTCAGTCCTCTCCTAGGAGCTGCACACAGGGGCATGACCTCAACTCCCCCACCTTGAATATATCCTAATATTCCCTGGAGGGTTCAGAGGGCTGTACTGAGAGATTCAGAGGGTCAGATAAATGGTTTGGGACCATAATGTTTTAAATATTCCTCAGGAAATCTTTAAATAATAAAAAATGAACCACTGTGTTAGACAACACTGACAGGTAGAAGAAAGCACAAGCTTACTTACTCTAGGACCATAAAGCTTCTAGAGAGGACAATGATCAATATGATGGTGAGGATGAAGCCAATGGTGATGGTACAAGTGAAGATGGTGGTGACGATGGCAATGGTGATCATGATGCTGATGACGATGATGATGGCAATGGTAATGATGGTAGTGATGGTGATGATGGTGGTGGTGATGGTGGTGATGATAGTGAAAGTGATGGTTATGATGATGATGGTGGTGATGATGATGGTGATGGTGACAATAGTAATGATGGCAGTATGGTGATGATGTTGGGGATGGTGATGGTAGTGATGGTGATGATACTGAAAGTGATAGTGATGCTCATGATGGTGATGATGGCAATGATGATGGTGATGATGGTGGTGATGGTGGTGACGATGATGGTGGTGGTGATGGTGATAACAACAATGGCAATAATGGTAGAATGGTGATGAAGGAGGTGCTGATAATGATGAAGTTGACCATGACAATGATGGTGACAATGGTTATGATTATGATAACTGCAAGCATTTATTGAGCAATTATGATATGCCAGACATGGTTCTAATTACCTTACCCTTATTTCCTTATCCCCTGCCCTTGTATTTTCACATACTATTCATAATGAAAACAGTCTTTTCCCCAAAAAGTCAAGTTGGAGAATGGAGAATTCTACAAAGAGAATATGGGTATCTTGAAGAACAGCTTATATTCTAGCATAATATATACACTCCATGGGTAAAGAGACTTGCTATGTGGTTAAACTATGTCATTAAGGAATTAAGAATATGTTTAAGTACATGGCATAATAGAGGCTATACCAATGATATAAGTATGTCAATAATAGTGTACAAATAAATACCATTTTTATGTCATCTAAGATCCAAATGGGCCTCATGGAGCTATTGAGGTTTGACTCACAGTAACAGTTAGCAGGAACCACTGCCACCTGCTAGTGCTCTGGCCACAGCTGAGGATGCTCTCAG
>JAJEJO010000350.1:425464-449702 GCA_020662805.1 Glaucomys volans | reverse complement strand
AGCTAGTAAATAGCAAAACCAGGTCCACCTGACTCCCCAGTCCACACTCACAGGTTTAGAAATCATCTAGCTTCAAAAATCAAAAATACACGAACCACAATACAGAGATTTGTTCATTCAGTGATGTTTAGGGACCAATTCCGTGAAGGGTACTGGTCTGATTGGGAGCTATTACCGAATGGTTTCCTTCAAATTTGGCATTGAAAGTAGCCAAACTTCTTTCATTGCTGTGAAAGTTCCCCAGCGTTTCCCACTGTCAAAGTTCTGAAAATTCCAAAAGTTTCTCCAAAATGCTACCTGGCTGGCCAAGGAGCATTCTGGAACACTGCCGGCTCACTCTCTTGCTCACCTTCAAACATGTAGAAGATTCTGGATGAAGACACAATACACTTCTTATCTCTCAGCTCAACAACCTTTCTGCTTACCTCTATCTAGCTCAACATCACATTGTCACTGTCCCCCACAGAGTGTTAAGAACCTTGCCACTACTCACCCCCAGCCATGGTCTCACCAAATGCTGAAAATTCCATTTATCATGAAAATTGACCTCACCCTAAATGAGTGTCTCTGGTTTCCCTCTTCCACCCCAAATTCTCTCTGAGCTCTGACATCAGGCAGTGAACCCATTCTCTCCAAGACCAGTCAGTCATACCCCTCCAGACTTGTCCAGGCTTTCCCTGGTCAATCATGACTCTTCCTACTTCCCAACCTCCCAGGACCCACCCCTCAACTGGCAAACAATCCCCTTCACCCTGTCCTTTATAAATGCTTCCTCTCAACCCTCCACCATCTAGGTTACCACTACACTCCTCACCTTCACCCCAAACTTATTGAAATGTTAATCTACATTCACCACCTTCCCTTTTCACATTCTCCCCCAAATCTAGGTTTTGTCCTCACTATTCCCCTAAAATCACCCCCTCAAAAATCCCCAGTAATTTCTGAGCTGCTCAATCCAGCAGCCTCGTTCCAGTCTCCAACACATCCAACCCCTGGATCAGTCAGGACAGGAGGGCAAGGCTGCAGGAGCTCCAGATTCTCAGTGACTTCTTACAATGGAGGTCCTTTCCCCCCAAGACACACACACAGTCCACCACAGGCCTCCCGAATCTCACTGCTGTGCTCCAGGAGGCTGTAGTCTCCAAGGCCACAGCAGAGCACAGGATGGAGATGGAACACAAGTTCTTGGCCTCCACCTAGCCCGTTGGCCAGGACTGGTCCCATGACCCCACCCAGCTGCAAGGCAGGCTGGGAAGTGGAAGGACTCACAGACTGCTTAACACGGGCCAACTCTCTTTGCACAACTGTTCTACTGTGTCTCGACTGTTAACCACTCCCTCGCATCTGCTCCTCATTCTAACCCCCTCCCTCTCCATTCTGAACTCTTTATTCTCTTGTGTCTTTAATGTGACCCCCTCCAAGATGACTGGTTAGCCTTCTTTTCTCTTCCTGTCCACACTCCCCCCTGGAGTTCTTGTCCACTCTTGCATCTTCAACCATCACTTCCTGGTAAATGGCTCCATCTAACACTACTCCCTCTTCACGGTTCAGAATCACTCCAACCAGTGCTCTTTTCCTTCAGAGCCCTTATCTATCAACCGCTCTCTGTCTCTCTCCACTAAAATGTAAATTTGATGAAATTAAACTTGATGGTTTCATGCAGTTCTGCAACCTTCATGCCTAAAGGAATGGCTTAAAAATCTCCTTCCAGAAGCACATTTTTAACCGCCTATTGGGACCTAGAGGGGAGAAGAATCTAGGTCAAGAAGGATATGAATGCCTTTTTCCATGACATGGTCTCTTTTGTTTGGTAGTTATCAGAATCCCCAGAACAAAACTTAACGTTTAGAAAAATGTAATGTTCAGTTGTGATAACCCAGTCATCCAAGGTACTGTGCTAAGTCTTACTTTTAAAAATTGGCTTTCTACTTATCTTTTTAGAAATTCCATCATATGGTATTATAACATTATGAGTTACCTCAAATCCTTTCTGGAAGGAAGAAGATTATAATTATTAACCACAGCTCTCTGCCTTCCATCTGGAAAATTCCATTCAATCTTTGAGTCTAGTTTCCTCAGTGGCTCCAGATAAGATTCACCACCTCCTTTTTAAGAGGCCCTACAGCCTTACCATGTGTGGTTCAGAAGGTCTTGGCAAGTGTGGACTAAGTGGTGCACACATTGTCGTCTGGGATTCAAACCTTCCTGGTACATTCCCTAACCACTACCCCAAAATCCGGCCCTCTTTCCATGGCCCACATTGTTCTTAATGTCACTTCTGCCTTTGGACACTCAAAATCTGTGGGTCTCCTTCAATTTCTTCTCCCACATAATCCAGTGTTTGATCAGATCCTATCCCTTCTGCCTCTGGCATATCTCTTCTTCTCTCTGAACCCACCACCATGCTCCTAATCCAGACCTTCCCCTTGGTGGATACCAGAATAGCGACTTCTCAATCCATCTTCTGTCCTCATTCCTCACCTTTCAGTGTGCAGAAGTTCATCGACCATGTACAGTGCCACACTGTCTAACCCAAGGTAGGAAACCAAGACATGGTCTCTCCTTCTCAGGAGTTCTACAGCCCAGTGGGAAGGTGGGGTGAATACACATAAAGAGATTGCTTCAGTGCAGTGTCACAGAGTCATGAGCAGGGTGCAAAGACAGCCAGACAGGGGTGGTGAGGTGGGGACTGTGATGCTGCCAGGACCTACTTCCTACATCCCAGCGTTAGTCTCAAGACCACGGCCCTTCCCAGCTAGCTCACAGTCAACAGAAACGAGCCCACATTCCAGCTTGTGACCTTCCATGGTACAACTTCAACCTGTTCTTCCAGGCTCACTTCATGGGTCCTGTGCTCAGGGACACCAAAGAGTCATACAAGCTGTGTCCTGCTCAAGGACACCTGACCCAGAGACCAGCCAGGACTGAAATCTGGCCAGGTATTGTGGGACTATGTCTAACTGAAGGGAGGGAGCACCTTTTCCTAATCCCACAAACTGTTTCTAGGCAGTAGGCTCCACCTACGAGGACACACCCTCACATAGCTTCTCTTGACCTCCCAAGACAAGCAATTCTCCCCAACTCTGGGCTCCTCTCCAGTGCCACCCAGTCTCAATCATGCTTAGACTCAAGCTACAGCCATTTGCATCCATACACCTTTGTCAACCCCTAAGGGAAGAGACCACCTTATCCATTTCTGTATTTACCCCTAGCACCCTTCACTGATTCTTCTACAAAAATGGTCTTTAATATACATTTGTAGAACATCATTGCTATCACCAGGAGTGAAGCAATGGATCCTGTACCCTTCCTTCACGAATACTCAGACCTTTATTTTTTCATGCATTTAATAAAGAATGATCACCTACTTTGCTTACAAGCCTGTCTCTCTCATGAGATTGTGGATCCTGCATGTCTGACATGGAGTAGGTTTCAATCGACATGTAGGGAGAATCTACCACATGGTAGACACAGAGCACATGCTAATCTGTTGGAGAATGAGAGACATGTGAAGCATGAACATGGAGAATCAGGTGGTAGGTGAACCAAAGATGAGCAGAACACAGTGCTCTGAAGAATTTTTGATGCATCCAAATACCTCCACCATTCTGACCACCATTTTGCCAGGTGTGTGATCTCAGCTCATGTGGAATAACTAGAAAGGACAGCAAACAGCCTCTGGGTTCATGCTTCTAGAACTTCCTCACTAAACTAGGCCAAATGGCAGGAGAGCTGGTGAACAGACTCCCTGAGGCATCTCAGGGCAGAGTCTGAACATGCCACAGCCCAGCAGGAAATGTCTTTGATGTCTCAAATTTTATCCTAAAAAATTCATGCACATTTTGCATTCTATTTCATAACATATTCATGATTGTTTTAATAAAATTTTAAAAAAAATACCTGACTTTCTTCCTATCCCAAATCTTCAAGTAAAATTGGTTCCCCAGTCATGGTATCCCTTTGGAATGTATAAAGTCTGTTCTGAGCATAAATCTTGTACCAACCCCTCTTTCACAAATGAGGAGGGAGCAGAGAGTTTCAGTGACTTGCTCAAGATCACATGGCTAGCATTAGACCCAGAACCAGAGCCTAGGAGGCTTTCTCCAAATCCAAGGCTTTTCCCATCCATCTCTCCATCCACTCATCCATCCATCCTTTCACCCATCCAACCATCCATCCATCCACCCATCCCTTTACCCATTCATCTATTCATTCATCCATCCACTCATCCATCCATCCATCTATCCACTCATCCATTCATCCATCCATCCATCCATCCATCCATCCACTCATCCATCCATTTATCCAACCACCCATCCATCCATCCATCCATCCATCCATCCTTCCATCCATCTTCCTTCTTTCCATCCACCCACTCATCCACTCATCCATCCATCCACTCATCCATTCATCCATCCATCTTCCTTCCTTCCATCCATCCATCCATCCATTCATCCATTCATCCACTCATCCATCCATCCATTCACCCATCCCTCCATCCATACACCATGTAATAATTGGGCAGAATCTGTTAGGTTCTGAGTGGTGAATGAGACAAACATGGTCTCTCCCCTCATGCTTCTTAGTTTATAATGGTTCATTACCTGAAATTTCTTCTGGGGATACCTTCCAGAGCTGGGGAACTCCAGCATTCCTCAAAAGACAGATGAACAAAGGATATTCCTAGGTATTCTTTAAGAGTGTGAACTAATCTGTGACTAGTGAAATCAGGAAGCATAAGCTCCCCTCTTTGGAGTTGGAATCATCTTGCCAATAGAGGCCAGTGACCACAGATGCCTCACACTGGCCTACAACGACCCTCCTCTTGCACTGCACTGTGTCCTCCTCACCCACCAGGCTCCACTCACTGGGCCTTTCAGTTTACACTGAGTCATTTCCCACCTCTGAGTCTTGGCACACATAGTCCCCCTCTTCCTTGGTTGCTTCAAAGAGGCACAGTCTTCACATACCCCATATTCCTTTTCACAACATCCTATCCCTTTCCTGTGTAATACATTCTATAGATTTTTATCATATGTTTGTGTTATTGATTACAAATGACCCAATTCTTGACATGTCCCTGTATCCATGTCTTTTGCTATGGGAGACTTTGACTTTTGCTATGAGTCTATTTCCCCATCCCTTAAGTCTAGTCCAGCTTTGTGACTTGCTTTGGGCAATAAATGAGGTTGAAGAGACCATGTGAAGCCTTCCATATTTCCACTAGCTCCCTTGCAACTCTGCCATCACCATGAGCCCATGCCTGGGCCAGGTTGTTGGAGAATGAGAGGCAAGTGAAGCACAGCAGTCTCCCTCCACTCATCCCAGCCTAGACCGCTGTAGACCAACTGCCAGACACGCAAGTGCACCCAGCCAAGACCAACGGCCACAGAGATGACCCGGTGTGCATGAAAAATAAGCCCTTGGCTGCATGCCACTTCAGTTTTCTGGTTGGTTGTGACATAGCAACAGCTACCTGATAGCTTAATTGCTTTTTGTCAGTCTTGGACTATAAGCTCCCTGAGAGGAACAATGTCTTCTTTGTTCACCAATGCCTCGCACACAGTAGATGCTCAATAAATGTGTTGAATAAGTGCGTGTTCCTGCTATATGAGGCTGGTCTCCTGCTGACTCCTTTGTTCTCACTTTTGCATACAGGTATATGAGGTAAGCCTAACTTCCAAGAGTGACCTTCTAAACCTCACAAGGTCAGGGTTCAAACTGTCCTATCCCTCCAGCCCTGACCACAGAACTGGCCTAGTTTATAGCTGTAGAGAGGGAAACATCGACATCTAGAAATAGCCTAAAAAGTATTATATTTGATCCTAACTCATCTTGCAAATGTCACAGATGTCCACCATCTGTCTGCCCATGGAGGAAAACATCAGATCATTTGTTCTTTAGCTGAAAAGATGCTCCTCAGAGAGCCTTTTCACCTTTGCCCTGCCTGAGTCCTTCATTCCTACAAGCTACCTATTCACACAGCTCATACAAGAAGATGGGGAGTCACAGTTGCTCCTGACCCTCAAGCAACTGTGGCCAAGAACAAGCTCAACAGAAGGGTCTAAGGTAGGGGGGAGAAGCTGCCTCTTTTTCAATTTCCCAAAGCTAACGGTGGTCCACATAAAGCAGCCTGATTCCCCTATGGTTCTCGCTACAAGAGCTGCCCCAAAGTCAGACAGGTGGACAGCAGCAACTGAGCCAGGTGACACCCCACCCCACGGAACCCCTGTCCCTTGGTGAGATGGAGTAGAAGAAGCTCTGGTGACTCTGGTATTAGGAAGTCCACCATGAAGGAAATTGGGGGACTCTGGGATAAGCCTGTTGACCACACTGCCAGGAACAGAATCTTCTAGACTCCGACCCTACCTTTCTTTGGTTGCCTCTCCCAAGTGCATCCCTCCCCCGTCCCCAGACCCCAGGATTCACAGGTTTATTTGGGAGGAGGCTCCTTTTTGAGCAGGCTCCTGCGGTCCAGTTTGCTCATGACCTGGGTGATGTCCACTGTGTTGGCTGCTTCTCGGGCTTTGGCTTCTTCTTCCAGCTGCCTCAGGATGACCGGACTCGGGCTGGAGCGCAGGTGACGCCGCATGAATGGGAGGGTGGCGCTGGAAGAAAGGACAGATGGGTGGTTGGTGGAAAACTTGCCCAGAGACACCTGGTGGGAGTTGGGGCTGGAAGGACAGAATCTGGATTTGTTCCCTCCTTTTCCCAGTGAACCTTAAGCAGGGTCCTCAGAGCCATGGCCAAGCTTAGCTCTTTACACCCCACGTGGAAGACAGGACCAGGGAGATCACCATCTGCTGCTGGGTTTCAGGTTAGACACAAGGAAGGCTCTTTGGATGGTAAAAATGACACACTTTCCACCCTATTTATAAATCAACCTGTGATCTTAACATCCTGTAGGAAGATCTTCATGAGAAAAGCAATGGAAAACCAAGGGTTTCCTTTGGGGAGAGTTGGGACATTTTTTCCCCCAAAAGTCAAGATTCTGAGAAAAAAAAAAAGAGCTGGACTGTCCAGGAGGGCTGAGCCCCAGTGGGCAGAGAAAGAGGGGAAGGGGTTGCCGGGCTTGGGGGCTGGTTGTGCCCTGTTCATGCAGTGTCCTGGGATGAATCAGAAACTTCAGAAGCCAAACGTGGATTCCTGGGACCAAACTCTCGCCATGCCCTTAGGAGCCAGGACAAGGACCGAGGTGTCCACGTGATGCAGGGGAGGCTGAGCGGATGAGACCCTGCCTCTGAGGGTCACACAGGCATTTGTCTCTGGAACTGTAGAAACCCCTAGAACTCTTGTGTTGCCCTAGGGAGGTGGACATCTCCCCTGCCGGTAACAAGGCCCGGGAAACTGGGTGTCTCCAGGAGGAAGGCTTGGAACTTGGGTTACCTTATGCTGGAAAGAGTAAGTTCTAATTCAATGTCTTATACCCGCAAGCCGTGGACCCAGTTCACACCCACCGCAGGCCCTGCCTGGGTACAGGCTGAACTTCACGGTGTTCACAAGTGTTCACACAGGAGGGTCTCACTTAAATGGTGAGGACAACATTCCAGACCACAACATCCCAAAGCCAAGTGCTCCCCGAGAGGCCATGCTGCCCCAGGCCCTCAAAGCCCCGGCTGCGCCAGAGGAAGGATCGCAGCTGAATTCTCCTGTGTGCCTCAACTTCTAAAATACTTGGAGAGCCGGGCACGGTGGCGCATGCTTGTAATCCCAGCACTCGGGAGGCTGAGGCAGGAGGATCGCGAGTTCAAAGCCAGCTTCAGCAACTTAGCGAGGCCCTAAGCAACTCAGTGAGACCCTGTCTCTAAATAAAATACAAAATAGGGCTGGGGATGTGGCTCAGTGGCTGAGTGTCCCTGAGTTCAATCCCTGGTTCCAAAATTTAAAAAAAAGACTCTGATCTAACGACCCCTTTCGAATTGACTGAAGAGAGAGACCCGGGTGAGCTAAACAGACAAGCAGGAGAATTTACCAACCCCAGGGGACAGGACACATGGCTGGCGGTGTTTCTATACCTCTGCCAGGGTCCCATGATTTTGCTCAAGCTGTCATTTGCTTACTCGTTTGAATCTTCAAAGAGTTGGGTATTTTTTCCCCCAATAAAGAGTTCAATCTGCCCCTAAGAAAACAGGGTCATCCAATGTTCTGATGGCTGTTCAAGATGACGTGATCCACATCCCCAGCAGGGAAAGTGAGAACGAATGAGTTAATGGACTTCTAAAAAGTAATCCCTGGAGACAGCAAGAACACTGGGGGTGTCCCTGTTCGTTTCCCCGGATAGCCTAGCATTTTCTTCTGGGGTGCGGTTTGCTTTCCTAAGGTCTTCAGGGGGTACAGATGCAAGGATGTAGCTTGTGAATTCTCATGGGTCAGTTTGAAGATGGAGAGGTATAATGATTTAAAAAAAAAACCAATGAGAGGTTTTCACTGGTGATAAGGGTGATGACGGATGTGATAATCAGAACCCTTTTGCACCAGCGTTAGGAAAACAAATCTTCCTGGAGGCAGTTACTAAGGAGTCTTGCTAGAGTGATTTGGTGCCCATTCACTGAGCAATCCTTCCCAGACCCGGATATTTTCAAGCCAATGTCTCAGTGGCAGCCATTTGGCTGAAAGGGACCCTGGCCCCTCTGTGACTAAGCAGGTTCGGACAGTTCCACTTGCCTTTTCCTGGTGGTTTCCTGAGGTTCGATAGCTTTGGCCAGCATTTCCTTATAGATGGGAGATTTTAAATAGCGAGCATAGGAATCCTGATCGGGACAAGAGAAAAATAGCAATTATGAGAGAGGATTTATTACATCACACGATATATATGCCCTTCTCAAGCAAGTCTCCGTGAATGCAAGGCACCCTGGGAGGTATTGAGGGAAGCCGCCCTCAGGTGTGGGCCCCAGACCCGCAGCATCCATTTCACCCCAGAACCTGTTGGACATGCACAGTCCCGGCCCACCCCAGTCCTACCAATCAGAAACTCCATGGATGGGGCAACCAGTGTCTAACTCCACTCACTAAAAGCCTCCTGGGAGCCGTTCACTATGTTGTGAATCCAGAGGACAGTGACCTCTCCCACCCACCATCATCTTCCTAAGAAGACAAGTAGCCACGGGTATGAAGTCCACCTTCAGGCCCACCAGCATCCCCTTCTGCCCTGTGTTTAGGGTCTAATAGCAAGAGAAGACAAAATGTCCAAGACTGAGATGCTTCTCCTAAGGGTGTTTCCTGAGCCTTGGGCAGGTTCAGGGACACTGTTCCATGAATGTTGGTGACTTCCAAGCCAGCACAAAGCCGTAACCATCACAAACAGGGGACAAAGCCCACTGTAACACCCTGGGGACCCAGGGGGGTCTACTGAAATGGTGTTATTCTAGAGACTAAGTGGGGGCAGGGACAGTTCTGAGAGCTAGGATAAGTCTGGGAGTAAATAGGGATCATGGAGCCATGAAGTCCTGTCTCCCTGGTCACCATAGGACACAGCCTATGGGGATGTGGAGGCCAATGAGCACAGATGTGGTTCATTTCCTAAGTGACCCAGGATGCTGTTCCACCCTGGCTGGGAGCCAGCCTCTCTGGGCATCTCTTGAAACCACATTTTTAAGAATCAACACATTTTAAAGTATGTTAAGGAGGACTATTTTTAAAGAAACTGTGTTGTGAATCTTCTAGAAAGGAAAACACAGAGAAAGCCACTGACGGAAAAAGGGATGAGAGATGGCCCAGGTGGCTCGCTGAGAATTCAAAAGGATGACCTGTTTCAGGAGTGAATATGTTTTCTCACACAACTCAATAAAAGACAAAAGTATGTAAATAAGGGAAACAAGTCAACATTTACCATTCACACCAATCTCTACCACACGACAAGGTAACGGGTACTTTGCCGTAAAAGGAGTAGTTGCCATAATGAGAAACAGAAGCACCAGAAGACAGCCTTGTTGGGGATTCCAGAGTGTTCTGAGAAGGGCTGTCATGGGACCTTCCTGGACCAACAGTCCTCCCCACCCCACCCCCCAGGACCGACCAAACCAGACCATTCTCCACCCCTGCCTCTGCCTGATTTTATCTCAGTTCCCTTTATTCTGTTTTTAACAGTTCCCTGAAAATTCCTACTATGTTCACATTTCACTAATAACCCAGAAGGCTCTCTGAATTCCCCCAGGGTCTGACTGCAATCACACTTAGTTTGTGTCCTTTAGACACCAAACCTTCTGTTTGCCCAGGACCACCTGGGAGAACTGCCACCACCCCAAAACAGAGCAGGAGCTCAGACCCTGGACTAAGTTACACCAGGAGCTGGCGTGCCACATCCCTCCCTGCTGAGACCTCGGGTCTGGAGGAGCAATGTCGCCCTTGGGATTCTCCTGGAGAACGAAATTCCGTGTTTGCACATTGGCTACGCCTGCAAGGCTTCGAAAGTGACTATCATATTAAACCTATCATTATTAATATCACTAATACTACTTATATCCCTACTGCAAAACAAGGGACCCATAAAAGCAAACAGCTTCTACAGGTGTCCTCCCTGGCCAGAGTGGACCAGGGACTCAGGGAGGGTCCAGCCCAGCCCAAGGGGCAGTTCAGCCGCCTACCACCAGCAAAGCCACATCCTCACGTCATCTCCCTTTTCCCCATATCTAGAGAACCTCTCAGGTGGGTGGGAAGGGTAGGACTCCCTGGCCCCTGCCCATCTGTGGCCAGACCCCACCTACCTTCTTCATGAGCATGTAAATGTGGGTCTGCGCGGCATCCAGCACATAGCGGTGGGGGTGCTTCAGCCCCTTGACCGTGATGTCCATGGTTTTGCCGTCTATGTTGATCCACCGCCTCGCTCCTGGGGCCAGGAACAGTCTGGGGAAGGAGGGAGATTGTCACAAAAGTAGCTAAAGCAAGTTCACAGCTGCTTGGGAGGGACGGATTGACAGCGGGTTCCCCAGAGTGAGGTTCCTCTTTTTGTTGGTTGGTTTGTTTTGTTTTGTTTTTTAGGAAACACCAAAGAGTTTGGACTTCGAAGAGGTGGTCCAGAAACTTTTCCTGGAAACAAGAAAACAGCCATGCCAGAATTGGGAATGAGAGTATCTAAGTGGGATGTCCCTGCCCTCTAGGAGGCCAATCCACCTCCAATTTAACACCTTCTGCCTCCTGACTCACCTGGATCACAGGGCCAACCTGGGATCAGGACAAGGCACCTCCAAAAACAGGTGTTCTGCTCTCCCTTGTCCCAGCCTAAATGGGCTTGGTGACAAATCTCCAGTGCTGACTTGGGAGGAAGCACTTATTCCCAGCACCCAAAGGTGTGACTACCTGGGTGACCTGGCCACTGACCCCAAAGTTGACCCTACTTTCCAAGTCCTGTGATTCTACCTGGAATTTGGGCACTGGGAGCTCCCCCACTATTTCTGATTCTCAATAGTTACAGGCAGCAAATATTCACAGGGATGTTTTCCTACCCTCCTAAGATGTGCATTAAACATTTGGAATTCAAACAAATATTTACGTAAGTGGGGAGGCTGGGGAGGAAGGAGGCTGATGCAGTTGGAGGCTGCTGCTCCCCTACAGCACATTTTTGGCATTAGGAGTTATCCATGTCTCATGAACACAGGTGTCCCTTGTTCTGGGGAAGCCTGTCACAGGGCCTTCTTGGACTTCCCAGTCCCTCCACCGTCTCTCCTGGTCCCCAGAGACCCTCCCCCTGGGGGAGGTGAGTGAACCTACAGAACAGAGCCACCAGTCTCAGCTCTCCCCACCTCTCTGAACACCAGCTGGTGGCACCCAAGGCCACATGAAGGCCACAGGAACAAAGGCTGAGTCTCTGAGGGGAGGGGCCGACGGGCCTGCTGCCTGATGACCGGCACCTGGGCTTGGGGCTGCACAGTACTGACCTTGGGAGGCCCAGCGTAGCAGTGAATGGGAGCTAAAAACACTGGTCCCTCAGAGCCCAGGACTGCACCCACTGTGCCCAGGGTGGACAGAAGGACCAGTGGGAGGTGCCCACAGCAGGGCAAGGATACCACCAGGCTGAGGGGTAGAGGTCACACTCAACCCAAGGGGACCAAAGAGGATTAGTTTAAGAACCCTGCCCTGGAATCATGCATCTTGCTTTTTTAGCCTCTAGACACATTTTTTTCTGAGCGGGGATCCCATCATCCATCCCACCAGGCTGCCTTCCAAGGCACCCAAGCCCTCCAAAGCAGGGTGTGGGCCCTCCTGTTCCACCCCAGCCCCACACCGGGAAGGCTTTCCCAGCCATGCAGAGAGGCCTCACTTGTAGATCTCCTCCGCCTTCTCCTTGACCTTGGACTGATCTCCGTACTTCAGGTCCTCACAGGCTTCCCAAAACCCCAGGTTCTCCCCTGCACGGGGCGGAAGGGTCCACACAGGTGAAAGGCAGATGGGCGCACAGTGGAGAGGAGAAAGGAAGACATGAAAGGAGTGGTCAGCGGGGACAGGCTCAGTTCTGCAGCTTGGGAGCATCTTCCCAGCAGAGGGAGGCCTGCACACGGTGACAGGAGCTGAATACTCCTGGGGGGAAGGAGCCACGCCTCGCTTCCCGGGTTGGGATTGCTGGGCTCCAGCTGCTATCATCTTTTGGAATAAACTAGACGGGTGCCCACCACCTTCGGGGGAACACATTCGCATTGTGGGGGCCGTTCCTCCCTCCAGCAGCGCGCAGGCTGGAGCTCGTCATAATCCCAGAGGTGCCACCTTCTTTTTGCCTATAGCAAACACTGCCTGAGCAAGCCCAGGGGGTGAAGCTCGTGGGCACACGTCACTACACAATTGATTTCCTCCTGAACATCCCCGTCTGCTGGGCTGCGTTCAATGTCTGTGCGCGGAGACACGAACCTCTGCGCCCCTCCCAGGGGTGCCAGCCTAAAGGTCCTCGCAGAGTCCTCAGTCACTCAGGCATGATCCTGATGGACTGACCCTCAGGGGAGGCCTGGCCACCAGGGGGATTCAACTGAGCATCACCAGAGCCAGAGAGGGACTCTGCTCCTCTTGGCCCAGAAGAAAAACCAAACCCCTAGAAATCCTTAATCTCCTTCCAACTTCAAGTTCCCTTGCCAGTTGTCCACCATACCCAGAAGCACTGGGAACACATTGGTACAGTGATCCCAGGTGGGCATTTGAGCCTGGGAAAATAAAGATGATCAGGTTAACAGATGAGCAAGAGCCTGTGAGCGTGTGCATGCATGCATGTGTGCATGTGTGTGCAAATCACGGAATGCCACGGTACAGGGAAACGGAAGAGACTCCCCTCCTCTCCTCTCCTGTTTGTTTTTTTGTTGTTGGTGGTTGTTTGTTTGTTTTTTAAGCTCCTAGGTATTTCAGATTGGAAAAGGCTGCACAATTCTAAACTAGCCTGGCTTTTGTCCCTTAACTCCACACAGGTCTTTCCTCTTCGGCATGAACTTCAGGGTGTTCTTTACACCAGAATCATAGGCCAGCGTTGCTCTTAACTGACAGCCTGTCTGACACCAAGTTCAATGGAGACCATCTTGCCCACGGCTCATTGCTTATGGATAAAACGAAATAAGCAACTCTCCACAGTAGCCAAAAGGTGAAAATAAAACAGCTGTGGATGGAGGAATGATAAACAAAGTGTGGTCCTCACACGCCCTGGAGGATTACTCAGGAAGCACGGAGGACCTCGTGGACCTCAGGCTACGTGCAATAAGCCAGGTGCAAAGGGACAGATATTGAATGATCCCACTGGTATGTGAGGCCCGGAGCGGTCAGATTCATAGAGACAGAAAGAATGGAGCCAGGAGCTGGGGAGAGCGGGATTCAGTGTGTCATGGTGTCATGGGGACAGAGTTTCACTTGGGAGATGAAAAAGTTCTGGAGGTGGGTAGCGGTGACGGCTGCACAGCAGTGTGACTATGCTCTTTGCCACTGAATTGTACCTAATTATACATTGTACATAATTGTAATTGTATATAATTGCAAGAATTATGGTTTAAATGGCAAATTTTAATAACTTGAAAAAACAGAAATAAAATGATAGATTCAGTTACATATATTTTAATACCAAAAAGTTAAATAAACACACAAAAGTGTCTGCACCCATGTTCACGGCAGCATTATTTATGATAAAAGTGAAAACAGCCAGGCACAGTGGCACATGCCTGTAATCCCAGTGGCCCGGGAGGCTGAGGCAGGAGGATCACAAGTCCAAAGCCAGCCTCAGCAACTTACAGAGGCCCTCGGTAACTGAGCAAGACTCTGTCTTAAAATAAAAAATAAAGAGGATGGGGGATGTGACTCAGTGGTTAAGTGCCCCTGAGTGAAATACCCGGAACAAAAAAATAATTCAAAATCGCCCAAACATCCATTAACTGATGAACAGACAAAACATGGTCTATCCCCACAATGGAATAATTTCAGTCATAAAAAGGAATGAAGCACCATTACATGCCAGAACTCGGCTAAGCCTTGAAAACACTATGACAGGTGGAAAAAGACAAAAATTTACATACTTTATTATTCTATTTATAAGAAATGCCCAGAATAGGCAAATCCATAGATCCATGGTTGTCTAGAGCAGGGAGAGGAAAGAATAGAAAATGACTCCTAATGGGCAGGGGTTTCTTTTTGGCGTGGTGAGTTAGCTTTGATGGCTGCACAAATTTAGTGAAAACACTCAAAACCATTGAACTTTATACTTCTAAAATAAAAGGGTGAACTTGTTATGTGGATCATATCTCAAATTAAGTTTTTTAATCAAACGGTAAAACTGATTATCCACCTTCTCGCTTCCTACATGAACCCTTGGGCATCTCATAAAAGAGATTGACAATAATGTGGTTTTAATAATGCAGGGAAATTTGATTCAAAGGAACTATACTCAGGTGTAGTTCATCACCTTGCCACTAGATGGCACCATTTCCACTTATTCACCAGCCAGCCCTAAGCGCACTCTCCGTCCACCTTTTCTGGGGTTTATTTTTTTATTTTATTTTTTTATTTTTTGGAACCAGGGATTGAACTCAGGGACACTTGGCCACTGAGCCACATCCCCAGCCCTATTTTGTATTTTATTTAGAGACAGGGTCTCACTGAGTTGCTTAGGGCCTCACTAAGTTGCTGAGGCTGGCTTTGAACTCCTGATCCTCCTGACTCAGCCTCCTGAGTCACTTGGATTACAGGCGTGCGCCTCCACGCCCGGCCTTTTCTGGGGTTTATTATATTATGGCAATTAGGCTTGATTAGGGAGAAAATTTTTAAACAACCCATATTATAATGTAATGTTCTGCATCAGGCAGCCCAACAGACCAAAGGCATGTCTAGTGGGATTTGTCTCCAGAGCAACCCCACAGACAAGCAGGCTTTGGGTGGTAAGCAGCTGAGTCTCAAGGCTCAAACATGAAGCTCCCAGGGCTGGGGACTTCACAAGTTAGCAAAAATAAAAACTAAAAAATTAAAAAATTTTAAAAATCCCATGATAGCAAATATTTCAGGAAAGGTGGTGAAGCCCATTGAATGTGCAGCCTGGTGAAACTGGTTCTTGGGTTTTTTTCCCAGATGTTTTTCAGTACATTATATTTAGGAAATTGCAATTGCCCACCACTGGGATACCACCCAGAGATGGGGCATAGAATGTGGCCCTGTCACTCATTACAATCTGCACACTGCTAAGGCCCTGACAGGAGCAGGGGCAGCAGCTGTCAATCATGGTCACGATGGGAATCACCTGGGGAGCTTCCCAATCTTCAGAGATTGCAACGCAAGCCAATTAGAAAGGCGTCTCTGGGGTTGGGAGCTGGCAAAGATATGTTCTAAAATATCCCCTGGTGGATCGAATCTGCAGACCTGGGCTAAAGAAACATCAACCTAGGGGACGAAAAAGGTAAGCCTCTCTAGTTTTACATCCCATTCCATTCCCTCAGTTTCCCCAGAAAGCTGGAATTCAGGACAAAGCCCTTGGAAACGAGAAAAAAGGCAATGTGGACTCTGTGAGGAGACACGATTATCCCTGCAGAGTGTGGGGCCTCTCTGAGGCCTGGACCTGGTCCTGGACCCACGTAGGACTCTGTCAGCTGTCAGGAGGGAATCCCTACTCAAGTGCGTTAGCAGAGCTGCGGAAACATGAACTGGAAAAGTCCAGAACCCTTGGCTAGACCTTAAAGAAGCATTACTGAAAGTTAATTTTTTATTTTAAATTTTAAAAAAATACCCACCACTGAATTCTTTCTTGAGAAAGTACTGGAAGCTCTGTCGACCCTTGGGGTCTCGGATCAACTCACTGAAGTTGAAGGCCCACCGTTCCACCCGCATCTTGGTGGGGATCTCCACCCTGCAAGGACAATGATTTATAGACGTAACACTCCACGTGAGGCAGGGCCTGCCCAGTGGTCGCCAGGGTGGCAGTGAGGGACTTTATACTCCTCATTAGTCTCCTGGCCCACGGCTGGACCAATCCTCCTCTCCCAGTCCTTGCATAGACACTAACCCAAGTGTTCAGTAGGCAGGAAGATGAAGCCCCAGACAAGTCCCCTCAGAGAAGTGCAGAGGTGGTGGGGTGGGGGCTGCCCATGGTGGGGTCCACATGCCCAGGTCCTGCTGCCACCCAGCCAGGAGAGAATTCTAGAATAGCCTGGGTTATGGGTGCTACTGTCATGGCCACCAGCCAGCCACCTGTCACCCACTGCAGCTGCCCCTTCACCACCAATGCCACGAATGTCCACAGAAGCATTATTCATAACAGCTAAAAGCCGGACCCAGCCCAAGAGCCCATCCGTGGACGAACAGGTAAACAACAGGTAGTATATCTGCCCAATGAAACCATCAGGTTGCAGACAGAAATGAAGCACCGACACCCGCCACCAACTGGTGCAATTGCCCACCACTGGGATACCCAGAGATGGCACATAAAACGTGGCCCTGTCACTCATTACAATCTGCACACTGCTAAGGCCCTGACAGGAGCAGGGGCAGCAGCTGTCAATCATGGTCACGATGGGAATCACCTGGGGAGCTATAATACTTTGAAAATATGATATTATGTGAACAAGCTAACAGGAAAAGACCATGTACTGTCGATTCTACTTATGTGAATATCCAGAAGAGGCAAATCCCTCTACAGAGAGGTTGATTAGCAGGTTGATGAGAAGTAGCCTAGGGCTGGAGGGCTCTGGGGGATGGGGACTTGGTGGGTGACAGCTAAAGGGTACAAGATTTCTTTTTTGGGTGATAAAAATATTTTTAAATAACTGTAGTGACCATTACACTGCTCTATGAATATAACAGAAATCATTGAATTGTACACTTTGGGTAAATTGTATACATGTGAATTGCAATTTGAAAGCTATTTTGAAAAATTCCAAAATATTGAATACATACAATTTGGCGTTTAAATCCCAGAACTGGGTGTCATCCGTTATCCAAGGATTGCTAGGGAGGCAGCCTGACATAATGGCGTCGTTAGATGAGAACTGCTCGCTGTACTTGACAATCCTGAAAAGCAAACAGAAAAATGATTTCCTAGAAGCTCAACACCAGGGGAGCAAATCAATGTTTAGGGGATTGACCAGCCTTTTCTCTTTCTTTGTATTGATTTGGTTCTACACTTATTACTGTCTTCTTAGAGAAGTATTCTAATACCTGCTGAGATTGGCAGGTATTTGACAATATCTATCCCTATTCTACCTATGAAACAAGGTGTCTCCCAATCTAGACCCTGTAGGGAATCAAAACTTAATAACTACAGGTGTGCTTGCAAACAAGACACCTTGTAGTCCTTGGTGGAATCTGCCTGCAAATGGGATTTTCTACCAAGAGAGAAATCAGGAGTTTTAACTACAGGTGCTCTTACAAACTAGGGACTTTGTAGTCCTTGGTGGGATTTGCCTGCAAACAGGATTTTCTGCCAAGAGGTTAGAGACAGAGAGAACATTGCTTGCAAACAAGAATGTTTCTCTGGCCCTGAGAAAGGACAGAGCTCAAAATGTTTGAGTCTAGGTTAGATTAAGAAACAGTTTAAGGAGTGGTTATCTGGCTGTTGTGCATTGGCCCTAGCTGTTGCTGTTGGTGATTTGCCTGCTTTGCCTGGGAATTCATTGCTGTTGGCTTTTTGCCTTCTTTGTCTGTAGGGGTATAAAAGGCTAAAATCTTAGGTAATAGGGGAAGAAGGATATAGAAAGATAGAAGGATAGAGGGAGAAGGTTATAGAAGGATGAGAGAAGGATATAGAAGGATGATAAAAGAATATAGAAGAATGGATAGAAGGATAATACTTATGGAGAATAAAGAATCATTGTATGCTGACCTGTGTCGGAGATCTCCTTCCCTCTCATTCCTTTCCTCCTTTCTGTCTCCTCCCTTCCCTTCTTTTTTACTTTTCCCTACAGACCCTTTATTATTTCTCTGTCCCTAGACCATTAAAACATGACCTGATCACATTTCATCAGAATATTTTAAAATTCAATGCCGACTCAGTCTGCCCTTGTCTTGGCTTCCATCTTGGAAGCATGAGGTGGCCACCCAAGTGCCAAGATTCTGCCGCCATGTTGGATTCTACTCTTTGTCAGGGTAATGCCTAGGTTTGGGAACTTGAAAACCTATGGCCTGAGTTGACATATTTCCTGATGTCTGAGAAGTAGGGAAACCTGCACCCATAGTTGTATATAAGGCACCTATTACAAAATCATCCCGTAGCTATGGATTTTGATAGAACAGGATCCATGGCCTAGAGTCTTGGGTTTGCAGAACTCAAGCCTTCTGGCTTCCCTTCTTCCAGAATGCTTTTTCTTTAATTGCACTACCTGTGGATCAGTTGGAAGGATAAAAAAGACTGGTCCACAGGTCCAAACACGAGCAATGTAAATTTATGGTAATGAGGCCCTGAGACAATTTTCCTAAAATTAGGAAGTGGGTCTAGGAAGTGTCCAATAGTATTCATGTCTCTTTCCATGAGGTTTCATGAACTGGTCTCTGAAGCATCAGAGTAAATAGGTTTGAGTTTATCACAGAGCAATGATTGTCACCCTAACCCAAAATGGGGCCCACTAAACACAGGGGTGCCTTCTTCACCCGTGATCAGAGCTCAACAGCAGCAGACAGAAGTCACTGAAAAATGGGTGTGGGGTGACACGACATTTTCCCAGGGAAGGTAGGATTTATGCAAACTAGGAATTTGAGAAGATGTGATAGATTTTTGAAGATTTTTATAAGAGTTTGGCCCCGACCACACTGGAAGGAAGGTACTGGACAAAATGCAGCCTTTTCAGTCCCAGTGGGACCCATACCATTGCTGGAGTCTAACATAGAATAAATGATTAACAGAAATAAACCAAGTTCATTTTCATGTGCACAAGAAAATCTCAGAGTTCTACCAAGATATTTCTCAAATCCTGTATTTCAAGAGGATAACTTCTTGCATTTGGGGAGGCACTTAAACCCTTCTATGTCTCCCCAATAATTCCCCATGCAGAAATGGATGAGGTAGGCAGATAGTTCAATAAATCTAACTTAAATTTCCAATCTATCCACATTGAATTTTAAGGTTAGCAATAGATATGTAAGAACACATTGAACCAGTAAATATAACATATGTATCCCTAATAAGTTCAATGGTTGGTGACAGAAACACACCCCACAGGTCCAGTTCATGGGTTTGGCAACTCTTCCCACCTCCCCAGTAACACAAGTGGTGTCCAAGAAACATGGCAGACTTACAGAACCTTGGCCACCCTTGATTTTACCCAAACCAAATGAGACCCAGAAATCTATTCTGAGTGAAGAACTAGAAACTAAACCCAAGAAAATGAGTTTGAATCGTGCAATTCTTTAGGATCTAAAGGCAAATTTGACAAATTAAAATTTAAGAGAAAGTTCCCCTCTTGTCTACCTATTGCAAAACCAGCGTTCAGAACACCAATAAATCAGGGACATACCCTCCAAGGGACACGGAAGACTTCACAGTGGACCTCATTAAGGCCTGTTGGTAATACATGATCTGGAAGAGACACAACTGTTAGAAGATGTCCAACTCCCCACCCTCAAGGGTCACCAACACCGACATTACATTTGGCTCCCAAACCAGAAGCCATTTATCCCACTCTGTTCCCTTAAGCCAGACACCTCAGTACCAAGAGGGCCCAGTCCACCCCCGACCAAGATAGGTGAACCCCAAATTCCAAGTCAGTAGCCTCCTTAACCCATCCATGTTAGCCTGGGAAAAGGCAGCAGTTGAAAAACAAAAAAGTGTCCCAAGGAGCATTTGAACTAAGACACTGGAGAGGATGCTTGGCTTGCCCTCACATGCCTCTGGCTGACAGAAGCAGGGTGGTCACCACTACAGGGACCTGGTTCTATGGCTTCAGCACCAGCATGCCAGCCCCTCCTGGACCACCCTGGTCCCCATTTGCATATCCCTTCAACCAGCCCATCTCAATGGCCAGTGCTTCCTGGGGCTCAATCGTGGGCCCTGGATAGAAAATTTGCCAACATAGCTAGTTCACTGCCATGTCTAGCTTCTGGATGGCCCTGCGTCGTAAAAGCAAGGGCCAGGGTACGGATGCTCTGCTGCGTTCACTCCCACAGTCCTCTCTGGCTCACCCCCAGCTCGGTGACTTCAAGGGGTGTTTCAAGTCCTGAGTCTCAGCATCAGCCTCAAGTCAGATCTTACAAAAGATCCTTTGTCCTTCTGTGCTGCCCATTAATTTGAAAACAACTGTTTGAACATGACACATGGTTTTCATTTCATTACCCAGCGCAGAGCGTAAGGCCAAAGTACATATAATTTGTTAGAAGATTTTAAACCCAACTTCATTGGAACCAGGAAGCTAATTACCTCTTTTTTGACAGCAGTGATTGTTTGTTTCTGTAAAACAAAGAAGCAAAGCCATTAAGCTGATGTCATTAAATCATTACAGTTCAAACACCCATTTGAAAAATTAAAACCCTTCCCCAAGAGAAAACAGTCCACCTCCATTCTATGCAAATGCAGAACAACCTCAAGGGAGAGATGTGGCCAGAGAGGGAATATCATTTGCCATTGTGATTTTATGCTGCTCTTCAAAAATCCAAGATGAATTAAAGGCTAAGTTTGGGGTTGGCCCCAATCTTCTGTAGAACCATCTGGAAAGTGGGAGATAAGGAAGGGAATCCTCCCCTCTCACCAAGATACAGAATGAAGAAGGAGAAGGAGGAACTAGCAAGGACCTTGAGTGTGTTTCTCTTCTCCCAGGGGAGAGTTCTGAATGAAAGGTGAGATTCATCTCTCCATTCATCACAGTCTGACCAACCATTGCAAGTTGAAAAAAAAAAGAAAAAAGGTCATTGCCCAAACTAAAGCAAACAATTGCAAACCCGGTGTCCATTGCCAGCTGAGCCCCAGAGTTGAGCTGCAATGTGTGGGAAGATCACATCAGGGCCCCATCCCCTCAATGAAGCTGCCAAAGCAAGTTCAAGCTGGGCAAAGCTGAAAGGTGTCCTCTCTCCAGATTTTTTGAGGTAAGGCAGAGAAAGAATGACTTCAAGATGGCCTCCACATTTAGACTCCTAGAAACTCCCGGGGACCATGCAAATCTGTCTCCAGTTGAAACACATCATCTCCTACAAACCAAGAGAGACAGGCTTCCCTGTCCATGTGACTCCTCGAGGTTGGGTACAGTGGTACTTCCAGTCTTGGTCTTCCTACATTTGGTTGTGTCCACGGCCTGCTTAGTGCTCACTTCAAGCTGAACCTCTTCATTCCAGGCTGCTACCATCCACAATACTGAACCAAACCAAATCTTCATGTGGAGTCGAGTCAGTTGTTCAAGGTGGATGCTACTTTTCCTTAGCCAGTTAGCAAAATCAGCACTGGTTGCTGAGCCCATTGACAAGGGATGAAGGAGGCCCCAGGTGGAAAGTCAAGTTCTCATCTCTCTTTCTAATCCAGCTGGGTTTCACTTTGCTTCACTGGACTGCTTCTACATAGTTGCATTTCACAGGAAATCTTTTTCCTCAGTAGGGGAGTAGGGAAAGTTATCTCAGAAAAGGAAAGTTCCGGTCGGTGTCTGATTCACACACATCCTAACCTTCTTCACTGCACCATGAAAATTTCAATTATATATTTGTGTGACCCTTCTTTAAAGTATTGCCATTAAGAGCACAGAGACCATGGCTATCTTCCCTTGCATAACATCTGATGCAGGGCAGATGCTCAACAAATACCAATAAATGATGACTTCAGCATAGTTGGAGGCCTAGAAAACCAAGGACTTTATCTAAGCTTGATTGGATATCCTCCACTCAAAAATTTGAAAACAGTCACATCAATGTTTATAGCAGCTCAATTCACAATAGCTAAACTGTGGAACCAACCCAGATGCCCTTCAACAGATGAATGGATAAATGTGGTATACACACACACACACACACACACACACACACACACACAGTGGAATATTACTCAGTCATAAAGAAGAATGAAATTATGGCATCTGCAGGTAAATGGATGGAGCTGGAGAATATCATGCTAAGCAAAATAAGCCAAACTCAAAAAACCAAAGGCCAAATGTTTTCTCTGATAAGTGGATGCTGATTCATAGTGGTGGGCGGGGGGTGGTGAGGGAAAGGAAGAATGAAGGCACTTTGAATTGGGCAGAGGGGAGTGAGGAGGGTGTAGGGGTAGGAAGGACAGTAGAATGAGACAGACACGGTTACCCTGTATGCATGTATAATTACACTCCTGGTGTGACTCTGCACCATGTACTGCCAGAGGAATGAGCAGTTGTGATCCATTTGTGTACAATGTATCAAAATGCATTCTGCTATCATGTCTAAATAGAACCAATTTAAAAATAAAAAATAAAAAATAATTTGAAAACACTCCCCCAAATGATCTCAATATTTTAGCAACCACCCGTATCACATACTTCCATTCTTCCTCAATATAAGGCCCTATTTTATTTTATTTATTTTATTTTATTTTATTTTATTTTATTTATTTATTTTTTGGTACTGGGGATTGAACCCAGGGGCACTCCACCACTGAGCCACATCCCCAGCCCTATTTTGTATTTCATTTAGAGACAGGGTCTCACTGAGTTGCTTAGGGCCTCGCTAAGTTGCTGAGGCTGGCTTTGAACTCGTGGTCCTCGTGCCTCAGCCTCCCGAGTGCTGGGATTACAGGCGTGCGCCACCACGCTCGGCAAGGCCCTATTTTAGAAGACATGAATTTCAGGTAGGAAAGGGGCCAGAGTGAACCAGCTATCAAATCTGATATAATCAGATCCTTCTCTTAGAGTCTTGCAGAAATGGGTTACTCAGGATGGTGTCTAATGATCTATGACCTCTGCTCAACGGGGAAGTGGATGTTTGCATAAGACTCCTAGCAAATACTGCAAAGGAATTTATGTGACTTTGTGTTTTTATACAGCTCAGGGGAGGGAGATGTTTACACTGATGTTCTGCTAAGAAAAGCAAAGGCTATCAGAGCTTGGGAGTGACTTCCTCAGCATCCTCTGGTTGGTAACTGGCTGAGCCATGGTTCAAAGCCAGCTCTGCCCTTGGCAAAGCTGAGGGGTGATCAGTGAGAAACACAAAATCATGGAGCCCACGAACTCTCCCGCCGAGCCTGCTCCCTTCCCCAATTCCTTCTTTGCCCTGAAGCTGAGATTGCTGCAGAATGAATGAGCGTCCCATCATCTGACTTAAAATTAAAACAAAAAGAGAGCAAGAGCCCCGACACACGATGACACAAGCACAGGAAACACACTCATTAAACACTAATGATGGTAAAGATCGATATCACGCTAGGCACATGCTCTGCAGCCAGGGGCATAAACACCCGCCTTCAAAGAGCCCCGGATTCACAAACTTCCTGTGCGCCCACCTGGAGCACAGGACCCCTGAGCAGATGCAGAGCAAAGGAGGGGTCCCGGTGCTCTTGCAAGCCATAACCGCTGCTCCAGCACTTCTTCTCCGCCTCTCCTGGTCTTCCTTTAGCCTCATGTGTTTATTTGCTTCTGGGGCCATTATCTCAGTCTTCAGTTTTCAAATTTTCTATCTTTTATTGACTTTATTTGCTTTTATTATCTCCTTAGGAATCTACTTTGGGGCTGTGGTTTGCTCTATGTGTTCTGGTTTCCAGAACGACCAGCTGTCTTCTGGGAACCAGACTCTCTCTTACAGGTTGAGTAGCTCTTATGCCACAGCCTGGGGGACAGGAGGGTTTCAGGTTTCAAATTTTTTCAGATGTTGGAATAGTTGCAGGTACATAATGAGATATCCTGGGGATGGGACCCAAGTCTAAACA
>JAJEJO010000350.1:412502-424064 GCA_020662805.1 Glaucomys volans | reverse complement strand
CGGCAAGGCCCTATTTTAGAAGACATGAATTTCAGGTAGGAAAGGGGCCAGAGTGAACCAGCTATCAAATCTGATATAATCAGATCCTTCTCTTAGAGTCTTGCAGAAATGGGTTACTCAGGATGATGTCTAATGATCTATGACCTCTGCTCAACGGGGAAGTGGATGTTTGCATAAGACTCCTAGCAAATACTGCAAAGGAATTTATGTGACTTTGTGTTTTTATACAGCTCAGGGGAGGGAGATGTTTACACTGATGTTCTGCTAAGAAAAGCAAAGGCTATCAGAGGTTGGGAGTGACTTCCTCAGCATCCTCTGGTTGGTAACTGGCTGAGCCATGGTTCAAAGCCAGCTCTGCCCTTGGCAAAGCTGAGGGGTGATCAGTGAGAAACACAAAATCATGGAGCCCACGAACTCTCCCGCCCAGCCTTTTCCCTTCCCCAATTCCTTCTTTGCCCTAAAGCTGAGATTGCTGCAGAATGAATGAGCGTCCCGTCATCTGACTTAAAATTGAAACAAAAAGAGAGCAAGAGCCCCGACACACGATGACACAAGCACAGGAAACACACTCATTAAACACTAATGATGGTAAAGATCGATATCACGCTAGGCACATGCTCTGCAGCCAGGGGCATAAACACCCGCCTTCAAAGAGCCCCGGATTCACAAACTTCCTGTGCGCCCACCTGGAGCACAGGACCCCTGAGCAGATGCAGAGCAAAGGAGGGGTCCCGGTGCTCTTGCAAGCCATAACCGCTGCTCCAGCACTTCTTCTCCGCCTCTCCTGGTCTTCCTTTAGCCTCATGTGTTTATTTGCTTCTGGGGCCATTATCTCAGTCTTCAGTTTTCAAATTTTCTATCTTTTATTGACTTTATTTGCTTTTATTATCTCCTTAGGAATCTACTTTGGGGCTGTGGTTTGCTCTATGTGTTCTGGTTTCCAGAACGACCAGCTGTCTTCTGGGAACCAGACTCTCTCTTACAGGTTGAGTAGCTCTTATGCCACAGCCTGGGGGACAGGAGGGTTTCAGGTTTCAAATTTTTTCAGATGTTGGAATAGTTGCAGGTACATAATGAGATATCCTGGGGATGGGACCCAAGTCTAAACATGAAATCCATTTGTGTTTCATATGCATCTTGCACACTAGCCTGAAGGTAGTTTTACACACTATATCTAATAATGTCAAGCAGAAGCTGGGTACAACGACACATGCCTGTAATCCCAGAGGTTTGGGAGGCTGAGGCAAGAGGATCGTGAGTTCAAAGCCAGCCTCAGCAACTCAGTGAGACCCTGTCTCTAAATAAAATCCAAAAAAGGACTAGGGATGGGGCTCAGTGGTTAAGTGCCCCTGAGTACAAAAATAATAAATAATACGTTTGTGCAGAAAAAAAGGTTTATGATACGAACATTTCTATTTGAGCCATCGTGTTGGTGGCTTTGATTTAGGAGCATTTCAGATTTTTGATGAGGATGCTCAACGAGAAACAGGATTCTGTTGAACCTGAGGCTGCCTCACCTCCACTTTAGACTGTCCATGTGAACCTTTCTAGCTTTAAAAATAGCTGTCCACGAGTCAGCTTCCTCCAAATTGGCACACAGGTATCTCCACCCTGGGGGGAGAGGTCAGGGGACAGTACAGGGGACTGGACTTTTCTAAAAGTGGAGAGATCAATGCTATCTGTGAGATGAGGAATGGTTCGGGAAAGCGTCCTGGGGTCAAAGGTTAAAATTCTGGTTCTACCACTTATTGGCTATGTCACCTCAGATGAGTTATTTAGCATCTGAGAGCCTCTGATTTCTCATGTGTAAGAGGAAGATAGAAAAGGGGAGCCGGGTGCGGTGGCACATGCCTGTAATTCCAGCACTTGGGAGGCTGAGGCAGGAGGATCGCGAGTTCAAAGCCAGCCTCAGCAACTTAGCGAGGCCCTAAGCAACTCAGTGAGACCCTGTCTCTAAATAAAATACAAAATAGGGCTGGGGATGTGGCTCAGTGGGGGAGTGCCCCTGGGTTCAATTCCCAGTACCAAAAAAAAAAAAAGAAAAAGAAAAGGGGAATTCAGTGAGATAATATGCATAAGTGATTGGCAAATTGCTAAGACTCAACATGCAGGGGCCATTAATGAGGGTTCACATACTGCAGCTAATCACGCACAAGTCATGGAGTGAGCTCATTACAAGGTGAACTACAGGACGCTCAGGCAATGATTGGGACATTCTTATATTAAAAAGATCATCATTGTTTATCTGGAATTCAAATTTAACTGGGAATCCTCTGTTTTTATTTGTTAAATCTTGCAGTAAGCCTACTCTCAATATTATCATTGCTTAGTCAAAGGTCATAAGAAACATCATTCTAAAATGAAGTTATTAAAAATGCACCCGCCCACACGCAATTCTGTGAAATTCAAGGAAAAGCACCTCGTGATGCTAATAGGAAGATGCAAACATGTTTCCACCTAGGAATTTCACACCAACCCCCTCCTTTCTCAGAAGTTGCCCCCTGGTCCCTGCAGGGAGGCGCCCCTTCTTTGCTCCTCGGGGAAGTGATACACTTTGCCACACTGAGAATATGCTGCGGAAGGAATCTTGGAGTGCTCCGCATTCCTGGGATTCTAACAACTTATTATTTTCCACTTGCAGAGTTTCCCAAATAGGGACACATCTAGATTTGTTTGCCCAGCTCTGTGGCCACAGCCAGGATGGAGGTTGTGGACAATTGACACAGGGCAAGAGGGGTCAGGGCCATGCCTGAGAGGCCCTGAGGTCCCTGTCTGATAGGAGCCTGGGAGCCCCAGGGAAGGGCAAGCAAGGAGCTTGGGAAGAGGCAGCCAGGCAGATCAGCTTCAAGAACCAAGGGCGCCGGGTGCGGTGGCGCACGCCTGTAATCCAAGCGACTTGGGAGGCTGAGGCAGGAGGATCTCGAGTTCAAAGCCAGCCTCAGCAACTTAGCGAGGCCCTAAGCAACTCAGTGAGACCCTGTCTCTAAATAAAATACAAAATAGGGCTGGGGATGTAGCTCAGTGGTGGAGTGCCCCTGGGTTCAATCCCCAGAACCAAAAAAAAAAAAACAAGGGCAAGATGGGAAGACCCTGAGGGACGGAGAGCAGAGAGTGGGACAGGAGCTGCAAACAGGGAAATCCAGAAAAGGAAGCCATTAAGAAACAGAGAGGAAAATGGAGGAGAGACAGCGGTTCCGGAAGTGAGGATCCCACCCTGCGAGGTACTTCCTGATCTGGTGGAGACGGAAGGACTCACAATTTGCAGGGCCCAGTGCAAAATGAAAACGCATGGCCCCTCCTCCAGAATGAGGAACTTGAAGACAGTGACGGACATTAAATCATGCAAGGCCACTTCTGTGTGGGGCCTTGGATGATGGTACAGGCCACTTGCTGTGGAGTGGCTCTGGCTCTAAGACTTAGACCTGAGCTGTAAAAGCTGGAAGACTCCAAATTGGAATCCTGGCTGGGCCACCTTGGGCAAAGGGCTGGATCTCTCTGTTTCAGTTTTGTCACATGAAAAACGAAGCTGACATTACCTCCCTTAGTGGACTTAATGAAATCTAGCAAAGCTCCCCAAAGCCATGCAAGGGCATTAGAAAGCAACGGGCAGGATACGGATGGAGTGGGCGCTGGAGGGCCATCCGCCGAGGTCCATGTGCCAGCTTCGTGGTTTCCGAGCTGCATCCTTGAACGAGTTTTCTTCTCCCCCAACAGGGTGGCCGTGCATCGTCCCCGAGCCAGCAAGCCCTCAGCAAACGTCAGTCATGAGTGTGGCTCTTTTTCCAACAGTTAGGGTCACAAAAGGGGCCACAAGAAGAAAGCAATTTGTCCCGTACTAGTGCGAGCACTTGGGGGCTCTGCCCACTGAGGGCTCCCGGGGGGGGGGGGGTGCTCTGCAGTATTTAATGTTTCTTCCTTTCACTCCGAGACCCCTGTGCACACCTGTGCCACCCACGCTGTGCCCAGCGGCTGGGTATTAGACCACGCTGTGCCCAGCGGCTGGAACTAGTGTGTCTCCCTCCCTCCCTCCAATCAGCACGGAGGTGTGAGAAGGTGTAAGGATGGAGGAGGAAACTGGCTGAGTGCAGCCCCCCAAATGGGGTCAAAGGTCACAGGGCCCCATCCATCCAGTTCTAATAATCACAGCTGCTGTTCGTGAAGCCTGTTGATGACCATTCTGGACACTTCACATAAATGATCCTGCCCAGTCCTCTGAGGAGGTAGTGGCCATGTTATAGATGAGGAAACTGAAACTCAGAATAACTCCCAACTGGCCAGACCACACAGGCAGGGCGGGCAGGGCTGGTTCCTTCCGACTCACTGGTCTTCAGCACTCAGTGCTGCCTCTCATCACTAGGTGACAGTGGTGACCCTGTCAGAGCAGCGCTTCCTGAGGTGGAGGGTCAGGAGGAAGGGCCAGCCCTGGGCACATCACTCCCCACAGCCAGGCCAGTGCTTAAGATTATCACCGTGGGGCCGGATCCCCTCTGAAATAAAGGGGAAGTGGGGAGCTGCGCACCCCAACGTCTTAAGGAGTCAGAACGGAGGGGAGACCCATGACCAGGTCCTCCCAGGCCTGGGCAGCCTTGCCAACCAGAGGCCATCAGCCTGAGGGAGTGGCTCACTGGGGGCCCTGGACACCTGCCAGCCTAGCAGCCCCTTTCTCATGCTTGAGGGGGGTTTGCCTCTGTTTGGGGACCAAGGGTCTCTCTTCATTAATTCGCTCATTCTCAGAAGTCACCCTTCTCTTCTAAATAGCTCAGGCGCCATGTACAAAATACAAAACCTCAGCCCTCCAGGAGCTCAGGGGACTCTGCACTCTCAGCCGCCCTCTCCTCTCAGGGCAGGTAAACAGGGGGGACAGGGACACTCAGAGGGTGGCGCCAGCCCCATGCCCTGCACAGCCAGGTCTGATGGGCAGGCTGGGGGAGGGCAGAGGGGCCAGCTTGCAGGAGAAGCAGGTACTTGTTCTTCCCTCTGCTCCACAGCAGCCCATGTGCACAGATGGGAGAAGGAGAGCTGGAGGGAGAGAGAGAGAGAGAGAGAGAGAGGTGTGAGCAGTAGGGAGGCTGTGTGCAGCCTCAGCCCCTGTGCTCTGGCTCTGGGCTCCCGGCACCGCCAGCAGCCAGCAGGAAATGGTTTTGAGAGCCAGAGGCGGCCTCCCTGCTGCGCGGCCTGGGAGGCTGAGGAGCCGCCCCAGGGTGCAGACAGCCCTTGGCCATGATCCTCAGGAGCACCCCCCCCCCAGCACCTGGGATGGAGCAGCTCTGCCCCTTGGTGCCCTCCCCCTCCACCCCACCCACAGCTGAGCCTGTCACAGACACCAGCCCGTCCCCATGCCCCACCCATGTCAGAGCCAGTGACGCGTTCTGCCTCCGCCCTCCCCCTCCTCCACAGGAACCAGGTTTCCAGCGCAGCCCGGTATCCACACAAAATAGGCAAAGCCTCCACCCGGGTTCTGCATCTCACTGGATGATTCTGTTTCCATGGCAACGGAGCCCACAAGGCCTCAGCAGTGATCTGCCATCTGACAAGGCGAACAAGGCAAGGCTGCCGTGGGAACGGCCAGCTGAAGGGAGGCTGGCAGGGCCACAGGGGTATCAAAGGAGGGTCACTGGGACTGGTGGACAAGGGACCTGACGGTTCCCCTGGTGACACTCCCTGGGAGTCCAGAGCTGCCTGGACACGGCTCTCCCACCCTTCTCCTTCCCTTCTGTTTCTGTCTTCTCTCTTTCCCTTCTTCCTTTCTGTTTCTTTCCCTCCTTTCCCAGCACATCCCGCCAGGCCCGAGCTCCTGCTGTAAGGCACAGGTCTGTCCCTTACCGCCCAAAGACAACCTGGGACAGAAAGCCAGGAAACCATCCAAGACAAGTTGAAACGGGTTTCAGGCTGGCTTACGGCGGTCAGCGACTCCCGCCTGGGCAATCCTGACTCCCTCCCCAGGTACACTGGGCAATGCCTACAGGCACTTTTGGTTGTCAGGACTGGGAATTAGGGTCCAGTAGAGGAATGGAGGTACTGCTATCCAGTTCTCCGAGGCTGGAGGTGCTGCTAAGCATCCTGCAATGCACGGAACTCCCCAAGGAATCAAATGACCCCAGATGTCAATGGTGACATGGTTTCCATAGTACACACACTATGCTCCTTTAATTAAAAAAAAAATAAGGGCTGGGGTTGTGGCTCAGTGGTAGAGCACTTGCCTAGCATGTGTGAGGCACTGGGTTCAATTCTCAGCACCACATATAAATAAATGGATAAAATAAAGGTCCATCAACATCTAAAAAAATTTTTTTAAAAATAACAATTATAGGAAATTGGCCCTCCATTATGTAAGAAAGGGTCTTTTTAAAATAAAAAGTTGAGAGTCTTTGGGAGATCCCCACTAGGATATGAAAGAAATTGTGACATTGTGACATGTGGATGAAGGTTTAAATCCACAGTTGACTTAAGGGGTTTGAGTCTGGGATCTCTAGATTTCTTGGGGTCAAGAAACACAAAGCGTGTGTATAAAATGTCTGTGCCTCCTCGGGAAGGGTTGTTTGTAATTCTCATCAGATTTTCAAAGGGGAAAGTAACTCACAAAAGATTGAAATCTAGTCATCTAGTTGCCATCTGCTCTGACCCATACTCTGCAACCCTCTCCTCTCTCCAAGTGTCACCTCCCTTTACCCAAGACCCTGGCCATGGTCTCCCCTCTCCCTGGACCCTGACGCCACAGAGACCTAGTGCTCTGCTCCATGGCACTCTCAAAGGGAAGATGGCGCTGCCCCAACAGGTGGGAACGAACCCGTGGACACCTTCCCTGCCTCAGAACCTGGCCTAGGTCCCACCCACAATGCGGCAGATACGTACCTGGTTTACCTGGACTTCATTCGGATTGGTCACTCGGTCCAGGCCGTAGTCCAGCACGTTGTTCATTCCTGGCTGAATGGAATAAAAGCAATGAAAGGGTCACTACAGGAAGTCCCCAAGTCTTGGCCAAGCTGCCAACTGTGAGACTGAGCTGAAAAGGACTTGTGGCAAAGTGCAGGGGAGACAGGAGGGTGTCTACCCTTCAGGTGAGCTAGAGGGCCTCATGCAGCTGTTCTGCCACCACAGCATCCCCAGAGCCTAAGAGAGTGGACGGAAGGATGGATGGGCCAGTGGGTGGGTGGATCGATGGGTCAATAGAAGAATGGGTGTGTGGGTGGATGGACAGATGGACCGATGGATGGCATCTCCAGCACCATAGTGGATTGGATGGGTAGATGGATGGGTAGGTGCATGGGTAGATGGATGGATAGGTAACAATCCTTGGTCCATAGGTAACAATCAAGCTCAGTCAGAGTTCACTGGGGTCAATACGAGGGACTCCTGACTGCTTCCACAGTGCTCCTTGCCCACCCTCGAGTTTCTGTCTCGGGCAGGGTAGGAGTGGCAACACAGCCGGGCTTTGGGAGAGTCCAGGCTTCCGTCAGACACCTCTGGGTTCCAATCCGAGTTCTGCTGCTTCCCAACTGTGTCAAAGATCTTGGAAACCACTACAGACCCGCCTGAGACAGAGGTGATGCCTCCTCCCTGAAGGTTCTCATGAGGATTTCACAAGGTGGGATGTGACACTGTCAGCAGAGGGACTGTATTCATTTTAAGATCCTGAATGTGAAGATGTGGCCCAAAGCTGGGTCAGCAATCTCTGCCAGCTCCCTTTTCCACCAGGTAACCCAACACCCCAGCCCAGCTCACTGGGCCTCTCTCAGCTCCTTGGGGCCAGCAACCTGGGTCTTCGCTTCTGTGCAGGTGTGGGGCCAGGTACCCACCAGGTACTCAGCACATGTTATTAGCCAGGCTGGCTACACCGAAGTACAGGGTTGGGAAGCAACTGAGCTTTTCTCTACCAGATTCAGCCTCATCTAAGATCAAGAATATTTTTAGCTTGGGGCAGGGCTGCCAAATTAAAACCTAGGATGCCCAGTTAAGTTCAAGTAAACGGCAAATGATGGAAGCTCCCTTCTTTTTATACTTTCTGTATATCTATACTGAAAACAGCAAATAGATTTTCATAGAAATACGTTCTGATGTAAAATATTTTTTATATAAAAATTATGTGTTATTGATCTGAAATTCAACTTTAATCATACACCCTGTGTTTAATTTGCTAAATCTGGCAGGCTAGCTCAGCAGGCTACCATGAGGCAAATGCTAGGCAAGAAAGAGAGAAAGAGAAAACAGTGGAGAGGAGGGCAGGGAAGGGAACCCACTGTCCTTGCCCTAGCTGTAACCTGGGGACCTCCATCACCAACAATCAAGATGCACTTCCTCTGTGCTGGACGCGGTACCCAGCCTGAGGAGCTGGTGAGTGGACCTGAGATCCCTGGTTTGGAAGCATCTGCAAAGGCAAATCAAGCCACTTGCTATCTTGGGGGATAGAAGTCACACAGCAATTAATCACCCCAAAACCAAATCACAGTTGGCATACACTGGCCCTCACTGGCATCTAAACCTAGTGGGGAAGGGAAGGCGGGCAGTGTGGCCATCAGAACACCTTTGCCTGAAATGGGTTCTAGGAATCACCCCCTCCATCTGGTATGGGGGTGCCTGGATGGAGCAGCCAGGAACTGTCAAACCCGCTGCCACCTCTGGACTTTCTCACTCTGCCAGCCTATCCAGGTCCAGCCTCCCCTCAGCTTCCCTCACCAGTTCTACCGGACATCTAGACGCTTTCCTCCGGCTGGCCTGCTGCCCCAGCTCCTGCCTCTTCTTAGCCTCTCCATGGGCAGCAGCCTCCTGAGTCTAATTTGCTCCTGCTGTGGTCCCACCCAGTACCCTGCTTTCAAACGCCCCAGGGGGCTGCCTTTCTGCCTCTGATGTTTGGGAGACTCTGAGGCTCGTTCATTCACTCACTCTGTTCATTCATTCATTCATTCATTCACTCATTTATTCTTTAGGGAGCCAACTTTGGTCCACTGTGATGAACTGTTGCAGTTTCTGGCAGGCAGGTGGGTGCTTGAGTGACGATAAGTCAGAGCCGACTGTCAGTGTCAAGAAATAAGGACAACTGACATGCCCCTGCAGCATGCCCTGCAGACAAGGAGGCACACAGGCGCCTTCTGCCCCGGGGGCCACATGCACCAAGGTCCTGGAGACATATGAGCTTCTCCCAGCTGTAACCTGAGCAACTTCGAACACCCAAGTTTGCCGCCCCAGCTACATCATTGGGCATGAACGAAAGAGGCAATTTGCTAAATGCTTGGATTCCAAGTTAGGGAAGGGCCTTTTGCATTTGCAACAACTACTTCTAAGCATCCGAGTTGATGTGTGTGGTTTGGTGACCCTCTATCACATCACTTGGCCCTTCTCTCATTTTCATCTCCTTCACTGGTCACCACTCTCTTTCCTAAAGCATTTTGATGCATGGGAGAGAAAAGCTAAATTATTTAATAAATAAAATAAAACAGGGGATGAAGCTGCAACACGGAGAGAATTTGAGGTTAAAGGGTTAGAGAACTCTGCTGCGAGCTCATCTTGCCTTGAACGTCACTCCCACGGAGAGGTGTTCCCTAACCCCAATCTGCTGCAGGGCCCCTGCCTCCTACGAGCTGCCGTGGGGTTCTGTACATTACTCACTCATTTATATAATAGTTTTAGTCTTTGTCTCTCTGCCAGACTGTAGTAAGTTCCTCGAGGTCATGGGCCATGTCTGTCCTGGCTCACAATCCAAATATCCCCATTGCCTAGTGAGCATCTGTCAGAGAGTGGACTTTCACAAAGTATGTGTTGATTTTTCACCAGAGGGTATGGAGTGTTCCACACTGTTTTTATAACACAACATGATCTGTCAGATGATTTTTGTAGGTCATTGAATGGCCTTTGAAAATGCCACGTGAATAGCTTCGTAGTATTCCATCGCCATCAACATGTTGGAAATGCCTTGGTTTATTTTGCACTCTCCCTCAAGGGGTGTTTAGCCCTCATTGGGAAATGGAGGTCAGAGATCCCCTCCTCCGGCAGGCACGTGTCTGGGTATGTGGTTGAAACAAGGGCCGGTTCACTTGAGATTCACGCAGGTGGCCACTTGATTTAGGGCACGCACCACCAGAAAGCAGCCTCAGTCCACAAACCAGTCCTGAGTGATAGACTAGCCTCAAGACACGGGTGGCACCACAAAAATGTGGGGGAGGCCCCCAAAATGACTGGCTGCAAGAACCATTTCTCTCTGTGTGCATTTAGAACACTATCCAATCACACTCCTCTCTGTCCTTTGCTCCATCCGAGTTAAAAACAAAAGAGGAACATCATTTTCCTTTACGCAAGGAGGCTGACTCATGGGTGGCATTTGGGCTCCAAACAGGAATTGGGATCAGACTCCTCAACTACCATCTCCCAGGTCTGACAGTGGCCTCTGCCACCGATGCTATTCCTGATGGAACATGGACAGACCTTCCTTCCCCTTCCCTGAAATCAGTCCCCCCTTGCTGTGCCTCCTTGGCGCTTGGGTCTCCTCTCTAGAAGAGGGCCACCCACCCATGTGACAGCGACTTGGAGTCTGAGGTCCTTGAGCTGATAGAGGAGGGCACAATAGCAGCCTGTGGGGCTTTGCTTCCCCACAGACATAGATTCACATCCCAGCACTGAGCAGACTGAACTAAGCCTTGACTTCTTCATCTGAGTATGGTGATCATGCCTCCCACTCCACACATCGTGGCCAGTCGTGAATGAGACAGCCTGTGCCAACAGCTGCAGGTGCTCAATGACTTCGCTGTTATATGCCCAGCACCTAACTCCTTCCCTGACACAGACTCGGGGCCCAATGAGGGTTCCACAGATGAAAACAAGTGAACAGTGAAGGAATCTGATCATTGGCTGTGGCCACCTCACACTCTACAGCAGGCGGCTACAGTCAGTCCACAGAAAGCGTGCTCAACATCCACAGGGCCAGGTGCTTAGTCTGCTGTGACTGGCTTTTGTCACACTGAACTGATGCTTGTTTGGGTCTCCTGGAGACAGTTTGACAGACTCTAGTCTCCCTGGCTCCCTGGGCTTATCAGACAGATTGCTCTGTCCTGGGCTGAGACGTTCCTCAAACCAAAAACTGTCCACTCCACGCAGCCAATGAAAGGTGGAGCCTGTTTTAAGAGCATCGAGGAGGGCAGGCCCCGGATGCACCCCTGCCACATCCTTGACTGCTGGTCCGGTTTCAGCTGAGGGGAGCAGCACTGAGGGAGATCAGATGTGAAGAGCAGTTTTGCAACCAAGGTGTTTCAGGACTGCTCCAAGCACATCAGAGTCACACTCTAAACGTGGGTCTGTTGAAGAGAAACCAAGCCAGGTGCGGTGGTGCACACCTGTAATCCCAGCAGCTCAGGAGGCTGAGACAAGAGGATCCCAAGTTGAAAGCCGGCCCTAGCAACTTAGCGAGGCTCCTAAGAAACGCAGTGAAATCCTGTCTCCAAATAAAATTTTAAAAAAAGGAAAGTGGCTCAGTGGTTAAGCACTCTGGGTTCCATCCCTGGTACGAAGAAGAAGAAGAAGAAGGAGAAGGAGGAGGAGGAGGAGGAGGAGGAGGAGGAGGAGGAGGAGGAGGAG
>JAJEJO010000350.1:387874-412402 GCA_020662805.1 Glaucomys volans | reverse complement strand
AGGAGGAGGAGGAGGAGGAGGAGGAGGAGGAGGAGGAGGAAACCAGGCATGTGTAAACCCTAGGCATTATTCTTCTTGGATCAGCAGCAACTCAGGCAGTATTCCCATGACCAAGGAGGTTACAAAACACCAAAATGCACAAATACAGCATGTGACATTGTCATGAGAGGCAAAGGGGCATGTGGACCAAGAGGGAGGATCCACTGTCAGCTGAGTGGTTCCGAGCCTCTGGCACTTACGAGCTGTGTAGCTACGGGAAAATTAGCAATACCCCTGAGCCTCAGCCCGTTTGTCAGGAGGACGGGAAATACCGCTGCCTTCCACACTCGGCTGCGAAGATGAAAGCAGAGGGCGGATGCAGAACGCTCAGCACAGCTCCCAGCACACTGGAGTTTTCAGTTCAGATCAGTAGTGACAATGACATCAACAACAATGACAATTGTGGTGATGGTGGTGGTGGAGAAAGAGGTGGTGGCAATTGAGGGAGGGAAGTGGGGACAGTCAGCCAGCTGGTAGAAATGAGGGAGGGGCGGGGGATGGCTATATAGGCATGCCGTCATATTTATGTTCTGTAACGTGCTGCAGAGAAGACCTTGGCTCAGCCATTTGCCTGATGGAGGCTGAGGGCTTGCTCCAGGAGAACTGGTGAGAAGTTGGGTGATCTGTTATTATTCTCTTTCTTTCCCTTAGACTTTTTCGGATGCAGAGACAGGGGAGGGATCCTGGGCAGATCCCATGCACTGCCAGGCTGTCACTTTGCAAGAAATAGTCACACTGGCAATCTTACGTCATGGAGTCACTGCGTGTACAATGGAAATTAGTCTCCACCCTGCAAGGAGCAGGGCTCCCTCCTCATGGTGCCACTGGACCTGTGGCACCTTGAGAAGTTAGAGGCACACCTTCCATTGCAGTTCAGACGACAATCTCACTCCTGAGCTACCAGTGAGGAGGCATGTCCTTGGTCTCCAGAACCCTGTGCTCCATCAGTCACACCCAGCCCCAGGGACCTGTACCAGTCATCTGCAAACCAGTTCCCTGGAGGAAGACCCCTGAAACAAAGCAACACCAGGCAAGGTGCTTGGGGATAAACCCCAGGACCTTAAGCTCAGAACCTAACTGCCAAACCCACAGCCCTATAGACGGAGCACCTTAAAGAAAATAGGTTGTAAATGTAGAAAAAAAATTAAGCAAAACATCCAAAATCTGATGATGTTGATGTTAAAAAAAAAAAATCCATAACCTTTGGCACCATGCCTGACCCAATTCACTTTGCACTTCTAAAAACTTCTGATACCTAATGGCAGACCAGGAAACTGGAAGAGGAGGAGGGAGAACATCTGTTCTGAACTCTTGAGTTTCCAGAACCCCTTTCACATTTTCCACCTTCCAGAAGAAGCACCTGAGCTTGACCCAGGAGGACACTGAGGCCCCAGAATTAACCCCAGCAGGTGACAGTCAGAGGCTGCTCTCTCTGCCGGGGGGTGAGCCTATCATTTCCCAGTGATGAACTGGGACAAGTTATAGGAGTTATGAACAGCTTGTCTCTCTGGATCACTGGAAGTCCCAAGCCAGGAAAGCTAAGTGCTCTAAGCAATGAGAAGCTTAGCCCACCCTTATTGCTTCTCCTCTCCCACCTCCATTGCTGGGGCCTGGATCTAAGGCAGAAGGAGAGGGAGCCGAGACCAGGCTTTGGCTCTGCAGAGTTTCTAGTCTTGGAGAATTTTAGATTTCTGCTTTGGAACCTTTGTTCTATGTTTTCCTTTTCATATTCCTTTTCCAGGGTATGGAATCCTAAACAAAAAAAGAGATTGTCCCAGCCCTCACAAAAGACAAATTCATTGACATCCCTTGCTCCCTAACACCCATACCCACCAGACAGAGGGCATGTCTTCTTTGAGCCTGGTGGTACTTGGAGGCTCACCCAACTCTGAGCAGCACCTCCTGGTGCCCAATTCCCACCCCAGAGGGGGAGGAGCAAGATGAGCACAGGGAGAGGGTGGGGCACCTGGCAGGAGATGGGGACAGGTACTCACAGGGCACCGGTGCACCAGCCAGTAGGCCTTCTCCTGGCAATCCAGCGCATACCTGTCTGCCTTGTTCCTCTCCTTTCCAGCCCTGGAAAACCAGAAGCCAGGTTTAAGGCCAGTCATATTTTGCATCTTTTAGTCCATGATCCCCTGTGTTCTTGATGTCCTGGTCTGCTCACCTGATCTGTGCAAATAATTCTCATGAACCACATTAACGACAAACAGAGCAAACGCTAATCTCCCACTCGGGCGTTCAAACCACTTTCACACCTATTCGATCCTGGTTGATACTCTCAGTGATTTTTTCTGCCTTCATAATTCAAGGAATTGAAGCAAAGAGGAGTTGAACAGCCAGCCAGGACCACTCCATCAGCATGTAACAGAAGTGGGACTTGAACCCAGAGGCGGCTGGGTCCAGCTCTCCCTGACAGCACTGGGCTGGAATGAGATGGGCCAGGTCACCATAACCAGCCCGAGAATCAAATCGGCTTCACACTGGTGCAAGCAGGGAGGTGCCTCGGGGCCACCACAGAGCCCCTGGTGTCTTACTGGGTCTCTGCTTTGGTAAAGAATATGGTCACCATCTGGACAAGCTGGCAGTCGCGGACACCAGGGCTCACGATGGGGAAATGCTGGCCCCAAGGCGTCCTCTTATCTCCCCACTGGTCTCCAAAGAACTCAGGCTTTTCTGAACTCAGCTTGGGGTGGGGAAAGGCTAGCTATTTCCCTCCTCTCTCAGCCCCCTCCTTCCCTTGTGGATAGGTGGCAGTGCTGGGCTCTCCTCCCTCAGGGGCAAAGCTCTCACTACAGCGCCAGCGCCCACCGCTCCCGTTTCCGCGGAGAGCTGCGCTCACATCCATTACTGCTTGCTTTCCCAGGCGACGTGGGATGACGCACATGCCCCCTCCACCTCCGAGTCTGCAGATTTATTTCCCCGTTAATGTGCTGTGAACAGCACAATAACATCCAGAGCTCCAGATGGGTGAGCAGCGCCATTCCAGAGGGCTCTTGTGCCAACCTCTTCTGGAAATTAAATATAAACAGTGTCTCTCCCACTTCCCCTTGACAACCCAACTGGATTTTCTACCAGGTTAACTAGCTCGTGTCCTCTGGAGGACGGCCACAAACAGCCTGTGGCCCTGCGGGGTTTCCCTGATGCTGGATGGTTCTAGAAACAGTCAGTCTCTGATTGCCACTCGTGGTCCTCTCTGGCTTAGCTCATCTGCTTTTCCGTGATTGATGTTTGATGGAGGAGAGTGGAGATAGATGGAGTCTGAGGGAGGCAGTAACTAGGAATGATTTTAGTTGGTCATATTATGATTTGTCTTTAGCAACAGCATTTGCTTAATCATTCGTTCACTCATGCACCTATTTGTTGATCTTCCGCTATGTACCAAGCTCTGGGAGAATGCCGGTGAGCCAGTCTCAGTTTTCGAGTAGCTTTTGGTCTGAAGATTACACAAATGGTAAAGAAATAAATATAGGACTGCAAATTGCATGATATGCCCCAAGGAAGCATTTGGGTAATACAATGTGGACTTAGGGATGGTCTCTGTGGTGACTTCTAAATATGTTTACAATTTTTAGATATTCCTTCCAGTGACAAAAGGGTCTATGTTCCCTTCCCGTGAAGCCAGGTGGGTTTTGTGATGAGTCTGACCAATGTGATATGTCAGGCAGGCATGGTGCTGTATAATTTCTGAGGCTGGACCACAAAAGATGGGACAGCCACCACTCTCCTTACTGGACTATAGACTCTGGAAGTTTCCACCACCTGTAAGCAATCCCCGGCCCAATGCTGCTGTGCTTTGAGTAGCTCAGAAGACCACACAGGGAGGCCAGAGGCTATGGAACAAGAGAAGGGAAAGGCAGCTAGACCCCAGTTCTGGCCATTTGACCAAATAGGAACCACCCAGTAATGTCCTTCCTGAATACCTGACCCCAGGAATCACAACAGACAATAAAATAAATGCTGCAGTTTTGAGCATAAATGCTCATGCTAAACCAGCTCATGCTTGGTTTAGCATGAGTTGAGTAACAGCTAATCAGAAAAACCTCTCTGTGGAAGAGACATTTGAAGGGGGAATTCTCTGACACCTTAGAGGAAAGGTCAAATGACATGGTCCTATCTAGGTTTCAAGAATGAGAGCAAGGCTGGGGGTATAGCTCATGAAAAGAGCACTTGCCTGGTGTGTGTGAGGCCTAGGTTGCATCTCCAGCACCAAAAAAGGTGTGGGGTGGGGCAGGTCAAGACAGGAGCCAAGAGGCCAGGTGGGAGGCTATCACCATGGTCCAGCTGATGGTGAGTTTGGTTCGACCAGGGTAGGGGCAGTGAAACCAGACAGGAGTCATATTCAGCTCAAGGAAGTCAGCTAGAGGAGGCAACTGGACCAGATAACTGGACAATAGGCATTGTCTGGAAGGAGTGGGTGGATGAAGGTTCCTCATACAGAGATGGGTAACATTAGAGGAAGAAGTTTGGCGAGTGAGATGAAGACACAATCAAATATGGACAACTTGAGTTTGAGGAATGCCAATAATGAAGATCTTGAGTAGGCAGCTGGATGCTGAGTCTGGAACTCAGAAGAGGGGGCTCACTTCAAATACCAAAATGACTATCTTGTGGACCAACCTACACAGATCACACAGTTCTATGGTGAGACCCTAAATCTGAAGTCAGAAGCAGACTTTGAGTTAAGCCATGGAAGAGTGGGGGAAAGCCAGCCTCCTGGAAGAAGAACCTGGAGAATGGCTCATTCCATGGTACCTAGAAATGAATGATGGAGGGGACAATCCTGGAATCTGGGTGTGCAAAGCTTTATCCAGGGCCTTCAGGGTGGGCTCAATGTGCTACTGAGAATAACCCAAGCCATGAGAGCAACTTCAGCTCCCTGGAAGGCTTACATCAGGGCTGGTGGTCCTCTGAGTAGCTGGGACCATCCTGCTCAAAGCAGGGAGGTGCAGGAAGGTATGGAGGGGCTGGAGGGATGAGACCCACATGGAGGATGGAATTAAGTCCTACTAGCTCCAACTCTACCACTACCTTACCTTACCAAGAGCCATAGCCAGCTCAGCATAACCTCTGTAACCTCAGTCTCCCCACTTGTTGGGGAGAGGGGGACAATTAGTACTCTACGCATTCCCCCATGCCAACATAAGATGAGACAACAACCAAGACCTCACCAGAGTTTTGCAAATAAATACTAGTGGTGACAGATTAGAAAACTGTCCCCATGTTGCTTTATTTCAAATGCACCCAGGTGGAGACATGTTCGTGTCTAAAGAGTAGTTACAGCTCTCTCGTGAAGGCCCCTTGGGGGCAATAAAGCCATTCCACCATAAGGCTGGGTATTTTTTCCTGGATCAGCACCCCCATGTGACAATGCTAATGGTCATTCTGATTCCTGGGTTTCGTCACAAATCAGGGCTCTACCGTGCAGCAAGCTGAGCTGCAAGTCTAGACTTCCCAGGATCCAGACCTATTGGGGTGAGTGAGTCTGGGTCAAATAGAATCATACATTTTGACAATCATGAGTTCAGGTCACCAGAGAGTCCTTGGCCCTCCCACTTCTTAGGACGGGATGTCCCCACTCACTGACCCCTGAATTTGAGCACCATCATCTGAGTTGCTTTGCTTACTGAACGGTGAGCACCAGCGACAGGTGTCACTTTGATCTGCACAGGCTTTCCCTTCCCTACCACAGCAACTGCCCACAAGGCCCAGAGGGTGCTGTCCATTCTGAGTGGGTCCTGCACTGAGGGAGGGCATCTCAGGGCCCCAGCTGAATGACAGTGGACATGAACAGACATGAACCTGTGGAGTGCAGTCCCTGGAGAGTTGGGGGCTGTGTATTATAATAGTCTAGCCTTGTCCTGACGGATGCACCCTCCTGCCACTCACTGTTCCGAGCATTTCCATCTGGCTGTGACGGACCATGCAGGGCCCTCCAGGGAACTTTGAGCTCTGATTCTAAGGTGGACAGGGGCACATGTGAGCCCGCACTAGGGCTGCCATTTAACAATGCTCCTCACTATTCCGAGTCCTGGGCTGCTGTGTGGAATTCAGCTCTGCACCCTGCAGACAACCATGCTCCAGCAGGTCCAGGCCTTCGAGGGGCTCAGTGGCAGTTCTAACATGCAAACCTCATTACAGCCCAACTCCTCCAACATCTCCCTCCAGCTCCTGGCGGCCCTCAGTGCAAAGCCCTCCAGGATCATCTCCTGCTCACATCTCCAGTGAGTGTCTCACCAACTTCCGCCCTCCACATGCCTCACCCTCTCTCTACTCCAGCCTCAGGAATGCTCACAGCGGGTGCTCTCCTGCCTCCAGCCTCCAGTTCTGTCTTCCTCCCACCCGACTTGTCCTCTCCTGTCCCTGTCATCGTCCTTCACCTGGACACAGCATGCAGCTACTGGGTTGAGAACCATTTCTGCAGCTCGCTCTGCAAACTCCTGCCGTGTGGCCCTCATGTCACAGCAGCTTCACGGCCGGTTCTCTCCTCTGCCTGACCCACCAGGATGCTCCCTTTTACTCCCTATGCTTAGCCCTGTGTGCCCAATAAAGGTTTGTTTTAATAAGGGAGGAGGGCAGAGAGACACCTGGAGGACAGATGAGACCTTCTTTCACTCACCTGTACTGTTCTTTGGCCTGCATAATGACAAAGTCCCACTTGTAGTTGATTTTTTTGTTCAAGAAATTGTAATTTTCCTAGAGAAGGAAAAGAAAATGAGAATGGTGAGCCCATGCAGCAGGGCAAACATCCCTAAACCAGCGAGGGGTTTCCTGGGACTGCAGGTCCAACCCCGTCCTCCCAGCCCCCACTCTACAGCGAGGCTCATTCCAGGGGTTGTGTGGGATTTCAAAAGCTTCACAACAAGCCGGGCGTGGTGGCGCACACCTGTAATCCCAGCACTTGGGAGGCTGAGGCAGGAGGATCACGAGTTCAAAACCAGCCTCAGCAACTTAGCGAGGCCCTAAGCAACTCAGTGAGACCCTGTCTCTAAATAAAATACAAAACAGGGCTGGGGATGTGGCTCAGTGGCCGAGTGTCCCTGGGTTCAATCCCCAGTACCAAAAAAAAAATTCACAACAAGCCTTGCTTTTCTCTGTTGTCTTGGGTTTTGTTTAAACTAAATGTGACCCAAGAGTGAATCAGACATCATTACCCTGTGTACATATATGACTATACAACCGGTGGGATTCTACATCATGTGCAACCAGAAGAATGAGAAATTATGCTCCATTATATATGATGGATCAAAGTGCATTCTACTCTCATGCATAACTAATTAAAACAAATTAAAAAATATAAAATAAATGTGACCCAAATATGATCAGAAAGAGAAACCTGGGGAGGGGGGAGAATGGGGAAGCTCAATATTTCACAGATCCACAGATCCACAAAAATCCTAGCATTGATATGATGTTGACTCTCTTTTGGGGGGTAGGGGTTGGTACTAGGGATTGAACTCAGGGGCACTCAACCACTGAGCCACATCCCCAGCCCTATTTTGTGTATTATTTAAAGATAGGGTCTCACTGAGTTGCTTAGTGCCTCACAAAGTGCTGAGGCTGGCTTTGAACTTGCAATCCTCCTGCCTCAGCCTCCTGATCTGCTAGGATTACAGGTGTGCACCACCATGCCTGGCTGTTGACTCTTTTAAATAAATATATATATTATTTCTAAAGAATTATAACACAGCAAGATTGTTGCCCTATGCCAGAAGTGTTAGCCTTTTAAGGACTAGGGTGTGTTCTGGGGGAAATCTGACTCACCCATCCTGAAAGAAAAGTCTATACTACTGTTTTCACATCCTAAACTCGGGTCCAAATGTTCTAATCAAGGGCTGTTATATGTAATTAATTAAGTCATATTGTCTCAGGACAAGCAAAATGAAGGGGGACCCATGTGCCCAGTGGCCACTCAGGCAAGGGCCTGAATTATAGCAGAAGAAATTGAAACTCGATATGGGAAGACTTCACTTCAGTGAGCTGCTTCTAAACAAATAAGTGGATGGATGAATTGGATGGATGGGTGGGAGGGTGGGAGGGTGAATGGGAGGGTGTATAGATGGATAAATGCACAGGTGAGTAGATGGATGGGTAGATGGGTGGGTAGATGGATAGATGAATGGATAGGTGGAGGAATGGATGAATGGATGGATGGGGGAGAGGAGGGGATGGATGAATGGATGGGTGGGGGTGGAAGCGTGTGGATGAATGGATGGGTATGGGTAGATGGATGGATGGATGGGTGAGTATATAGATGGGTGGATGGGTGGTGGGATGGGTGGATGAATGGATAGATGAGTGGATGGGTGGGTGGGTGGGTGGATGGGTGGATGGGTAGATGGATGGATGGATGGATGGATGGGTGGATGGATGGATGGGTGGATGGATGGATGGGTGAATGGGTGGGTGGGTGTATGGATGGATGGATGGATGGATGGATGGATGGATCATGAGGGTACCAATGGATGTAGTAATATGGGGAAAAGGAGAAAAAGTTTATGATATTCCACTCAATTATAATGAATTCTATTTGAAAACATTTCTGTACCTTTTCATATTCTTCTAAAATTCCTTTCTTCTTGATGTTTCTCTTGGCTAGATAGATGGCTAAAAAAAAAAAAAAAAATGACATTTTCCATCACCATCATATTTCAAAACTCCCTGGGCAGCCTCCCTCTGCGTGAGGCTGCTGTGCTCAGAGTGCTGGAGAGGACATTCAGCTGACCTGGTCACTGCCCCCAGGGAACACTCCCAGTACAGATGTGAGCTCACCGAAAGGTCGTGATGACAACAGACAAATGTCACAGAATGCTACAAGTAAATAAGGAGCGTGTCAAGCACACCCCAAGGCAAAGGTGGGGGTGAAGTATTTACCATAATCTGTGTCTTCAGCCGGCCACTGCTGCGTGGGCCAGAAATACGGCGTCTACCAAAAAGAAAAAAGTAGGGAAAACTTGCTTCACCACTGGTACAAACAAGACCACCTTCTTCCCGTCCACCACTTCTACATTCACAGGAATGAGGATATGAGGCCAACCAATTATCTTTTCAAATAAGTTCAGCCCCATGAACACCCAAGGCCAAGGCCAAATCTCACCTGAAATCTGTAGAGACTGCTGTCAGGCTTGAGAATGAGATTCTTGGGGTCTTGCAGAGGGTAAATGTAGCCGTACTTGACAATGAAGTTACCCAGGTTCTGTGCCTCTGGAGAGAAGCAGTTCAGATGCGATGTCACGAGCAGAGGTTGAAGGCAGAGCTTATTGCCCCACCCCCTCACAGCACCCCAAATTCCAGGAGGGTGCCCTGTCCTTACAGAGCCACACCTGAGGAGTGGGCCAGTGGTTCCTGAAGTTGACTATGGACAAGCAGCAGCCGGGGAACATGCCAAGAGGGTCCCCCAGGTCCTGTCCCCAGGACAACTCAGCAAGTCTGGATGGGAGGTAATGAACCTGGATATTAAGGGGTGCCATGTGGCCTGCTGCAGGTAACTTGGGGGTGATGGTTGGGGAAGCCTTGGAGAAGCACCTCTAGGCTCCTGGGATCTAGAAAAGGCCACATGAGTGGTTATAAATGTCTCTGCTTGACCAACAGACGCTTCCTCAATCAAAGAGAAAAGGGGGACGGGACCAGGTTTACTGTCAAATGCAGCTCACCTGCACCCCATATCCAGATGCTTCCACTCCTACCCACCTCACTTTAATTCCCACCCCACCTCAGTAGGTTTGGAAGCAAAGGCTTGTTTCTGGGTTGACATCAATTACAGGGACACTTTCCTGGTTCTTTCTCAGAAACACCAGTGGAAGCAGGTAGCTTCTCGTCCTCCAGCGGGGAAGGTACCCCTCCAAACTCCAGGACCACCCTGCCCAGGGCCCCAACCTGCATCCCACATTATTCTTCAAGACTTGAATGACTTCCTCTCCAGCCCTCACTCTGCAAGTCCCCCTCCCTCCCACACACCAGACCCTCAGTTGTCATGCCTTCTTTTATCGACAGTCCTTTTTCTAGAATAAAGTCTGGTTCCCAGACTTTTTCTGCTCCAATCCACCCTTCAGGTTGCTCCCTGACATCCCAGCTTCAGTACACTTACCATATACCCTGCCAGGCTCAAAAGCTGCCTGCGGCTTCCTCTCTTACCTCCAGATAACTCGGAATCTGCACACTTGCTAAGAGAACTCCCGCCCTGTCACCACCCTCCAGAGCAAGCTGATGTCACCACTCCCAAGTCCCCCTTGTCCCCCATTCCATTCCTACACTGTAGCTCCTGCTAATCTTCCCTTCCAGGAAGACCCTCTTAGCTCTCCTTCTCCAATTCATCAGTTTCACTTCTTTCCAGACCAGGGGCAGGCAGCCCCCATTCTGGGAAGCCTTTCTAGATCTTCCCAGCTTCCCACTATTTACATGCTCTTGATATTTTGTATGTAATAACTGTTGTGTCCCTAAATTAGCATGCTTTTGCTTCTGGTTATTTTATGAATGGAACTGATGTCTCTCCAATTTTACAAGGGATTGAATCCACAGGTACTTACCCACTGAGCCACACCCCCAGCCCTTTTTATTTTTTATTTTGAGACAGGGTCTCTCTAAGTTGCTTAGGGCCTCACTAAGTTGCTGAGGCTGGCTCTGAACTTATGATCTTCCTGTCTCAGCCTCCCAAGCTGCTGGGATTACAGGCATGTGCTACCACATCCAGCTAAGATGTATGTTTCTTAAAGATAGACAAAGCCTCTGTTTCATTTCCCCCGTGGTGCAGAGGGTGTGGTAGTCTGCCATAATTGAGTGTAAGAGAAATCCTCACCCAGGTTGGAGATCCAGAGACGCTGGATGATCCATTGTAGAACATCGCCTCCTGCAAAGCAGAGAAGTAACTGGTCATTGTCACAGCCTCCTGACCCATCCTTGCAAGCCATGGCCTCTTCTGTGAGGTTGCCTGACCAGTCCCTCCTGGCTCAGCTGTGATCATCCCCCACCCCGCTCGTATGCCCAGTCCAGCTCCAAAGCCTGCAATCCAGGGCTATCATGATCTGACTCTAGGAGATCTGCAGCTTCACCTGCCCTTCACACACTCACTGGTAACCTCTGGTGTTATACGTATCTTTTACCTTACAAAAGCTTGTGCTTGGACCTCCATTCATCAACCAGACAGCAGACAGACTAAGACCAAACACTGGAGAAAAAAATGGATCCAAGGGCTGGGGATATAGCTCAGTTGGTAGAGTGCCTGCCTCGCAAGCACAGGGCCCTGGGTTCAATCCCCAGCACTGCCAAAAAAAAAAAAAAATGGACCCAAGGCCAGCTGGTGGAGGGACTTTGGATGGAGCTTGGACACATGGAAGTAAAACAGAACCAAAGGTAGGAAGAGAAGGGGGGGTCAAGGTCACAGCTGCCTCTCCCACCTCTCAAGCTCCCAGGTAGAAGGTGGAGGAGGCAGAAAACTCTAAATTCCAACCCAGCCTCCAGGTTGTCAGGAAGGTGTTTACCAGGGTGGGAGAGGGGTACCTATTTCAGTAACAAGTTGCAAGTGGATTTATATCTCTGGCCGTAGTAAGCGAGTTCCATTTGTGCTCCTGCTGCAGACCCTAGGTGCTGGCCTGGGGAAAACGCAGAGCGAAGACAGGCATGTGGAAAGGCAAGAGGCCGGCAGGGGCGAGTGGGGAATGTGCACTCAAGGGCTCAGATGTATCTAAACCGAGTTCCACCCACAGGCCCCACAGAAGTTCTGAGCCTGGTCCTCAGCCTGGGAGCTCTGGCCCCACAAGCTGGGCAAGAAGCGCAGGGGCGTCTCCAAAGAAAGGCAAGGTGCTCCAGGAGCTCACTCAGAGGTCCTCTTCCAAACACCAATGGCCACATTTTCTAACCAACTCCTTTGCTTTCCAAAGGCACAAAATAACCCAAAGAAGAGGGCCAGAGCTCGAGACCCCACTGCTTGCCTCCCTGTGGCTAGACAGTCATAACTGACACTTCTCTCTTCCGAGGCAGGAAAGAGACATTTCCGAAGCCCTCCAGGGAGGCCCCCATGGTCCACTCACATGCTCCCTGGGCCTCTCTCCAGATTGCACGCGCTCACTGTGGCTGGGTGCGCACAACCTGCACCTCTTCCCTTTATGTCCACAACCTGGGTCACCAATGCCCCGACGGTTTCTCGCTTAGTGCCCACAAACCATCACTACAGCATTCCGACTTCCCCTTCTGTGACTCTTGGCTGTGATTCACCCCTGATCACTAGCAAAAATCTCCACCTAAAATCCTACTTAAAATCCTAGGCCCAGACCGCTCGCTGTCCTCCGCAAGCCTCTCTTTAAGGCTACGTGGTGAAGTGTAGCCAGAGAGCAGACCAGGCCGACGTCAGATTGAGTAGCTCTCTCCACCAAGGAGCCGAGGCTTCTCATCCTCTTCACTACTTCCCAAAATAGACTCAGTGAGATTGGGGCACCACCCGCATCTGACTACGCAGTCTGTGCTGAGAGCAGGCGGCTGTCAGGCTCCCGAGCACCTTTGTTCCAGGAAGCCCTGGGTCAGCTCTGCCCAGGAAGCTGGGTGGCCCTTTGCTGCCGTTGCCGCTATGGTTGCAGAACTCGGACTCCTTCCTGTGTTCTGCTTCCAAGGTGTTGGAATTTATCCCTGCAGGAGGAACACGGGAAATCATGGCAGGGGGCCGCCTGACACAATTCTGGAAACCAGGCATGCCCAGGTGTAAGGAAGGAAAAAACCAGCTAACAGTTACAGTGGAGAAAATGGACTTCGGAGTCCAAGAGCCAGACTCAAATCCAAGCTCACTCATGAACAAACTGAGTGACACAGGGACCAGTTACTGAAACGTTTTGTGTCTCCGTGGTCCCATGCAGAAGGGAAGTGGCCATATCTACCTCCACCTTTATTGTGAGTGCTAACAGACAGAGCACGGAAAGTACCACCTGGGTCCACCCACCAAGTATCTGCCACATGCTGGGCCCTGGCACGGATCTATCTCATCTCATTCCTGCAACCGTCCTCTCTGACAAGGATGGCTATTTCTGCCTTAGAATGAGATAAAAAACTAGCTACAGAGTTAGCAGGGCACTTGAAGGATTTGACTTCTGGGGGCCTGACGTCTCAGGGCCCTTTGCAAAAGCTAGACCAGGACTGATTGACATATCAATAGAACTTTATTAACCATCCTCTATGTGCATGGTCATGCTAAGCATTGAGAGTACCCAGATTAGCAAGAAGAGTCACTTCTCCTTGAAGTCCCCTCACCCTCAGATCAGAATTAATAAATTCGAACCAGAAATTGTTCATGACAACCAGAAGCAGGGAGGGACTAGGGTCAGGGATACCTTTAAGAAAAACAGCCACCGCTGCCCCTTTAATGATGGGGAAGAGCAGAGATGCCCTGGAAAGCTTGCCCCTTGGTCCCTGCTCTTTGGGTGCCCAGAGCTGCTCTGGTCTCCACTTTCCCACATATTTCCTCTTCTCCCCGAGCTGCCCTGGGGTATTCCAATCACTCCCCCCCCCCCCATCTTCTGTTGCTTGCACTCAAGAAAACCTGAGTGACACAGTGCTGGTGGGGGCACCCCCTCTTCCAAGCAACCAGAAAGGGGAGGCAAGACTGGGGCACCTTGAGTGAAAAACACGTGGCCAGGTGACAGTTGGGGCCGAGGGCTCACACTGGGCACAGGACAGTGGCAAGTCCTGGTTTGTGCTTGGAGCAGCCCTCTGCTTCCTCGGGCATCAAGCCTTAGTGTGACACATACTCATCACTGCAAAGCTGAGGTCATCAAGCACAGGGAACAGAGTAACCAAAAGGCACTCTTCTATTGGTCCAGGCCCTCCCTCCTGCCAAGATCCTCCAATGCCATATCCTGCAAAGCTCTGCAGGCCCTTGAACTCACAAGCACAGAGGAGACAGCAGCTCCATCCCCATGGGGCACTCAGAAGGTCCGAGTATGAATTAGAAGGTAGGGAAGAGGGAGCAAGATTGAAGTCATTGCTTTTTCTGCCAAATGGCACTTTTTTCCCTGCTGATTTCTTAAAAATAAAACCAACTGCAAGCAAACCCAAAACTGACATAAAGCTTTCTCCAACGACCTCTTGGGAGGAACAGCTTCACGTGACCCACTGAGTCCTTTCCCCTTTCTTTTCTAACCCTTCTGGAGAGGAAAACTATGGTCTAGGAATCAGAAAACTTATTCTGTAAAGGGCAAGACAGTAAAGACTTCAGCCCTGTGGGTCGTCAGACAGTCTCTACATAGCTGTGCATTTTAACTCTGCCACTGTAGTGGGAGACGCTTTCGATAAAGCTTTATTAACCATCCTTTGTGTGCATGACCATCCTAAGCATTGAGAGCACCTCAATGAGCAAGACAAGACACCTCTCCTCGAAGTCCCTCACCCTCAGTTCAGAATTAATAAATTCAAGTGGCTGTAGACAATCCGTAGGTGAATGGACATGGATGTGTTTCAATAAAACTTTACTTATAAATCCAGCTGCGGGCCACATTTGACCTGTGTGACTGAGCTTGCCAACCCCTTGTGGGACCTGTTCCCAGGCCAAGATTAGGCCACGAGTTATATCACCTGTCATGGCGTGAGGGACACTGGTGACCAGGACCCTCTGGTTCTGCATTCTGACCCCCGTCTCTGGGTTCTGCATGTCCTTCACAAGAGCTTCAATCTGCAAGACAGAACAGGAGAAGTCACATCAGAAGTGTTCGTGGCATCAAGTAGGGGCCAAAGACACAAAGGAGGACCCTAGGGCTTCCACCCTGGCACGGCACGGAGCAGCTTGAATGCAAGCACCCGTGGATGCAGGCACCTTCCCGGCTGGGAGACCCAGAGCCTCGCTTCTGGGAGGGTTCAGAGCAGATGGGCCTCAACACAAAAGGCTTTTGCTGGAGAGAAAGTGAGAGCATGGAGGACAAGAGCATCCCATGAGCAAGAGGGACAGAGAACAGGGTAGGACAGATCACAGCGGGCCTCGCAAGCCACTCATGTGGGGATTTAATTCAAGCACCCATTGCCAGAGAGCATTTTGGAAATGTGACCATGACAGAGAGAAGAACATTGAGATGCAAAGATATTTGCCAAGGTAGAAAAAAGTAGGGTGATCCATTCAAATTACTGCGATGGTCCAGGCATAAAATGACAGGCTTCCACCCCTGCCACCTGCCACGGGTCTCTTCTCAACAAAGCAGCCAGATGAGCCTTCCAGCTCAATTAGCATAATTCCCGGAATTCTCCAACTCTCTGCTTGGCCATTTCACTACCACAGCCATTTCTCTTGGAGTGAATGACAAGGTTGCCCTGTTGGTCTACATGGTTGGGATCTCCTTTCCTCTCTGACTCTTCTTCTACGACTCCCCAGGGGCTCCCTCCACATTGGTCACCTTGATGTTCCTAACAATCTCAGACATGCTCTGAGGCTGCCCCAGGGCCTTTGCTCTGGCTGTTCCCTCTGCCTGCATCAGTCTTTCCAAAAGATCTACTCATCTCACTCTCCCACCTCCTTCACCTCTGATGTTCCCAGGAGGCCCACCCTGACCATCCCACTCAGAGCTGCAACCCTGAACTCCATGGTTGTCTCTCTTGATCCCCTGCTTACTCCTAGAGAACTTGCCATCTAACTTGCAAAGTGACTTGCCTATTTATTAAATCGTTCATTGTGTGTATCCCTTGCTCTTGGAAAGGAAGCTCCATAAGTCCGTGTCATCAGTCTGCTGTTGCTTGCTCCTATATGCCAAGGGTCTGGAAGAGTGCCTGGCACGGAGGGTACCCAATAAACAGCTGATGCGCGAATTCACAGGGCAACGAAAGCAACAGTCAAGAAGATGGAAGGAGGCGAGACTCCCAGAGCCCTGCTGAAGCGAGCATTAACTGCACTTGAGAGTGATGGAGTCCTTCAGCGAAAGTGGCAGAGAGCAATGCCAAGGTCACGACTTATAGGACCAGAGTTGCCAGTTAGCAAAATGGAAAATGCAAAAGAAGGGCTGGGGGTGTGGCTCAGAGGTAGGTCACTTGCCTAGCATGAGCGCAGCCCTGCCCAGCAAGGCAAAACAAGAAAGGGCGGGGGGTAAGGAGAAAAAGGAATGTCTTCTAGAAGCACATGCTTTGGCTTTGGTATGTGAGCTGTGAAGGGCTCCCGAGACACCCACAATGTCTGGCAGGGGACTGGAAGTGGCTGCTCCAAGCTGAGAAGGACAGGGTCAGAGCTATGAATTACAGAGTCACAAACACCCAAGAGAGTGCTGAAGCCAAAGAAAAACGGTAAATTCTTCCAAGGAAGACAGAACTTCAGGAAGACAGTCCCAAGGATAGCTCTGATGATCTTCAGTGGCATGTAAAATTTTTTGACTCTCCAAGAAAGATTTTCCACTTGAAAAGATTAAATGGAAATAAAATCAACGGGAGGATATTTTGAAGCGAACTGGAGGCTTCACACTATTCAAAAGAGATAACCTGGTTTTTCTCTTGTACATTGTAACCGAGGCTGACAAAGCCTTGCTTGCAGAAGTTACAAATGTCACATTCCCCAGGGGAGTCCCCACCAATGGGGAAAGGTCCACACCCCCTGTCCCGGATGAGCTTGGCAAGGGTCCCTAGCTCTTCAACACCCAGGCACAGCCATGGTCGACTCTGGGAAACCAAAGATAAGCAGCTGTGGTCCTGAGCCCAGGGACCCATGGCCCAGTGCAGTCATCCTACCCACGGAGGACATGTTCCATGGGGGTGCCTGAAACTGCAGGTGGCACCAGACCCCTGTACACTATGGTTTTCCCTGTACATACCCTCCTGTGATTAAGTTTAACATATGAATTAGGCACAGTGAGAGATTAATAATAACTAATGATAAAACAGAAGGACCCTAACAATCCACTAATAGCTATGTGAATGCTCGCTCTCTTTTCTCTCTAAATAGGAGTTTTCCATTTAGTTCTTTCAGACCCAGGTTGATTGTGCATATCAAATGGAATGACGTGAGCCGGGGTGTGGTGGCGCACGCCTGTAATCCAAGCGACTTGGGAGGCTGAGTCAGGAGGATCGCGAGTTCAAAGCCAGCCTCAGCAACTTAGCGAGGTCCTAAGCAACTCAGTGAGACCCTGTCTCTAAATAAAATACAAAACAGGGCTGGGGATGTGGCTCAGTGGTGGAGTGCCCCTGGGTTCAATCCCTGGTTCCAAAAAAAAAATGGAATGACGTGAAATCACAGAAGTTCAATCCCTACTATTGGGAAAACAACCAATAAAGTGAAATCATGGATAAGCGCCAGGATGACAGGACAGCTCAGGAAACACAGTGACGGAGGCAAGTCCGTGCGATCAGCTGCACCTGCAGCAGGTGGGGAGGGCAGCACCCCCCAGGTGAATCTTACAGAGGTGAGCAGGAAGCGGGAGGCAGACAGGGACAGGAGGGTGGGGTGGGTCCCAGCAGGCGCAGAGGCTCAGAACAGGAGCCAGCGAGTGGGAACAAGCAACCTCCCTGCCCAGAGCTCTCTCTTGAGATTGGGGCAGAAGCACAGATGGACAGGACCTCAGGGAGAGCTGCACCTCAGGCCAGCCTGGCACATCCTAGCCATTACCCAAACTAGAACAGCTCCCCATGGACCTGCTTCCGCTCAGTTTAACTGACTATTCTCCTATCATTTAACGAAAGAGCAGCCCAACACCACACGGCCCATTACAACGAAAAAGGGCCTTTCATTGCTCGAAGGTGCTTGCAATCCAGAGAAAAGGAACCCCAAGATCCCGCACTCCAGGTGGAGTTTCCTTCTCTCCTAACTGAAGGATTGGGGCAACACGGTGACCCCTCTGAATCTCCTTCCTCCACCATAAAAATATACATAACGTATTTCCCACTGACGGATACGATTTTATCATCTCTTAGAATCTAATTAAGTAACTGCATGAGAACATTTTATAAGGAGAAATACATATTACCTATGCATAAAGAAGGTTGAATATCTCTTATCCTAAATGCTTGGGACCAGAAGTGTTTGGGATTTCAGATTTCTTTCTTTGGATTTCGGAATGTCCGCGCATACATAGGATGTCCCCAGGGATGGGACCCAAGTAAATACACACACAAAATTCACTTAGGCTTCGTTTACACCTCATACACATAGCTGTATATATGGTGTTCATATACACTCCGTACAAAAACCTGAAGGTGATTTGATATGGTATTTTGATAATTTTGTGCATGAAACAAGTTTCCGTGTGGACTTCTCCACTTGTGGTATCATGTTAGTGCTCAGAGCATTTCAGAATCTGAAGCACTGGGGATTTCTGATTTTTGTGTTAAGGATGCTCAACCAGTGTGAGCAGAAAGATAGATGCTTCATAGGGAGACACATGTTAGTTGTTACAATCGCTACAGTACCAGACCCAGCACAGTGACAAACATCTGTAATCCCAGCTCCCCAGGAGGCTGAGGAGGGAGGATAACCGGTTTGAGGCCAGCCTGGGCAATTTAGCAAGATCCCATCTCAAAACAAAACATGAGTAACCTTCATATGAATGATGCATTTTTGAAACTTCCCATGTACCACTGTGTTCAGATGCCCAGGAATAAAAGTCCTGCTCTGGTACTCAAACAAAAACAGGTACTTCTTGAGCATGGATGCAGTGCCCAGGACTGTGGGGGACACAGCAAGGTGAGAGGCACACTCCCAGTCCTCGGAGAGCTGCAGACAGGTGTGTGAAAGTCAAGAGAGCAGGCATGTTGTTGCACCTATAGTCTTAGCACTCAGGAGACTGAGGCTTAAGACTGAAGGCTGCTTAAGCCCAGGAATTTGAGACCAGCCTGAGCAACACAAGGAGATGCTGCTTGAAAATAAATAGAGCTGACTAATATAAAATAAGGGGTCTCCATATCATGCAGGACCACAAGAGGAGGAAGTTATGCTCCATGTATAATACATACTATGTACACATATATGTATGTATGTATAATATGTCAAATATACTCTGTCATGTATATCAAAAAGGACAAATAAAAAAAAATAAAAAATAAAAAGGGCTGGAGATGTCTCCCAGTGGTAACATGCCCCTGGGTTCAGTTCTCAGTACTGCAATAAAGACATAAAATGCCTTTAAAAGTGGGGGAGCCAGGCACGGTGGCGCACACCTGTAATCCCAGCACTTGGGAGGCTGAGGCAGGAGGATCGCTAGTTCAAAGTCAGCCTCAGCAACTTAGTGAGGCCCTAAGCAACTCAGTGAGACCCTGTCTCTAAATAAAATAGGGCTGGGGATGTGACTCAGTGGTCGAGAGACCCTGGGTTCAATCCCCAGTATCGGAAAAAAAAAAAAAAAAAAGCGGGGGAGGGGTCTGGATGCAGAGAGTGCTCAGTTCAAATCTCTGCCCAGGTTTAGAAGCCAGAGGCTTCAGGTAAATTCCACTAAGGCTCATTCAGGAAGAATGAGGATGACGATAGCACCTACAATATCATCGAGATGTTGTGAAGATTAAATGAAATGAAGCACTTAAAACATTTAGGACCAAGCTATGCATGAAGTATTTATGAGATTTTGAGTACAGACTAAATTAAACACCAAGAAATAAGAAGGAAGCAGGGCACGGTGGCACACGCCTGTAATCCAAGCGACTTGGGAGGCTGAGTCAGGAGGATCGCAAGTTCAAAGCCAGCCTCAGCAACTTAGCGAGGCCCTAAGCAACTCAGTGAGACCCTGTCTCTAAATAAAATACAAAATAGGGCTAGGGATGTGGCTCAGTGGCCGAGTGTCCCTGAGTTCAATCCCTGGTTTCAAAAAAAAAAAAGAAAAAAGAAAGAAAAAGGTGCCCATGGGCATAGCAGCCAGGAGGGGAGGATGGGGCCATGACCCCAGAAGTGCATGTGGAGGTGAATAGATGGAGAACTGGCTGCCCTCCAAGGAAGCAGGGGTGTGGAGAGGCCTGGGCTTCTAGGCAGGCAGGTGAAGAGACAGATCTGGGAGCCCCTGTGCACCGTGGGTGGGAGGGAAGCTGATGCGGCCCCTGTGGGAAGCAGTTAGGATACACCTCCAAGAGAACAGAAAGAACCAAGGGCTGCCTCTGGGCGTAGATCCCAAAGAGCTGAAATGAGGACCGGAAGAAGGTCTGCCCTCTGTGTTCACAGCAACATTGTTCACTAGCCGAGATGCAGAAGCTACCTAAGTGTCCACAGAAAAAGGGACAAAGACGAGGTGGACAGATAGAGACACCTAAGAACATCCTTCCCTATACACTATGCATGAACCATGAGGTTGTCACAGTAGGTGACATGAGCCAGACCCAGAAGGACAAAGGCCTCCTGGTTCTACTAGATGACATTTCGGCAAATTCCCCGAATGGTGGCTGGCAGGAGCTGGTGGGAGAGGGAATGAGAACTTGCTAATCAATGGATATAAAAATTTCAGTCATGACAAATAAGTTCTGGAAATCTGCCGCACAATATAATACTTGTAATTAATAATACTGTACTGTACATTTAAAATTTGTTAAAAGGGTAGTTGTCATGCTAAGTGGCCTTAGCACAATAAAATGAAATTGAAATTGAAATTTAAAAGGAGAGGCTGACCCAGCTGTGTTGAAGGTGAAGGTCATTCCAGGAAGCCCTGAATTGCAAACATGCCCCTTCCCTGTGCAGCCTACTCCTGTACCTAGAAGGCTTCCACCTTTCCAGGAGGATGGGACAAGGTCCCAAATCAACGCTTAGGGGTAGGATTTGCTAGTTCAGTCTTTGATGCAAAACCAGCATTTAAATGCAACCCCAGTCTCAAGGAAATGGGCTGAGATCAGGTGCACAGGTAAGACTGCTCCCAGGCACACAGCCAGTGACTCAGCCAGCCATCAAGACCCAAGCAGCATCAGGGACTCCCTGAGCAAGACCGACTGCAGGCTGCATCTGCATGGACACCATCCTGGCTCACAGAATTGTCTGGAACAGAGGATGTTCATTTCAGATCCACTGGAAGGTACAGCCCTTAGCCTTCTGCAAGGTCAGAGCTTGGCACAATCTCAGGCCATGGGTCAGCGATGAGGGGTAGAGGCAGACAGAGAAGCAAAGACACAGGTGGGTCTGCAGAGCGGCTGGGAGGCTGCTGTCCTGGGGATGGACAGGGGAGACAGCAGACTGAAAGAAGTGACCCTACTCAGAGTTACTAGCCAGCTGTGAGTCCTGGGTTTATGTGGGATTCCAAGAAGTCCCAGATTGTCTAATGTCAAAGCTCAAGACTCCCCTTCCCCACATTAGCTGCCAGAAGAAAGGCTGTATTCATGTTAAATATTTTTATTAGGAGAAATGACAGCATTTCGTGGAAATAGCGGGCCCACGTAGAATCCCACCTTAGAAGTTAGAAGCCTGAGTTTCTCGACAGAAAGTCAGATTTGCTTCTTTGTCTTTGCATTAAAAACAATTGTTATAAGGAGTTCGAAAATAACCTTCAGAGGAGGAATAATGAGAGTTATTTAAAAACACAATGAGAGGAGTCAGATTTCTCGGAGCAGGTGTGTCACCCTTCACAGAAGAGGGAGTCAGGTGGGAGGGGGCCTCACATGGACCTCGGGAACATTTTTTGCGTGTGTGCGGTGCTGGGGATTGAACCCAGGACCTTAAGCTTGACAGGCTCTACCAACTGAGCTACGTCCCCAGCCCCTCGGGAACATTCTGAGGGAGTTCAGCCCACTAGGATTCTAATCAATTTTCCTCAGACTTTTCTGGATGCAAATTCCTCTGAGGGGTCTCCCCAATCACCTGAGCAGGACATGGCAGGATTCTAACTCACCTGAGGGATGCTGTGAAGTGTGTCTCCACCCGCCCCCAGCAAGTTCACATGGTGAAATCCTTACCCCCCAGGGGACAAAGTTTCTCTCAATGGGTAAGTAAGGTGAAATGAGGTCCTGTGGGTGGCCCTAACCCAATATAGATTTGGAGACACTAGCAGGAAAGATGAGGTGAAGACTCAGAGAGAAGAGAAGAGAAAACAGATCAAGGAGCGAGACCTCCAAATTAAACCACCCTACCACACCCTGATCTCAGACGTCCAGCCTCCAGAATTGTGAGAAAATACCTTTCTGTCGTTTAAGTCAGGCAGCCTGGGGTGCTTTGTTATGGCAACGTGAGCTGACTAATACAGACTCTCTTCCATCCGGAATCGGAAAAATCCCATCCCCTCACAGAGATGACAGACTCAGTGGTTTCCCATGTTGTTCAGAGAGTGAGAACCCCTTGCCTTTCTGCTCCAAACTGCTGCAAACTTTCACACCAGCCTCTTGTGTCCAGTGGGCATCCCTCTGGAGATGAGGGAGCAAGCCACAGCCATCCCCACCCTCAAACATCAGTGCCCCTGTTCCCAGCCACATCTGCTCCCAGCTCCTCGGGAGATGAAGAATCAGCCCCATCTTGTTCCCAGGCAACACGTAAATGCCACATAATCAGACTACCACCGAGCCCTGTCTGACCCTGCCTTGGACGTGGGGGGAGGAGGAGGAGATGTCAGCCCCACAGTTCCTCTCTTAGATGCGTGACTGCAGGTGCACTGGGGACCCTGACATCAGGAAGGGATCAGAAACGATGGCTTCGACATCCCACCCACCACACCCACGCTGCTCCATGAATTAAGAAGCTGTCACTCACTGCAGAATATCTCAGGGACTGGAATTTTCCTTTAAGCTGGAGAAGGTTCCCAGGGGAACCATCACAATACTGACTTCCCCATACCGAGATGGGGAGGTGACCTCACAACAGTTATTCTAACGGGAGGGTGTGCTCTTTCTTTTTTTTTGGCGGGGGTTGTACCAGGGACTGAACTTAGAGTCACTCAACCACTGAGCCACATCCCCAGCCTTATTTTGTATTTATTTAGAGACAGGGTATCATTGAGTTGCTTAGCGCCTCACTTTTGCTGAGGCTGACTTTGATCCTCCTGCCTCAGCCTCCCAAGCTGCTGGGATTACAGGGGTGCACTACCACACCCAGCTAAGGTGTTCTCTTTCTAATAAGCCCAGCACAAGGAGTCCAGTCAACCAGTGGCCAGCTCACCCGAGCATCTTGGAGACACCTGCTCCATGCCCTAACCCCTGTGTGATGACCTCAGCCAAGGACGGCGACTTCCACGGACTCTGCTTTTGGATTTCACACATCTCTTCTCTGCCCACTAAATCCTGCCTCAGTGGAAGGTCCTCCTGGACCGTCAGATTCTGCCTCTTCACTGGCACCTGCCTCCAGCCTCCCGTGTGTCGCCTGGCCCAGGGGCTCTCAACCACACCCCACCAACATTTTGGGCAGAATCCCTCTTTGCAGGGGGGCCACCCTGTGCCCTGTTGGCACCCCCGGTCTCTAGATGCTAATGAAATCCCCAGTTGTCAAAACCCAAAATGCATCTAGACGTTGCCAAATGTGCCCAAGGAATGTCACCTCGCTGCTTTGCAGACTACCTGGGAAGCTTTCTTAAAAAGACAGATGCTTGCCAGGTGCAGTGGCACACACCTGTAATCCCAGAGACTCTGGAGGCTGAAACAGGAGGATCAGAAGTCCAAAATCAGATTCAGCAATTTAGTGAGGCCCTAAGCAACTGAGCAAGGATCTGTCTCAAAATAAAAAATAGGAAAAAGGCCTGGGGGTGTAGCTCAGTTGTAAAGCACCCCTGTGTTCATCCCCAGTACCAAAAATAAAAATAAAAAAATAAAAAATAAAGGCCAATGCTCGGGCCCCACCCCAGGCCAGGATGACCCAAGACTCTAAGGACAGTGACCTGATACTGACAATTTTAAAGGTACATCCAGAGCTGAGAAGCCTCACACTCTCTCGTCGGAATCATCCTCTGGCATGTAAATTGCCTCATCATAGTCATCCCTCGTTTCCACCAGACAGCTTCTTATTAAGCACAGAAAGCATCAAATCCTCAGCCCTTCAGTTCTGGGCCCTTCTTCCCTACCAGCCCTGCTGTCCATCAAACCCAAACACTGCTTCTGCCCTCTCTGGGTCAGCTGTCCCAAACCACCAGGGTATTTCACACGTTTGTGTTCTACATCTGCCTAAAATGTCACTCGCCTTCCCATCCTCCTGCCAAAAAACCAAAACAAAACAAAACTCATTTTCCCTAACTCAACTTGGTGGCAAGTCCCCTTGGGAAACCTGCCCTGATCCCCACCCCCAGGTGAGCTCACCTCTACCCACCCACCCATGGAGCCTCCAGCAGTGCCTGCCATGGTGCATGGAAGGGGTTTCTCTCCTAATTTCTGTAGAGACTCTGACCTCCTCGGTGTCCTCAACACCTAGGACACCAGTGCTCCATTATTTGCACCAAATGAAAAAATGATACTAGCAAGTGATTTTACTCTCTTCCCAGATGGCTCAGTGTTCTCCCTTCTTCAGCAAAATAGTCAATATTCCTCCTTCCCAAGGAAAGAAAGAGAAAGAAAGAAAGAAAGAAAGAAAGAAAGAAAGAAAGAAAGAAAGAAAGAAAGAAAGAGGGAGGGAGGGAGGGAGGGAAGGAAGGAAGGAAGGAAGGAAGGAAGGAAGAGAGAGAGAGAGAGAGA
>JAJEJO010000350.1:341909-387774 GCA_020662805.1 Glaucomys volans | reverse complement strand
GTGGGTGCTGGAACCATAGGACCAGCCACAGGACTGTGCTCATGGGTCCTGTGTGCCATCAGCTAAGCCCTAGCAAAGGCCCTGGGCAGGCTGGCCCTCCACCTCCTTCCACCATGTCCTAAACCAGCCCAGACATCACAGGCAGGCAGTGTGTGGGCTGATGGGCATGTCTCCCCGGCATGGAGCATGAGATGAACACACAAATGCAAGAGCCTTAGGAATTGCAGAGGGAAGGGCCCTTGACCGGCTCCACTCCGCAGTGTGAGAAGCCACCCTGTCTTAGGTGGCTGGAGTTGAGCGAGGCACAGGACACCTTGAGTGAACTCTCCTAGCTCAGGAAAAGAAGACATCCCATTCACTCCTCTTACTCATACCAGGGGTCTTAATTTGCAAATATGTCAAAAAGCAAACCACCTTCAAAAGTTTCCAAGGGTTTATAAGCAAAGGACTTAAAATCAGCATACTACAGTAATGCAGCCATATCAATGTTTCTAGCAGCTCAATTCACAATAGCTAAACTATGGAACCAACCTAGATGCCCTTCAACAGATGAATGGATAAAGAAACTGTGGTGTATATACACAATGAAATATTACTCAGTCATAAAGAAGAATAAAATTATGACATTTGCAGGTAAATGGATGGAGTTGGAGAATATCATGCTAAGTGAAATAAGCCAATCCCCAAAAAACCAAAGGCTGAATGTTTTCTCTGATAAGTAGATGATGATACATAACAGGGGAGAGGCATGAGGAACTTCTGATTGTGTAGAGGGAAAGAGGGGAGGGGAGGGGGCAGGAAGGAAAGATAGTAGAATGAGACAAACATCATTACCTTATGTACATGTATGATTACATGAATGGTGTGACTCTACATCGGTGTACAACTAAAGAAATGAAAAATTTACCCTTTTGTGTACAATGAATCAAAATGTAGTCTGTAAAAATAAATATAAAATATAAAAAAGAAGTTTCCATGGGCCCATTGTGAGCCTCTCGTCCCCACCTACCTTTCCACACCCCCTCTCCCCTCTACCTCAAACTCCATCTATTACAGAACACCACATCCGCAACCCACCAGCTCTCCCAGGCTTCTCTGCCTCAGCACATGCTGTTCCCTTTGCCCGGAACACCTTTCTCTCTGCTTGGAACTTGCTCTAGGTATGCTTCAGTTCTCAGCTCTGTGTCCCCTAGACACATTGCGCCAGGCCTTCCCACAGCCGCCACACTCTGTCCTACATCATGGGAAATTTCATAGCATCCTATCACTTTGGGGACAGATGGTGGCCACTCCTGTATTTTTTCCTGGTTCCATCACTTTGTGACCATATGACTGGCAAGTGGCTTAACTTCTCTGAGTTTCAGTTTCCTTCTCGATAGAACAGTGATCCTATCCATTGTCCGAGGGAACAGTCCCCTGCCAGGAGCACAGGACATGTTGAACAGGTGGAGAATGACACCTGAGCCCAGGGGCACATTCCTTTCCTCCAGGCTTCTCTGGAAGGCTAGCAGTCACCTCCAGAAGGTGGACAGAGTGTGACAACTGTCCTGGTGTGCCCAGGCTGGTGAATTGCTAAGAACTCTCTGGCACAGGCTCCTGAGACCTGTCCTCAGCCTGTGCCCTGCTTCCACTCTAGGAGCTCTGCGATGTGACCAAGGGGCTCAGAATATGCAGCAGACGGGGTGCTGACGGCATGAGGCAAAGAAAAATGAATACTGGCGGTGGGGCAGGGTCTGTAGGCACAGAGAAGGAAGTCCTTCACAGAGGAGGGGAGGAGAGCGGGGCATGGAAAGAGGAGGAGAGGGAGGCTGGCAGAAGGGAGACAGGACTTAGAAGAGGCTGGTGCATGAAAGGGCATGAGATGGACTCCCAGAGAGGAGAGGACATCACTAAACCAGGAGCCCCTGAGTGCCTCTGGCTGTCCTCTTCTGGATCCTGCTCTTCCACTCCTGGCGAAGGAAGGCAGGGGAAGGGAAACCCAGGGAGATTGGCTGGAGCAGGGCGAGAGCAGTCATGAGTGGCCAGGCTGAGAAGGCTGGACGGGATCCTATGATTGTGGGAAGCCAGCTAGGGTTTGGGTGAAGGAAGTCATGGTTGATTTGGGAAAGAAAAACAGTGGTTGTATGCAGAATGCCATGAGGAGGTACATGGAGTGGGAAGGGGAAACTGGGGTGAGAGCCAGGGTGGAAGAAGGCATGACTAGGGTGGAGGTAGGGGGCTAGGGTGGAGGTAGAGGACTCTGGGGTGGGAGGGGAGGCTGGGGTGGAGGTCCAGGGCATGCAGTGAGAAGGGAGGCAGGGGTAGAGAAGGGGAGGCTGGAGAGCAAGTCAACTGGGTAAAGAGAGAAGAATCTCCTAGATTCTCTTCCATCTTGATGGAAAAGAACACACAAGATTCAATAAGCAAGCTGAAAATTCTTCTCTGAGTCTCCAAGCCAGAGCTGTTCTGCCTGGGAGAAGAAAGCAGTCCTGGGATAACACCCAGAAGATGGTGCTAGGCTTTCAGACACTAGACTTGGGCAGTTTCTATGGCTTTGAGGAATTAGCATATGTGATACTGGTTCTTTGGTTCTTTCTGGCAGGACAATAATTGCCACACTCAGTGTGACAGAGTGTGACAACTGTCCTGGTGTGCCCAGGATTGTCCAGGCTTTAAACACACTTAGCAAATCAAAGCAGTAGGTCACGGACTACACCAATTTGCTTAGCTCCTGGGGCTCAGGGCAGGGCCCAGCTTGTCAGAAAGCATTCAGCTAATTCTACTCAACAGGATAAGCCTAAGAGGATGGCCACCACGCTGCGAAAAGTGGCTGCAGACGGGCTTCAGAAGGGCAGACAGGTGACCTGGGACCTAATCCTCTGTAGATCTCTTCCCACGCTCGCTCTCGCTATCTCAAAAGCCCAGAACAAAACGAACCACTTCATCCGCAAACACAGCGCTCTCCAAGTGCTTTCCAGAATGGACTCCCCGTGCCTGATCACTTGGTCTAAGAAAGCGTTTACAACAGACGGACGAGCTTCTCATTCTGCCGCCAGCAGAGTCAGAGGGAGATTCAAGTGTCCATTCCCACATGAGGGCTCTCTGCACATTGTAAACAGATCCTACCGATCACATCGTTTTCATGGTCTATGCGCACACACAACACACTCATTTTATTACACTGCAGTTTAGGACCAGAAAAACACGGCCCAAAAATGTTCATTGATCATCTGGATGGCTTACAACAACATCAGCAGGCTGTCTGAACCCTCACGCAGCCTCCGCTGAACTGCCTCTGGCGCCCTTCTCTCCGAGTAACAGGTTGTTTCCAGCCTCCGTGGACCATCCAGCTGGCTGCAGATTCTCCACTACAAAGAGTTTACGGGAAACCCTAATGATCAGTCTTCAAAAGCAACACACAAAGCAAATAAGTCATTTAACACAACCAAGCGGCGCGAACCGCGCAGAAGGAATGCGCGCTCCTGCACCGCCGGTCCCCGGACTCTCCGCAGACTCGGACCCCGCCCACCTGCCAGGGCCCAGGTGTGGGTGGCCCGGGTTACCTTTTGGAGAAATGCCATCCTCGGCCTGTACTGCTGGCCCTGGTGTCGGATCGTCATCCTGGACCCAGGAGGGAGCTACCACCACCACACAAATGGGAGAATAGAGGGAAAGCCCCAAGTTCAGAAGCCAGCCTGGCCCGCCCAGCCTGGGCGTCGACCGCGATGCGCCGGGCGGGGAGCGCGCAGAGCTCTGGCTGCCGCCCGCGGCACCTCGACTCTCCCTCGCACCCGCCGACTTGCAAAGCAGCTGGAATCCGCCCCAGCCAATCAGCGAGCGGCGCCGCGGGCTCATTAGCATGCGCTGCGAGGGCGCGCACCTGCCACCAGGGGGCGGCGTCCGGCCCTACCTGTAAGCCTTAGGTGAGACCTGCAAGTCGGGGACCGACAGCTGGGGGTCTGTCCTAAAGAGGGAGCCGTTTAACCTGGGCGGAGTTACGTACAAAAGTGAGAGAAAATCCTCATCAATAAAGCAGGGTGGGAACACAGGCTTTCCTGTACCCACTTTGCCCCTAAGCAACTAGGCAGCCTTGGGCAACTTCTTTACATTTCCAAAAATCAATTTCCTTAGGTGAAAAGTAAAAAATTTTAAATGGGGTAATAATAATCCAACAGGAAGATTCCCCTTCCGCTTAAGGGAAAAGAGTAATACAGTGCTTGGCCCTAAATAAATGTTTGCGCAGAAAAAAAAGATCAGAGATGGTGACTTATTGACACCAAATAACAGAGGAATTTGTTTAAATGTTGGCTAAAATATAGAAGAAGGGAGAGGGCCCGGCACGGTGGCGCACGTCTGTAATCCCAGCGACTCGGAAGGCTGAGGTAGGAGGATCGTGAGTTCAAAGCCAGCCTCAGCAACTTAGCGAGGCCCTAAGCAACTCAGTGAGACCCCGTCTCTAAATAAAAATACAAAATAGGGCTGTGGATGTGGCTCAGTGGCCGAGTGCCCTTGAGTTCAATCCCCGGTTCCAAAAATTAAAAATTAAAAAAAGAGAAGGGAGAGGAAGGCTGTAGTGCCTACTGAGCCAGTTGTCTAGCCTTGGGAAAGTTTTATTTTACTTCTTTGATTCTTAGTGTAAGACTGATTTTTTTTTCGTTTTTAATAAACTTTTAATTTTTAGATCATTTTTACCTTTGCCAAAAAATTGAGCAGAAAGGTGTAGTATAGAGATTTCCCATATATCCTCTCTCCCCAGACATTCATGGTTTCCTTCATTGTCAACATCCCTACCCAGAGTGGTACACTTGTTACAACTGATGAATCTAAATTGACACCTAATTATTTTAGTATTTTCATCTCTAGAAAAATAAAAGGTTGAAGCCCCGAGGTAATCAAGACCCTTCAGCTTTGTCATATAAAGCACTTTCTCCTATTTATACTGGGTGGATGGACATTAAGTGTAACAATAAAATGTTTAACTTGGAAGAGAGTAGAGATTTAGCTGAGGAAGGCACAGTCAGCCAATGTCCTTTTAAAGTAGGGGTTCTTATCCATAGTTTTTCCTTTCAGGAAAACTTAATAATCTCATGAGCACTATAGGAAGTGTGTGCACACACGCAACACTGACTCAGGTTTGCAGACAATTTCAAGGGGTTTGTGGCTGGTTCCCTCTGGACCCTGTTCAGTAACCCCTGATTCAGAGCATCTGATGCAGAGGACCACCTTGCAGGGGTCTATCTGTGTGCAGGACCAGAGATCCTGCCACCCAAACCAGACCTCTGAGAAGTATGTTCATGGAGCATCTTTTGGCCGAGTGATATACAGAACACTAGCAAGCTGACAACCCTAGGTTCCTTCCATCTTCAATACTCAATCCTATAAATCCTAAATAGAGAGAAGATAAGTGACTTTCCTGATAAAAAAGGATGAGAAATTATTCAGGAGCAAAAAGGGGCAGAAGAAATACAAGGAGTTTTGCTCAGTGATAGGATAGGAGAGATCTGAGAAGACCTGACACTGTCCTGCCCACCTCTACTTCTATGGTGCTCTGCTCTCCAAGCAACCATGGTTTATGGGACCCATTCTCAGCTCATTGGATCAGGGATGCTGGGCATGTAACCCAGAGGCCAGTTCCTGGCCCATGATGTGGCTATGAGATGGATCTGAAAAGCTTAGATGAACTTTCTAGATTATTACCTTTACAAATGTCGACTCAAGCCTGATAGATGTAAAACCAGGGCCAGAAGAAGCTGAGGCATGATGCAAGCTGAAGTTAGGAAGCAGCAGAAATGAAAGATGAGTAGAAGGAGCCAATCAGAAAAGGGAAGCAGCCACGCATGGCGGTGCACAAGTGTAATCCCAGCGGATGGGAAGGTGGAGGCAGGACCGCAGGGGCCTCAAGTTCAAGGCCAAGTTCAGCAATTTATTAAGACCCTAAGCAACTTAGAGAGACTCTGTCTCAACATAAAAAGGGTTGGGGATGTAGCTCAATGGTGAAGTGCCCCTGGATTCAATACCTGGTACAAAAAAATAAAATACTAAAGAAGAAGAAAAGAGAAGCAAACAAAGAGGCAGAGAGCCCCAGAGGCACCATGAGGCAAGGGCCCTTGGGCTAAGCTGGGTCAGAGCCTTCCCAATGCCAAAGGTGTCTACCTATCTGAGTCTCTTTTTCTTGCAACTAGAAGGTCCCAATGTGTAATGTAGTGTTAAAGGGTTAGGTAGTGTTCTGGAAGTGGGGCGGGACGGATATAATTCACATATTTATTTTAACAGCAAACTTATTTTGTGCCGGACATTGTGCTAGAGTCTGGAATTCAAAGCAGAATTTGACCCAGTCCTCACCAAGGAGCTCAGTTTAGTGGGGGAGCAAGAATACTTGCACAAAAATGGCATGAAACTCAATCTGATGGGGAGCCAGATGACAAAATACAGGGCTCTGTAGAAGAGGACCTTATCCAGCCTGAGTGGAGGACAAGATCAGGGAGGCTTCCTGGAGGACAGGTCTTGAAGGAAGACAGGGAGTCAACCAGGTAAGAGGGCCCACAAAGGTACTCCACAGATAACAGCAACCAGAAAAGGTGCAGAGGCGGGGATCAGAATGTTTGGAAGGTGGGGACAAGGAGTTTGCTGGACACCAGATCACAACGGTGATCAACAGGAAAGGGCAGGAGAGAACTTGCTGCGGTGATAGCAATGTCTTGTGTCTTGACAGGAGCAAATTTACCAACACAGGTAAATTTAAATTTGCTCCTCGAAACTCATTCAACTCTACTATTAACACCAGAGCATGTCATTATGTGTAAGCTATGCCTCAGGAACATTACCTTGCAAGAAGGCAGAGGGACATGGAACTCACTCCCAGTCCTGTGACTCAGATGAGCATACACGCCATCATCATCATTGTCACCCTTGTCCTTGGTGTCCTCAACATCATCAACAAAAGGGTGTGACTCAGAGCCTGAAGTGGAGTCACGCTGCCCTGAATATCAGACGCTGTCATCAACGTACTTCTGGACCTTGTCCTCACAGGATAAAACCTCGTCATGGTACAATGATGTGTCATCCACCAGAAGCAGCGGTATCCTTTAAAACCCAGGTCCAGGTGCATCTCAATGAACCATCCCAACACCCCCAGCCAACTCAATGATTTAGCTCAGTCCACCGCACCAAGTGCTGGGCTCTGACGCTTAAGACCCACTCCCTACCCTCTCAGTCTCGGAGAAATGACAAATAGAACCTTAAATAGTTCATCCCCACAGGAGGGAAGTGTCAGACCCACTTCCAGGCAGAGACTTCCATGAAGAAGCCACTGGAGCTGCAGATGTGCCCAGAGGGGAGCAGCTGCAAGAAGCCATTACCATTTCCCAAACCCAAAGGGAGGCAGAGCGGAGCCCTGGTGGAGGGACTGCCTTCCTGGAAGCTGGGGAAATAAATATCCATCTGTCTCTCACCCTGCCCTCCTGTTGGTGCCTCCCTTTGTCCAGCCCTGAGCTGAGTCCAGAGGGCAGTGAAGCCTAGGTGCACCCGTCTTTTAGGGTCAGCCCTAGGGAGCAGTACATCAGGCAGCAGAGTGCAAAGGATTTGGGGGACGAAGGGACACAGGAGAGGCAAATCTTGAAAAGGCAGGACAAGGGGTGAAATATCTATTATGGTGTGGACACAACCCAGAGATGCTCTGCGTTCTGTTTCTCCTGTGTCCCACTCACGCTGTGTCCCCAGGCACTTTGGACAGCTCCATGACAGTACCATCCACACCTCTGTGAACAGCCACCCCTGACTTAGACAGAAATGGTGTCAGAGGCCCCTGACTCCCTGGGCCCTGGCATGCTGTTCCGCCATTTATCCTCATGTAATTCTGACAAGTATATGTTACATTTGCAATTCTAATAAATAAGCCATGCAGAGGGGGAGAAACTCTCTCTGACACTGAATGTTTCTTCCCAGCTCCTGTAGGAGAGGTAATGGCTCATGAACACTTCTGGTAGGGAAGCCACAGGGTCTTCTGTCCCACAAAGCAAGCATGCAGGGCCAGCTCGCTGGAGAGCTCAGCTCAAAGTAGGGCTCACTGCACCCACCCTTCTCTCTAGTTCCACCATCTCCACAAAGAAACTATTCTAGCCTTCCGGAAGCTGGCCACACCTGGTGGCTCGCAGTGCTTGACTATTTAGAGGGGAATAAAGGAATTGCACTTTCTGGAAGGTTTCCTGCCTCTTCCTCACCAGGGGTTATTCAGAATTTATTTTAGCCCAGTGGCAACCACCACAAAATACAATTGTGCAATACATACACTGTCCCTGTTGTCTTTCTGATCCTAAAGCCAATTGGCTGGATGCATTCAGAGATGACAGTTTCCGCAAGCATTGCTGAAACAAGCACAGCAACAGAGAATGAGATCAGGCCTCCCTGCCTCCCAACTCAGCAGCGTGCACTTTCGTCTCTCCAGGGGCCAAGTCACATTGGAACGGTTGAATGGCATCTGCTGCTTTTTCAGAAGGGTATAATTATTTTTCATTATAGAAAATGTGGAAGTATAGAATCCTTTTTAAATAGCACTGTGAGAAAGGTATTTTTACAACTTGAAATAGGCTTTGGATTTAAGGTGGCCCTGAGGTCAAGGGAGAGTAGAAGGTTTCAAGATGCAAGTTGTGTGTCCTGGTCCCCACCCTGCCTCTGAAAAGGTGGGGAGCTTTATACAATATGATTTTTTTAAGTTTACCTTTATCAAGGTATAATTGGTGGCACAAGCAACTCAGGAGGCTGAGGCAGGAGGACCACAAGTTCAAGGCTGAGTCTGGGTGACTTAGCAAGGCTCTGTCTCAAAAGAGAGAAAGTTAAAAAGGGTGGAGATGTAGCTCAGTGGTAGAGCACCCCTGGATTCAATCTTCAATCCCCAATACCAACTACAAGGGGCTGGGGCTGGGGATATAGCTCCATTGGTAGAGTGCCTGCCTCACAAGCACAAGGCCCTGGGTTCAATCCCCAGCACTACAAAAAAAAAAAAATATATATATATATATAATATGTATATATTATATATATATATCAACCAAAAAAAAGATATAACTGGTATACAATAAACTGAAACTGCCTATATTTAGAGTGTACCATTCTGTAAGCTTATACAAACACATATAAAATAATACATTAAATCAAGATCAACATTGGGAATACATCCATTACCCCCTAAAATTTCCTTGAGCCCCTCTATTCTCACACAATCACTGGTCTGCTTTCTGTCCTACGGATTGGTTGGAAGGGTGACTTTGATCAAGTCACCTCCCTCTTTGATTCTCTCCTTTTTTGTCTAGTAAGAAGAATCACACTTGATAAATGGTGAAATCCCCCTCCCATTTTAAAATCCCATTATTTCAACATTCTAAAAAGAATTTTTAAAAACTCAGTGAGCACTAAAGGGTAACAGAGTGAGATTTCGTGATCCCTACAAGGTGAGTATCCCTGGACTTAGAGCAGTCACCCCCAGGTGGGGTACCATGTGGCAGACAGGCACATCTGAGCGCAATCAGGTATCAGAGAGGGATGGGAGTGGGGTGTGGGCAAGAGGGACCAGCTTCAGGAAAAGAGACCCCAGGGAAATTTGCTACTTAGTGCACCCCATTTGTATTCATCTTACCAAAACCCCCTTCTTCTGCCTAACACTCCCACCCGCTGCAAACAGGAGACACAGCAGCTGAGCACCATCTTGACACTGACCCCTGAGATCTTCCTGGGGCTGTGCCTTCCTTGGTGAACTGCAGATGTTCCTCCCTGTCCTAGGATGGGCCTGCTGGAGCACCAAGGCTGAAACCCCAGGCCCTCCTGCCACCACCACCTTTGTAAGGAGCCAAGAACAGCAGGGACCCAATGTCAGACCTCTGACTTTCCGAAGCAAGGAATTTTCCAAAGTTTCTGCCCCTTCTGCCTTATTCCCTTGGTTTTTCCAAGAATGGAAATGTGTGGCCAGGTATAGGAAAATGCCATACAAGAGATGCAAAGAGAATAAAAACATTAACCCCAGCCAGGCGCCATGGCCCACACCTGAAATCCCAGTGGCTTGGGAGGCTGAGGCAGGAGGATCGCGAGTTCAACACCAGCTTCAGCAAAAGCGAGGTGCTAAGCAACTCAGTGAGACCCTGTCTCTAAATAAAACACAAATAGGGCTGGGGATGTGGCTCAGTGGTCGAGTGTCCCTGAGTTAAATCCCCAGTACCGCCCCAAAAAAGTACATTCCTTCCTCTTAGGAGAGGAAGGAATGCGGGGAACTACTAGCAAGCATGGGGCTGTTTCTTGGAAATGGTTTGGAATTAGCAATGGTGACTGCATAACCCTCAGAATATACCCAAACCACTGAATTGTACACTTTAAAGGGGTGAGTTTCCCAGTACGTGATTATACCTCAGTTTTCTAAAAGTACAAACCCAGAGGACTCATCCTCCTGGGGAGCTGCTGTGCTGCCCCTCCCTTGCTTAGACATCCTCAGAGCCTCCCACCTGCCTCCCGCAGGGAGCTCTTCCTCTCCTGGTCTGGCCCAGTCTGATTTTCCAGGCACAGCACCTCGACATGAAGACTCCTTCCTAGCAAGGCGTGGAACTTGCTTTGTCGCCAGCTGGGGTGCATCTCCCCACCTTCAGTTCTCTTCTCTTGCTGACAATTCCCTCCTCCATATTTTTGACAAATGAAATTCCATCTCTGCTTCCCCTGCTTCAAACCCCAGGCCAAGTGGTGCCATCTGAGGAGATGCCTCCCTTCTCAGGCAGGAGCTGATTCCCATCCACCACTTCGAGCTGGAGATCATTGTCACCTGTCTTATCCCTGCCGGTCAGTGAGTTGCATGCAGGGCGAGGGAAGCCAGGGACTTACATGCAGTTGTTTCCGGGCTTCGTTTGACATTTTGTTTGGAGCAAGGAGCAGAAGTGATTCGTGACCTTGCCGATTTCTGTGGTGTAGATACTTCTAAGTGGGACACCACTGACCACAGTCACTAGAGTGGAGTTGAGAACAGGTGCACGTGATCAGCTCCGGCAAGTTGGCTGCAGGATACCAGGGTTCCTGTGACTTTCTTCCAGTCCCCCAGCCCAGTCCTACTCCACCAGCCCCTCACCCGTCTCCCCTCCCACTGCTGTCCTGTCCTTCGGATGGCCCTCAAGAGCATCCTCCATGAACGGTCCTCTCAGTTCTCATAGAACGTTCCACCAGATTGTCTTCCAAAGCACACCTGGGTTTGTCCCCCCAGGTGTCACACCCAACGCAGGGAGGTCGCTTTGTTCCCACTTCTAGGCCAGCATTAGGAGCCCCCCACACTTGCCAGGGCCACCTCTGTGTCTTATCCTTCTGCTCTCACGCTGAACACCTCCTGAGGCTCATGCCCTGACCACCACACCTAGTCCTCCGTGCTCTCGTTTGTCTTCCTCCAGAATTCCCCCAGAAAGTGGCATCTTACCCACGTAAGATGGGTGATCTCATGGTCCTAGTGAGTGACCCAGAAAACTCCCGAGTCTCATGGGCGCTTGACCTCCTCCCTGCCACTGACCTTTGCATCTGTTTCACTTTAGTCATCTACTTCTAGGACCATATCTTGGCCCTTACCAAAGCTGGGCCATCTTTGGAGCTTGGACTCCCATAACTTGCCCTCTAAGCTCAGACTCCAGTCCTGTTCAGCATCCACTTACTCATGTTCATTATCCTAAAACCTCCAGGCCTCCCAGCCTCTCAGGAGGCTGAGACAGAAGGATCATGAGTTCGAGGCCAGCCTCAGCAACTTGGCAAGATCCTGTCTCAAAAAAAAAAAAATAAAAAGGGCTGGGAATGTAGCTCATGGTAGAGCACCCCTGGGTTCAATCCCCAACAACACAAAAATAAAAGACTCAACACAAAAATAAAGACAATTAGGACTCAGTGCAAAAGCTTTCTAGCAACTAGAATTGTCCCATAAACCAAATAGGTTATCGCAAGGAGCAGGGAACTGGGCATTCTTAGGGTGTTCGTAGCCTTGATATTCATGATCCAAAGTTGTAAATGAGATCTACACTATATTCATTTGTAAATTAAGCTCCTGTCTATATCTTCTGACTCTAAGAATTTTTTTAAGTCTCAGGTGGGTGTGGCTCCAGAGAAATGGATGTCAATATCACCTGCCAATATCATCAGAAGCCAAACAATCACCAACTGGAAAGAGTTTCTGAGTTAGCCTGACCCACCTCCTCTATGCACCTACTATGAAGTCTTTCCCTTCCAAGTGTCTTGCTGATGTTAAGACAGACCACTCTCTACTTTGCCTTGCGTGTGTGAAGTTTTGCACCTGGATAATTGGGCATGCAGATCTCCTGATGGAGATTTAATCTCTCTGGAGAGAAAAGTTCTCTCTGCTATCAATCCACAAAGGAAGAGATGTGTTGAATGGCAGAAAAGGGAAGCAGTAATTCAGAAAGTGGGCCTTAGGTACAAGTCGGTTCCTCGAAATCATCTGACCACATTTGGGAACGATGCAGGGCTAGGAAGGAGTGGAGTCTGCAATCCCTATGGATCAAGGAGTTCTTGCAAAGGAAAAGTTTCTAGCTTCATGTGGTTCTTCCTGGTTACCTTTTCTTTAATTATCAGGATTTATTACATCCAACTTTCTCTGCTATATTAGAGAGTATTCAGTTTGTTCATTTATTGAGCATTATTTCTGAGGTGAGATCTGTGTTCAGTACCCAAGGTACAAAAGTGGATAAGACAGAGTCCTGCTCTCAGGGTGTTTCCAGTCGGAAAGGAAGGTGTGAAATTTAATTCCTGGGATAACTGAGTAAATGATATTGAAGTATGTGGAAAGAAAAAAGAAGAGTAAAGAAAAGCAATTTGATAAGAAACTGCCAGAATTAGGAAATATTGGCCAGCTCCCTGGAGGTAAGAAACAATAATAGGCCAGGTGCAGTGGTCACACCTAGAAGCTCAGCAACTCAGGAGGCTGAGGCAGGAGGATTGCAAGCTCGAGGTCAACCCCAGCAACTTAGGCCCTAACAAGTTAGCGAGACCCTGTCTTAAAATAAAAAGATAAAAATGGCTGGGGAGGTGGCTTCATGGTTAAGCACCCCCGGATTCAATCCCCAGTAGCAAAACAAAAATATTCATTCAGTCCTCACTACAGCCCTATGAGGAAGGTGTCTCTTACTAATGCACCCATTTATTTCAGTCAGCTTTTTTGCTATGACTAAACGATCCAACTAGAGCAAGTGTAGAGGAGGAAAACTTTGAGGGCCAACGGTTTTAGAGGTCTTAGTCCATAGAAGACTAGCTCCATTCCACAGGGCTCAAGGAGGAAGAGTATGGCAAAGGAAAGCAGCTCACATGGTGATCACAAAGCAGAGAGGCAGTCTGTGTCTCTTGTACCCCCTCAGATACAAAATATGCATCCCATAGCCACACCTCCGATGAACCACTTCCTCCAGCCACACCCCACTGCCTCCAGTAACCACTCAGTTAATCTCATCAAGGATTAATTCCATGATTAGGTTACAGCTATAGCCCAATTATTTCTCCTCCAAACCTTCTTGCATTGTCTCACATGAGAGCTTTTGGGGACACTTCACATCCAAACAAGTGAGTATACTGAGGCTCAGAAAAGTGAAAATTCCTGCATCTGTTAAGCAGCTGAGCCAGGGCCCTTGCAGCCTGCTCCTGACTGTACGTTTTACTGACCAAGCCTGCATTATGTGCCAACTCCAAAGTGCATCGTGTGCTAGCCAGTTTCCCATAGAAAAATCCTAGGGCTAAAATCAGGAAAACGGAAACGGACATGTTGGGCAAGCAAAATCAACGGTTGTCCATTGTAGAATTGCTTCTCCTTTGTAAATCTTCACAGGTGGCATCCCATGGGTCACAATGTAAACATAACGAATGGCTTTTGATATTAAACACCGGGTTCCCCAACAGGACTCAATACATTTACATTCCGTTTGCCCAAAATGAACTAATTTCATCACTTTTTTGTGTGTGGGAGATGCTATGCATGGTTTAAACCTTCCAACTTTGCTGCATTGGGTTGTTTTTTGTGTTTTCAGAGTTCTTCCTTTCTCTTTTTAGAACAGAAAATAAAAATTGGAGAGCATGTAAAAGTTGGCTAACTTGAACCTTTGAATTAACAAATAAGCCAGCTGAGTGCCCGGGGTGAGTGCGCCGTCCATGCCTGTGGTGTTAGGGGACAAGAAGGCTGGGTCCGTGAGAAAGAGCCCAGAGCAGTGGTCTGGCATCAGCTGGGTTCAAGTTCAAAAGATGCTTCACATGTGAAACTTTTGGGGGGGGGGCAATTCAGCTATATTGTTGTACGAAAGTTAGACGTCGCCTCAATTTTTAAAATACGTAATTAGGCATACACTACAAGAGGAAAAAAAAAACAATTGGGAAACTGTTGAATTTGGGGGTGGCTTGTTGCATTCCTGCATCTTCATTTTTAAAATCGTTACAGGAGCAATTTCTGATCCTCGGCTGCTGGTGCTGCCACGTGCGCACAGGTAGGAAGGGATAGGAAGGGGTCCCAGGAAAGACACCCGCGCCCTTGATCTCTCTGCCTCTTTTCTTCCAGCGAAAGCGCTGCGTTAGACCCTGGACCATAGAGATGTGGAAACCTCCTGCCTCCTAGAGAGGAAGGAGGCTCCAGGGGGCGGGTTTCCGCCAGGGCCTGCTTCCGGTTCCGGCTCCGCGCCGGTTCGCCCCGTGAGCTGGAGGTCCCACTGGTTTTTATCAGCCGCTTGCTCCCAGCAGCTTGTCCCCAGCACACTAGAGGGTTTGCTGGACCCTGCAGCCGGCCCAGGAGCTGCGGCGGCGCCTTCCCCGCGGACCCTCGCACCGCGGAGCTGCGGGGCGAGAGCGGGCGTCACCTGGAAGCCCATGGCGCCGGGGTGCGAGGGGTCGGGGCTCCGGTACCCCAAGCTCTGGGCCCTTTTCCTTTTATAACCCCTCGTAGGAAATAATGATGACCATTCAATTTGAAAGTATGTGGTTTAGAGCCCATTTTTCGTGTATCTGAGACAGACTTGCCCACTTTAAAAAAGAAAAAAGCACCTTAGTATTTAATTGTGGCCAGACAGGTGACCGAGGTCAGCCGATGAGGATTTTGAGCCTGGAAGAATGCGGGGGAAGGAACAGCGCAACTTGGAAAGAGGATGGGTAGAAGGGGATCACGGTGCCCTCCCTATGGGACAGAAGGGTGAAGACATCAAGTCAGGATCTCTTACCGAGAGAAGTGGAAGGCAAAGTCTTAGAAAAATTGCCTGGGTTCTTTCTCCAGCAGCGAAGCCTCTTGTTGCAAGTGGTAACTGCCCAACCTTTTTGGACTTGGGTGGCCTCAATTTTTAAATGAGGATCATTTCTGCCATCCTGTCCCACGGTATGTGATTGGGCAGTTCGAATGTGAAACCGATGTGCCTCTGACGCTATCGTATGAGATTTGGGGAATGTGGTGTATAAAGAAACTTTACCACAGTGTTTCTGGGGAGGGAGGTGGGGAATGAGAGACAAATAAGTTTGGGATGTGAATTATATAGTTCCTTAATTCAGTTAATGACAATATTGTCACGTGAAGGCCTGCAGTAATAGTACTCACTTAACTTTACTTAGTCTGGTGTTTGTCAAGCTTTTTGACCAGACTTTTAAGTAACACCCTATTAATATCTCTCTCCCGACATGTTTTTCCAAGAACACGTGGGAAATGCTGATGTAAATAAATCAGTCACCTGGGCACAGGCACTCATTTCCCAAAAGGCATTTCAGATCTACTTTTTGGAAATGGTCCGACTAGATTTCAGTAAGGATCGTTTCAGGTCTGTGAGCATTCAAGAAAAAGCACAAGCAGTGTAAAGGAAATAAAGTCTGTCCTCCTTGCCATTCCTCTTACATACATCATGGACAGTGTTGCACAAACATTACCAATATGCAATTATTTGTAAAACAGCAGAAGTAATTAATTGAAAAAAACTGTGAGGTTGGCCAAGTGGAAATACTGGGTTTGTAAAGGAAGTCTGCACAGAATTGTGAAGATTCTGGAAAACAACTATTTCCAAGAATCAGGAAAATAAAAAAAATTGAAGCCAGAATCTTAAGCTGTAGGGTAGGCTCTGAGAAAGATCAGAGGCCAAGCACTTAGTCCGGCCTACTCAGAACGACATGCCTCTGAAGCCTTGATTGTGGATAGAGGGCCCACTTCCAAGATGATATACTTGCATGGTGGTTGGCAAAAGGCTTCAGTTCCTACTGCGTGGGCCTCTTAGGATTGCTTATTTCCATCAACATGACCCTGACTTCTGCTGGAACAAGTAATAAAACAGACTAGGGTAGAAACTAGTATCTTTTATGAAAGCCTCAGAATTCTCACATCATCATTTTTCCCCAATAGCCTAGTGATTGCATAGGTTGACCCTACTCAGAGTGATAAGGCATGAATATAGGATCCAGGGGTCGTTGGGAACCATCTTGGAGGCTGGCTACCGTTATTCTCTCAGTTCCCTTGGTAACCTATTAAGGTGATATGTCAATGTAGTTGCCATGAATTGTACTTGCGATAAAAGTGATCCTGATTGGTCAACTGCATCTGATTGGAAGAACTGTAATTTCTGGTAGGAAGCCATAGCCATGGGCTGTCCTCTTAGTGGTGACTCTTGTAACTACAGGGACCCTGGCAGCCATGTCTATATAGTTGGAACAAAAATATGTACATACATATATATGTACACACACACGCACGCACACACGGAGTCTCCTGTGGGAATGAGACTTTAAAGCTAGGCTGATTTCTACATTTGCCTGATACGGATCTCATCTCCTGGAGAAGAGCTAACTTTATGGACTGCCACAAGGAATTCACTAGAAAAAAAATGCCCACATTCACCCTGCTGGCTGTTTCCTGTTCTCTTATCCTTCTGAGGCAGTGGATTACAAATGTAGCTTCTGAAGCAAGTATTTGTGATAGTAAATGTTTATATGAGCCACCTGAGAAATCCCTCTGGTGGGTGATAGAAATAAGTGTCATGCTTAACCAGGAGTGACAGGTGAATAAGGCACACACCCTTTGTAACAATGTGAGGTAGGGATACATAAAGTAGAGCATTGAAATGTTCAAGTTGAGTGGTGCACGTCTGTAACCCCAGGGGCTCAGGAAGCTGAGGCAGGAGGATCTCAAGTTCAAAGCCAGCCTCAGCAATTTAGCAAGGCCTTGAGCAACTCAGGAGACCCTGTGTCTAAATATAAAAAAGGACTGGGGATGTGGCTCAGTGGTTAAGTGCCCCTGGATTCAATCCCCTGTACCAAAATAAATTTTACAATAAAAAAGAAATGTTCAAGGTGTTAATGCAAGAAATCTGTATGCAGGCATATGGTAGGATGAGTGACAAATGTGTTGGGGATTCCGTAGATACCCCAGGCTCAAGAAGTGTGCTTGCACTATTCAGCATATAGCCATGCTCGTGGCTGTCATTTGTTACAGTGAAAAAATTCAAAGCAAATTTAGCAAAGGGATAAGGCACATGGAGCAATCTGGAAACCACCAGGTGCAAGCTTCCAAAAGCCCTCTCTCAGGACATATTTCATTCTTCCAGCATGATGAGTTTGAAAAGCCTATCAGGAAAGTTCACTATAAATAGTTTCCACCGTTTCCTTTGGGAACTGATTGTATAGAGACCTTTTCGCAGCATGTATCAGGTGGCCTGCCTTCCTCCAGATTCCCAGAAGGAAAGCAGATGTTCAACTTACAGCTTGACGTTTCCACTAACAGTCTAGCCAGAGTGAGCCACTCGTATCAGGTACTCAAGGAACCCTCCAGAAATTTAAGCTCCTAAATTCCAGCCAAAGGCCATCCTTGGAAGCAGTGCTTCCCAGGAACAACAGTCTCAGGCCTCCTAAGGAAACTCTGTGCGCAGTGGAAATCGTTGGCTCTGGGCAGAAGCAGCTCAGGAAAGACTTCAGAGAGAAATGACGCTTGGGGTGAGCTTCCAAAGCTGAAGAGATGTTTATCAACCTGAAAAGACAAGATGGGCTTCCAGCAGAGGGAGCCCTAATAGCAAAGGCAGAGAGGCCGGGACTACTCATCTTTGGAGAAGCCTGGGTTGTTCTGAGTGCCTGCCATGTGGGCATGGGTGGTATGGCGAGGTCCCTGATGACCAGCTCACACAGGGCCAAGTGTGCATGCAGAACTGGGTGTCCAGAGGTGGAGAGGATGCCAAGAGAGGGGACCGCGTATGCAAAGGCTAGTAGTACTGTATTCATTGGTAAGGATTGTCATAACAAAATACCAATAGAAGTTTATTTTCTCACTGTTCAGTGGGCTGAGAGTCCAAGATCAAGGCGTCATCAAGTTTGGTTTCTTTTGAGGCTTTCCTCCTTGGCTAGCAGTGGCTGCCTTCTCGCTGCATCCTCACATGGTCTCCCCTTGGTCTGTGAACATGTTTGGTGTCTCTCATTTCCTAACTTGTAAGGACACTGGTCATGCTGGATTAGGGCCCACCCTGACAACCTCAATTTAACTTAATTTTTTTTAAAGGCTCTGTCTCTAAATACAGTCACATTCTAAGTTACTGGGAAGTAGGGCTTCAACATATGAATTCAGAGGGGTCAAGCCTATAAAGACTTGTAAATATTTGGTATGACAAGTGAAAAGTATTTGCGGGATTGAGCTGGAGTTCTGATATGGCTTTCAGATCACTTTTTAGTCCTATTTTTTTAAAAAGTAGATAAGCACCATAGAGCAGTGTTTTTCATACTGCCCATAATAAACCGGGGTCTTGAAATTAATTCTGTGTGTAGAGGTCAGTACTTTTTTAATGAAATAAAATGGATTAGAATATGCTACATGTAATTAAGTGCATCACAAATATTATTTCATAAAAGTTTTGTTTCTCATATATGTAACTGTGTATGTAGTCTGGTTAGTGTTGCAAAATATGATATTTGGAATATGATAGATACTGAATACTTTTCCCACTGATACAAAGAGGAAGTGTCTTAGGATCCTCCAGAGAATCAAAACCAATAGGACATATAGGGATATGAAAGAAGAGACTTATTTTGGGAATTGGTTTGCGTGACTATGCAGGCCTAGGATTCCCATAATATGCCACCTTCCAGCCAGAGAACCAGGAAAGGCACAGGTGTAATTCAGTCTCAGGCTGAAGGCCTCATAACAGGCGCCAGGGAAAGGAGTTATCAGTGGTTCAGTCCTGGAGTCCAAAGGTCCAAGAACCAGGAGCTCTGATGTCTAAGGGCAGGACAGGATAAAAGCCACAACTCAGGAAGAGAGAATTTACCTTTCCTTCACTTTTCATTCCACCTGTTCCCTCTACTGATTGGATAATGCCCACTCACATTGGTGAGGCGACTTATCTTTACTCAGTCTGCCGATTCAAAGGCTAATCTCTTTCTGAAACACACTCACAGACACCCCTGCATGTAATTTTCTACCAGATATCTGGGCATCCCTTTGCCCAGTCAAGTTGATGCACAAAATTAACCATCCCAGTCCCATTTTCATCATGCTACCTCTATGAACTCTTGTCAAGGCATGAAAAGTACTGTTGTGAGAATAACCTCCTACAGAAGCAAAGACCAAGAAATTCTGGCTTGGTTGGTTCCTCTCAGGAAGGCTTTATGAACAGTCACCCTTGATGGCCTCAGCATTGCAACCTCAGCCAGTGCCAGCAAAGTGGCAGAGACATCGTCACCCTGAAGAAGGTGACAACCAGCGTCATTCCAGAGCAGCTGCAGTCCCTCATGTCCACACCCAGCCCTCGAGTGCAAAGCTGCTGGGCAGACTTGGAAAGTCAGTGTCAGCAGAAGACACGCTCTGAGTCAAGGCCAACACCTTCGATCCCTTCTCTCACAAAATACGGAAGAGGTGGAAAAAAAAAAAAGCTAGTAAAAGAAGGTCATGGTCAGGGCTGAGTGCTCCAGCTTGAGAGTCAGAGAAGCAGTCATCACACCGGTGGTCCAGAGTGAGATGTGATTGACACCTTTCTGGGAAGAGAAAGGGGATACAGAGACCAAAATATTGATTAGGGGGCTGGGACTATAGCTCAGTTGGTAGAGTGCTTGCCTCACAAGCACAAGGCCCTGGGTTCAATCCCCAGCACCGCAAAAAAGAAAAAAAAAAAATACTGATTAGGTACACAAAGGGGCCAAAGTCGTCCATTGTAGGAGAGTAGCCCTGTAATGACAGCCAACAATAAGAGAAGGGAATCCAGAGACCAGCGGGTGAGGACAGGCCTGTCTGTCATCACAGTGTGACCTTGGTCAGGCCAACTACCTGCTCCAAGTCTTGGTCTCCTCATCAGAAACAAGGAGCTTGACTGGACAAGCTCTCTGATCCTGTCCAGCTCCTGCAATTCCAGGGGAAACAGGAGCAGCTGAGTCGCAGGGTTTCAGCAGTGAGTCATTCATAGAAGTCGAGCTAGCCCTGGAGTTAGACCTCATGCAAGTCCTCCCTGAACTGACCAGCCTGGTGTCCACAGGCACATTACTTTTGGGAACCTCCACTTCCTTATTCAAAGTTGGACAATAATAGTGCTTTCCTCGAGGCATTATGAAGACGGACAAGACACTGCATAGGAGTCTCTCGCAGAGAACCTGACAGCAGTGGGTGCTTAGTGCTTAGTGCTGCTGCTCCAATGTCAGTGTTCCCTCCCAAACTCAGTGCAAGCTCTGGCTGCCAGGTCAGCCTCACTGTCAGGAGCCTTTTCAGTCCTCATCTCCGCAGGAGGCCAAAGCACAGCTGACAAACAGTGCCGTCAAAGGGAGGCCCTGATGCCAAGCCCAGGCCGCTTCTTAGAGCAGCCTGGACACCAGGGCTCCAGACCAATTCGGGGAACAACATACAGAAAGAGTTGCATGTTGTTCCCCAGTTGGGGAGCAGGAGGGAGGACTTCCCTCCGGAAGGAAGGAAGCCAGAAAGCCACCTGGAGACCCTGGCTGGGTTTGCCTGAGCAGAGATGAACTGAGTGAGGGGGGTCATCTTGGCAAGAAAAAAGAAAGCAGACCCCAGTCAGAGCTGTCGGGAGGTCTGTGGATGAAGGCCACGTGGTATGAAGTCACACGTTTCTTCAGGAAGCCATCTGAGTGGACAGTATTGTGTTTATGGGATACAAAATTTATGCTCTTTAAACAGAATTTTATTTCATTTTTATTTTATTTGCTTGTTTGCTTTACTGCGCTGGGGATCCAACCCAGGGCCTCATGCATACTAGGCAAGTGCTCTACCACTGGAATACATCCTGGCCCCAGAATTTTATGTTTTAAAATAGATATACCACATTCTGTTTGTGAAAATGTATTGACCAATACATGTTTTCTTTTCTGAGTGAATCCGATAATTCTGTTCCAAAACATGCCATGTGCATTGGCCACGCCTGTGATCCCAGCAGCCCGCAGGCTGACACGGGAGGATCACAAGCTAAACGCCAGCCTCAGCAGGTCCCTGGGGTGTGCCTTTGGGATATATACTTGGTCCTTGTTGAGTAAAGCTGTCTCTGCTCCCTGCTGCCCTGTCCTAAGCTGCTCTCCTCCACCACAGTATTCTGCCTTGCTCCAGCCCAGAGCAATGCAGGTGGCCATCTCTAGCCCAAGACCTCTGCAACTGTGAGCCCCAAATAAACTTTTATTCCTCTTAATTAAAAAAAAAAAAAAAAGCCAGCCTCAGCAACTTAGCAAGGCCCTAAGAAACTTAGGGAGACTCTGTATCAAAATACAAAATAAAAACAGGCTGGGGATGTGCCTCAGGGGTTAAGCACAGTTTGATCCCCAGTGCCCCCCAAAAAAGGACATTACATTAAAATTCATGGGCTATAGCTAACATCAGGCCTACAGGGAAATTTATAACCTTATAAAAACAGAAAGCCTGAAAATGGTTTGTTCTACATTAAAAACAAAAGAAGAGAAAAATATATCTAAGGAAAATAGAAGGAAGAAAATAATAAAGATTACAAATCAGTGAAATAGAAAACAAATATACATTAGGGAAAACTAAGAAAATAAAAAGTTGGTTCTTTGAAAATATTGTTTAAATGCATAAATTCCGAGCAATACCAATCAACAAAAATAGAAAACACAAATTTCCAATATTAGAAAGGATGTCACTTTAGACTCTACAGATATCAAAAAGACAAAAGAATATTGTCTTTACATAAAAAACTTGCCCCAGCAACTCAAAAAATCAAAACTTTTTTTTAGCTGTTTTGACAATATGAACGAGGTAGACAAATTCCTTGAGAAATGCAACTTTCCAAAACAGACTAGAAAAAAAAAAAAGAAAATCAGACTATCCAATATGCGATAAATAAATTGAATCTATTATTTAAGAACTTGATGGTTTCATCAATTAATTCTTCTCAATATTTAAAGAATAACAACAACCTTGCGCAAACTCTTCCAGAGAATCGAAAAATCCATGAATCCTTCCTAACTCTTTTTATGTGGCCAATATAATCCCAGTAGGAAAAAGAAGAATGAGAAGAAGAAAGAAGGAGAAGGAGAAAAAGAAGAAAGAAGAGAGGAGGAGGAGGAGGAGGAGGAGGAGGAGGAGGAGGAGGAGGAGAAACTGGACTAGGATATTGCAAGAAGCAAAAACAGACCAGTCTCAATCATTGTGGTATAACAAAATATAAATAGTCAGTCTCCATCTTGAGTTCCTCTTGGTTCTAAGAACTCCCAACACCCTTGGAATCTTCAGAGACGAGTGACTGCTGCATGGTATTGAGAGGCCTCTGGGTAGTCAGGATGGGGACGGTTACCAGAACAACCTAGGCATGATTAGACTAGAACTATCAGGCCCGTCCCTGACCTCTGGGGAGGAAAGAAGGGTGAAGGTCGGAGACAGGTAGTTGCCTATGGCCGATGATAATCTTGCATGGCTGTGTGATGACATCAAAGCCCCTAAATAAAGGGGCTCTGAAAGTTTCCAGGTTAGAAACATGTCAAGGTGCTGGGTGGGCGATGGACCCAGAGAGGGCACAGACGCTCTGCGCCCCTTGCCCCATACTTGGCCCTCTGCAGCTCTTCAAGTTGGCTATTTCTGAGTTGGATTCTTTATGATAAACCAGTGACATGAAGAAAAGCCCTTTCCTGAGTCCTGTGAGTCATTCCAGCAAATTATTGAACCTGAAGAGAGCGAATGGGAACCCCTGATGTATGGCCAGTTGCTCAGAAGTGCAAGGGGTCCTGGACTTGTGACAGGCATCTGAAGTGGTGGCAGTCATGTGGGACTGAGCCCTCAAGTCCATTAGACCTGATGCTGACTCCAGGTAATTAGGGTCAGAATTGGATGGAAGTAGAGGATGCCTAGCTGGTGTGGTCGAATCTGAAAACTGGTTGGTGTCAGGAGAAGAGAAAAAAAATTTTCATTTGTGAGTATAAATGCAAACTCCTAAATAAAATATTAGCAAGTAAAATCAAGCTTCCATCTAGGGTTTATTCCAGGAATGCAAGGGTGATTTAATATTCTACAAATCAATCAAAGTAACTTATCACAATAATGGGAAAAAAACAAAATCATAAAATCATCTGGATAGATGCATAAAAACAATGACTTCAGGGAAAGTGGTTTAAAGAGGTAGCATCTAATATTTTCCTCCCTTTCAGAGTTCTGTCCCTGCAGCCGGAATTCATTTGTAGGAGAAAACTGTAGCCTACCCCAGACTTCACCCGGGCCACAGGCTATTCCACCTGTTAGGTTGCAAAAAGCCCCAGATTTCCTAGCTTTGTATTTTGATCCCCATTTCTGGTTCTGCATGTTTTTTACTGGTGCTTCTATCTGCAAGACAAAACAGAGACTTAACAATTAATAGTCAATTAATTATCATATCAGGTACTCTGGTGGGTACTTGGGGGACAAACATGAACCAAGGTCCTGGAAGATTAAGTAACTCATTGAAGGTCCCAGTGCTGATAAATGGCAGAGAGGAGGCATGAACCCCATCAGTCTGACTCTGGAATTCACACATTCTGTGTCACTAACACTTCAAGTACATCATGAACCATAATAATATGCATTAAGGGTCAAACAGACGAGTTACACATGCTGAGAAAGCACAAAGGAAAGGGATTAATTCTGACCAGGGATGGGTTGGTTCTGAAGACTTTTAAGAAGGAGTTAGCATTTAAGCTGGGACTTAAAAGATGAAGCTTTTAACTGGTAGAAAATGAGAGTGTATTAGTCAGGATAGACTATGTCATGCTGCAGTAACAAAAGCTTACCACATACACTAATTCAAGTTGAGCAATGCCCAGCTCCCTCCCTTGATGGAGTGACTCAGCAATCTGGGCTGCCACCACCTGCAGTTCCTCTCATTCCATCCCTAGCATTCCTGATTTCTGTGCAGGGAAAGAGAGAAAAACATGGTGAACTCACAAGACTTCAACCTGGAAAACACACACACAAACACACACACACACATATGCATACCACATCCACTCATGGCCCATGGCACATGGAATGTTTGGTGAGAATGTATTGTCCCTGTCACAGAGAAGGAGAGCATTCCAGACCAAGGGAGGCATGTGCAAAGCCTTGAGGGTATAAAAAGGGCATGCTGTGGGTGGGAAGAGCAATGGGTCTAGGACACAGGAGGCCTTACTGTCATTCTGTGGGCAACAGGAAGCTCTCGGGGAAAGGGGACCATCATAGTTTGCCTTGTTTTGCAAGATTATAGGTGGGAGCAAAGAGGATGCAGAGATGACAGAACAGCAAGCTGGATACAGTCAAGGCCCAGGCAGAAGTGGCGAGGCCAGGGAGGCAGGGATGGTTTCTAGAAGCACTGGAGAAGGGGACTCTCCTATACTTGGAGACTGGATATGATTTGAGGAGGACAAGAGAACATGATTCCGAGGTTTCCTGCTGAGCAAATATTGGTATCAGTGTCTGAAACAGGAAATGCAAAAGAAGCAGCCTATTTGGGAAGAGATAAATTTCAATTGTGCCCTGCTGCTTGCTGGAACATATACATAGAAATGTCCAGGAAGTGTCACTGGAAATACAACCCAGGTACACTCAGGGAACTGAGAACGAAAGTCTTTCCTTCCCATGAACTCAGTCCCTCCGGCCCTGCTCAGCCACTTCCTGCTGCCTGTCACACATCTGCATCTGGAGCCCCCTCAACACGTCCAGCTCTCTAGCTCCTGTCAACCAAATCCAGAGGTTTCCAGATTGCTCCTCTGATTTCACCGTTGCCATCTTACAGTAACTATTTATTGCAACTTATTGCAGTTCCACATAACCTTGCATGAGGCCTCCGTTCACCACGTTCTTTTAACATGCAGGAATGCATCTGTGATCTCAAGGAATCCAGTGGTTTTCCCGGCTCAATGAGGTTGAGAAATAGAAAATGTCAGCTGCGTGACCCTGAGCCAGTCTTTGGACCTCTCTAAACCTCAGCATTTTCACCTACTAGGGTGAAAAAAAAAATTAATACAAGATCCATCTATTTAAAAGGGTGGTTGCAAAGATCAAATGAAAATAATGAATGTGAAACAGACGTGATCTTGAAGGCAACAATAGGAAGGGTGACAGTTGGGGTGGGAGTGGTACTGACAAAAGTTACTGTTGTCACCATATGACCTTTAGGGACCAGCCAGAAAGCTCCATAAGAAAAACTCAGCTAGGCAACCTTCCTGACAGAGATTTAACTAAATGCTTCTGACGGACCCAGGGCCATGATTGTAGCAAACAAAGAGCACAATTTCTGTCCTCCCGGAGCTGGAGGACAAAGCACAGACCCCAAAAAAGATGACTCAACACACAGCCCAGGCAGAGGAGCTCAGAAGGGGCATCCATCACAGGGTGGCCAGGGAATGCTTCCTGGAGGAAGTGGAAGATACGATGTGGCCAGGTAGACAAGACGGAGGTGTGGACTCACTGGGTGCATCAGGGAGGAGAAGAATCACGCAGGAGAGAGACGAGTGGGATAACTGCTGCCTGCCACCTCCCACTCATCCAGCCTGCTCCTGCAGCTGGAAGGATCCCGCCTTCTCCAGGAGGGAAGGAGTATGGGGTCATGTCCTGGATCAACCCCAAGGGCTAGGACTTCCTATTTCGATCTGTTGCTAAGCCAGCACTTGCTGCCGACCACAGTCTGGAGAAAGATCAGGTGCTCGGTGCAGGCTGGGAGGGCGCCTCACCCCTCCGCACTCCGGGCAGAGCGCCAGAGGCTCAGCCAGCATGCAAGACCCGGCTGAGGCTCCCCGTGCAAGACTGCACACTCCATCTGCACAGACACTTTCTTGGCTCACGGAATTGTTTTGGAAAAGAAACTATTCATTGTGGCTCCACTCGGAGCTGCAGTCCCTGGCCTTCTGCAATGTCAGGGCCTGGCAGTGTCTCCGGCCACTGGGTCAGCTGCGGGGTCAGCAGCAGAGAGGAAAGCAGAGACAGCCCCAGGAGAGGGGGCTGGGAGGCGGCCACTGCTCCTGGGGATGGCCAGGGGACCAAGGAGCCACCAGCCTCAGGATCACTGAGGATCCAGTAGCAGCCACGGACCCCCGCCCCAACACACACACACACACACACACACACACACACACACAGCCAGTCATGTTAGTTTCTGATGACAGGGATTACAGCTTCTTCATCCTTTCATTGGTTGCTTCTCAAGTTATAAATAACTTTCGCTCCGAACACTGTACTTCCCTGCTGGACCGGCAACCATCTTCCTGGTAAGGAGGCAGAGGTCGCTCAGCAGAGGATGGAGGAGTCCTTATCTGCTTTGCCAGTTCAAGATCTAAACTTCTCTGATAAAAATGTCAGTGGTGCCCGGCGTGGTGGCGCACGCCTGTAATCCCAGCACTTGGGAGGCTGAGGCAGGAGGATCGCGAGTTCAAAGCCAGCCTCAGCAACTTAGCGAGGCCCTAAGCAACTCAGTGAGACCCTGTCTCTAAATAAAATACAAAATAGGGCTGGGGATGTGGCTCAGTGGTCAAGTGCCCCTGGGTTCAATCCCCAGTACCAAAAAAAAAAAAAAAAAAAGTCAGTGGTTTCATTCCTTTCCCTTTGTGTTAAAGAGAAAAAAAAATATATCAATCTATGAAGAATTTGAACATCAATCTATGAAGAATTTGAACATCAATCTATGAAGAATTTGAATATCAATCTATGAAGAATTCGAAACTACTCCTTCAGTGAGGATTAACAAGAGCTATTTTCAAAAGCATAATAAAGAGGGGCAGATTTCTTTCCGGCAGGGAAGTCTCGCTTGGCACAAAAGAAGCACTTGCTAGAAGAGGGGAATATGTGCTCCATGAATATTTTTAGGGGTCCTAACATTAGGGTACAGAAGAGTTTTCCTCTGACCTTTCCTCATGTAAATTCATTGAAAGGGTCCCCTTTAAAAATCATGATGAGTCAAGACAGGCATGGTGTAATCCCAGCCTGTAGTCCCAGCAATTTGGGAGGCTAAGGTAGGAGGATCACAAGTTCAAGGCCAGTCTCAGCAACTTAGCAAGACCCTGTTACAAAATAAAAAATAGAAAGGGCTGGAAATGTAGCTCAGTGGTAAAAACACCCCTGAGTTCAATCCCCAGTGCCAAAAAATTAAAAATCATAATGAGTCAAAAGTACAAAAAATATGACTGAGTCAGGTCTGGAATGGTTTCGGTGTGGTGACCCTTGGCCTTCTCCTTGCTCATGCAAAAACAAGACAAAATCCACCTTGATTTTATTTTTTAAAAAATCATAACAGGTATTACTTTATTTTTTCTACATTGTTTTATTGGTGCGTTGTAGTTCTACCTTGGTTTTAAAGCTCTCTGGAAAGGGTGCTTACTGCGACCTTTCTCAGGCTCCTTTATCTTCGTTCTGTGTGCATCCCTCTGGGTTGTCCCTTTTCAAGCACAGTGAAGTGTCATGGTCCTTCTGCACATGGTCCCCTCTGTACTCCACTTCACCTCTACTGACCAGACTACAACTTCCTGGTTCTTCCAGAATCTGGACTTCTCCATAACTCTTTCTCCAGGCTGCAAACAAATGTTTCAAGAAATAGGCCATCAATGGACCTCATGGGGCCCCACCCCAGGCCTGGTGTTCCCTCTCTCAAATTCCAGCTGACTGAAGCAGGGAGTTGAGAGTTTGAAAGAATCCAGCCAGGGCAAGGTTGGAGCTCGGTGGTGGAGCACTTGCCTCGCACTCATGAAGCCCTGGGTTCAGTTCCCAGCACTCCCGCCCCAAAAAATACTAACTCCAAAGAACCCAGACAGTCACTTAAAGCGTCGGAAACCAATGGCTTCTGAACCCATCCAACCCAAGGTCACTTTTTTTCTCTCAGACAGTGGCTGTCACTCTCCATCAGAACTCAGGGACTGGAATTTTCCTATAAACCAGAGAGGGCTCCCTGGGGGACAATCATCATCATCTACTTGGCTGTTCAAAGACATCAGTCATGATCCCAAACCACTCTGTTTTCTAGTAGACGACTCATCCCAATGACAGCCCTGTCACTCACAGCCAAAGTGCCCAGGTCCAGTATGTCCCATTAGCTGGGCCCAGGCCTGTTCTTGCTGCATCCTCAACGACAGTTCAATGTGTGTCTCAGGTCTTCCAGAACATTCCTTGAGAGAAAGAACTGCCTGCCAGAGGTTGCCAAGGGGCTTCAACCAACAGACCTGTACTAGATCCACAGAGAAACCCACATTCCCCTTCCTTCTTTGTCCTAACACCCCCTTCCAGCACCCCATCTGCCTGAAGAAGACCCTCACACCCTTCCAGACCCAGCTAAATTATCCAGAATCTTCTTACAGCATCCCTCCCAGGATAAAGTAAATATCCATACTTAGACATTCCTTTAGCCTCCAGCTGTCTGCCATGGCACATGTGATGAGCCCTGGAGTTGGTGTCCGTGGTCATCTCCCACTACTAAACCATAAGCCACCTGAAGACAGGAACCGTGTCTTGAAGTCTTTGTTACCCAGCATCTAACAATATCTGACACCATAATAGGTGCCCAAAAAATGTTAAGTGGAGAAATGCAGAAACAATTCAAGCAATTCCAAATCCACCCTGACATCATCAAGATCCCTACTCCCTGGGGCCGTCACCCAAACCCACTGTTCCCTTAAGGCCGGTAGAAAAGGAATTTAGAGGACTGGAGAACTTTTTTCCACCTCCCCCTAGAGGGCCAGGTGTGCTGGAACACAGCAGGTTCCTGGAACTGGGGCAGGGGGCCCGTGGGTGCCGGGGACCATGCAGGCTGCCTCCCCTGCTCCCCGTGCACTACATTCCTTGCCTGACTCCCCCAGCAAAGTCCCTAGACGGGTGCAGTCTTCCCCTCTTTCCACCACACCTTAAACAACTCCCGGCATCACAAGCGGGCAGGCAGCTAGGCTGGTGGAAAAGTCCCCCAGGGGCTGCTGGAGCCTGAGAGGGAAGCATGAACGTGAGATCACTGGGAATCTCATGAGAAGGAAGGGCCCTCTGACCACACTGCTCTCCCTGGCCCCATAAGAAGCAGCCATTCCCTAGTGGCCAGAGTTGTGGGGGGTCCAGGAGGGGAGACATCCCAGCCACTGCTCTTGCTTACATCAGATTGGTCTCTTGAAACTGAATCTGTCCACGTCACTCACATCAGCTACAAATTCCTCTGTGGCTCCCTTTAGGAAAACTTGGACCACGTTCGTAAAGCTCGAGGGGACTGCATGATCCACCCCCTCCTGCCTGCCCAGCCTCACACTCCCTCCCCTTGCACAGTAAGCTCAGCATCAGCGAATGTCTTGCCTTCAATCCTGCCAGATTCTCACACCTGGGTGCTGGGGCATGCCTCCTCCCTCTGCTTCAGTTTCCTTACCTGTAACGTGGAGATAATAGACTCCCAGCCTTGGTGGGGCTACAGACCCTATGAAGCCATAGTAGGTAGTTAGGGAAGGGGACAGGGACTGTAAGGAGGGCAACACAGGGCACTTTTTTTTTATTTTTTTATTTTTTTGGAACCAGGAATTGAACTCAGGGACACTCGGCCACTGAGCCACATCCCCAGCCCTATTTTGTATTTATTTAGAGACAGGGTCTCACTGAGTTGCTTAGGGCCTCGCTAAGTTGCTGAGATCCTCCTGACTCAGCCTCCCAAGTCGCTTGGATTACAGGTGTGCGCCACCATGCCCGACTACAGGGCATGTTTATGAGTGGTTACCTCTCTGGGCCACTGGAGGGGTCAGAAGAACCCCCCTGAGACAGGAGGAAGCCTCGTACTTTTCTAGCAGCTCCCCCTCAGCGGCATTTGCAGTCTGCTCTGGGGCATCTACTCCCTGGCACTCTGGTTGCATAAGTGCCAGTCATGTTCCCATGGGCTAGAGAAACCCTCCTGGCAAAGAGGTTCGAGAGCTTGAAGCTGAAATCCCTGATTCTGTGTGGGAAGCATCTATACTGCCCACTTCTGGCTCTGCCATTGGTGACTGAGAGAGCTTGGCTTGCCTGGACTAGGACCCCACGGATTCCTTGTGGTGGGTCTAGCCCTCAGTCTGCCCACATCTCCCAGGCTGGGCACCCTGAAGCTGCCTGGGGTGGGTCCCTCGGTCTCTGAGGCCACTGAAGGCAGGGTTATTCCTGTTGTGCTCACGATTGTGTCCCTGGTACCTGAGCGGTGCTCAGCACACACTGCCTGACCTACACGTGGGCGGCTGGCTGGCTGACTGAGGAAATGGTGCAGAACCAGGCTGGCGCCAAGAAACCCTGACATTTAGGCCCCAACCCAAGCAAGGGACCCAAGCAACAGAAGACAGTGACCACTGCCTTCGAAGCTGCGTGCCTGTTATGGTCTATGTGTGTGAGATAAGTTTTTACTTTCAAATATCACACTTCAGACCCTGAACTTATGAAACCGACACGTAGGTGTCTGGGTACCTTATGTGACTCAGAGCGTCCGGGGGCCCAGCTGAACTGGCGTCTGCCCCCTGCTCCTGGTGGCAGGCTCTGCCCTCCCACATTCTGCCCGCGCGGTGCCCATTCTTCCTCCAGTACCAAGAGGCAGATTGGAAACCTAAATAAATGCATTTTTAAAATTATTATTAAAGCACATACTAGTCAGTACGATGGAGCACCGCGAACCAACCAAAGGGACGCCCGCCACTCCAGCCCAGCACATCCTCGGACTCTCTGTCCCCAGACTTGGTTCCCACTGACCTGCCAGGACCCAGGTGTGGGCAACCTTGCCACCTAAGGAAGAAATGCCGTCCTCGACCCGTCCTGCTGGCCCCGCTGCCGGGTCGTCAACCTGGACCCTGAACACTAATGGGGGAGAAGAGGGAAAGCCCCAAGTTCGGAAGCCAGCCTGGACGTCCACCGCGAGGAGCCGGGTTGGGGCGCACGGAGCCCCGCTGCCGCCCGCGGCCCCTAGACTCACTCGCACCCGCCGACTTGCAAAGCAGCTGGAGCCAGCGCCAGCCAATCAGCGAGCGGCGCCGCGGGCTCATTAGCATATGCTGCGAGGGTGAGCACCTGCCAGCAGGGGGCGGCGTCCGGCCCTACCTGTAAGCCTCAGGTGAGACCTGCAGGTCAGGGACCGATAGTGGGGATCTGTCCCAAAAAGGGAGCCTTGCGCTGCACCGCTAAAGCCTGGGAAAATGAAAACCGTATTTGACGAACTTTGGATCTTTGTCTATGGATGGCCTGGAGGGTGGTGGGTGGCGAAGACTGCAGCTCCCCTGTTGGATGGGCTGGCTCTGAAACCCAGATTGGCCATTCAGTTCTAGGATTTCAAGTCAGGTGTGGAACCTTTCTGGGCTTCCTTTTTCTCATCTGATCAACAAGAACAATTGCGCCCTCTTAGTGGAGGAGGTTTTGTTTCGTTCTGGTTTTGGTTTTAAGATTATTGAGCCAATGCACGTACAAGCCTTTAGAACTAGGGATAACACGTGGTGAATGTCCAGTGAGTAATGGTTTCTCCTTTGCCTCTTGGGACTGTCTGTACACACATGCTCAGTCCCATCCCCCATCCCAGAATCCAGGGTGTCTCCCAGGCTAAGTACAGCTTTACCACTGAAATACACCCCAAGCATGTATGCATGTATATATGTATGTGCACATACACATTCATATATATGCACATACATATGCATGTATGCATATATAAACATTTATATGTGTGTATACATGTGTATGCACACACATATTACAGATATATTACATGCATATATACATTTGTATAAGCTTATAAACTGTTGGAGTCCTAAATGGAAAAAGAATATATAGGCTCTGGAATCAGATTACTTGGTGTCAAATCTCAATCCTGCTACTTATTATCTGTGTGACCTTGGCTAAGTTGCTTAACCCCTTTGTGCTTTGGTTTCTATCAAATAGAGATGGAGCAAGGACAGTGCCTACCTCGAACGGTTATTAAGGGGGATAAGAGAGTAAAGATTCACTAAACATCAGTTGCTGTTACCATTGTGAATATTAGAATCAGAAACAGAGCACAAAATTTGGAAGGCTAACTAACCCTACCATAGGATGAGATGTCCCAGATCTGACACCCAGGATTGTCAGGATCAAGGACGTGCCGCTTTTTCATTCTCAGAGTGGCCTGATTGTGGCAGGTAAAGCTGATGCCAGAAGAGGAGGGGGCGGGCATTTATCCGGAGAGGTGCCCCTGGCGGATGCCCCTTCCAATCATCTGGACTCCATGGAAGAGGCAAGCCCGCCAAGCTCCCCAGACCTCTTCACTGAGTTACGGTGCCGGAATAACAGTTCACAAAGCCGGCTCTGAAGTCTAGTTGACTCATTGGGAAATGACTTGGCAGACAGCCATGATGCTGGATGTCACCCTCTAACAGCAGGCAAACTACTGCTTCCTTCAGGTTCCACCATTTGAATTCACATTTCAAATTTATCAAATAGGTTGAGCAAAGTGATTTAAAATTTGAGTACATCTCTGATTGCCTCTCTTGCATCTTATTTTGCTAATTTGCCCCCTTTTCTCAATCTGATTAGACACTGATTTTTCTATTATAATTAGATCTTCTTTGTGTGTGTGTATGTGTGGGGGTGTTATTATTTTTGTTGTTTTTGTTTGTTTAGTGGTACTGAGGTTTGAACCCGGGAGCACTCTACCACTGAGCTACATCCCCAGCCCAATATTTTACTTTTTTTTTTTTTTTTTTGCGGTGCTGGGGATTGAACACAGGGTCTTGTGATTGCAAGGCAAGCACTCTACCAACTGAGCTATATCCCCAGCCCTTTTACTTTTAATTTTGAGACAGGGTCTCACTAAGTTGCCCAGACTGGCCTTGAACTTGCCATCCTCCTACCTCAGCTTCCCAAGTCACAGGGAATAACAGGTGTGCGCCACCAGAGGATCAGGGTTTTTTAAAATTAGAACTTTAAGACCATCCAGTCACTGGGTATTTGTGCTCCTTAGCTAACAAGCTGGGCATGGTGGCACACGTCTGTAATCATAGCTACTTAGGAGTCTGAGACAGGAAGTTCACATGTTCAAGGCCAGCCTGGGTGATACAGCAAGACCCCATCTCCAAACAGTAATAGTAGTTAATCAATTAATGATCACATGTGAGAGGACTCTGTAAACTAGAAAAAAACTTCAGGTTCTGGGCATGGTGACACATGCCTGTGAGTCCAGCTGCTCAGGAGGCTGAGGCAGGAGGATTGCAAGTTCAAAACCAGCCTCAGGAACTTAGCAAGGTCCTAAGCAACTTAATGAGATCCTGTCTCAAAAAAACTTTTTCAGCCGAGCGTGGTGGTGCAGGCCTGTAATCCCAGCACTTGGGAGGCTGAGGCAGGAGGATCGCGAGTTCAAAGCCAGCCTCAGCAACTTAGCGAGGCCCTTAGCAACTCAGTGAGACCCTGTCTCTAAATAAAATATAAAATAGGGCTGGGGATGTGGCTCAGTGGTCGAGTGTCCCTGAGCTCAGTCCCCGGTTCCAAAAAAAAAAAAAAACTTTTTCAAAGGCTGGGGATGTGGCTCAGTGTTTAAGTGTCCTGGTATCAAAAGAATGAAAAAGAGAAAACTTTAGGTATATAGAGTGTGTCAGATTATAACTATTGTCCTGAAGTATTTAATAGTGCCCTCTTGTACTCTCAAGTGACTATATTTGGATAAGTCATATGGTCACTCAAATTATATGTTAATTTACTATTCTAACAATGATCTAATAAAGGCTTTTTGTCTCCTCCCCAACCCTGTGTGTGTGTATGAGAGAGAGAGAGAGAGAGACTGGGGATTGAACCCAGAGGTATTCTACCACTAAGCTATACCCAGCCCTTTTTCTTCCTTCCTTCCTTCCTTCCTTTCTTTCTTTCTTTCTTTCTTTCTTTCTTTCTTTCTTTCTTTCTCTTTCTTTCTTTCTTTCTTTCTTTCTTTCTTTTTTTGTTTTTGTTTGTTAGTTTGTTTAATTTTGACACCAGTTCTCACGAAGTTGCCCAGGCTGTCCTCAAACTTGCGTTCCTCCTGCCTCAGCCTCCTGAGTCACTGGGAGCTGTGTGCCTCTGCACTGGGTGGAGGCTCCTTGCTTCCTACATGAAGGTTCAGCATCAGGTGGTGCAAAATGAGTGTGACCAAGACTCTAGACCCTGGATTCTGATCCCAAATCTACTACTGACAATTAGGGGACTTCAGGCCAGATACAATGCTTCTGGAAGCCTCCATCACTTACTGGAGATGTCCAGTGTTCCCCAAAGTGTGCTCTGCTGCCCATGCTTCTCAGACCTTAATGTCCGTGGAAGTCTCCTGGAAGTCTTGTTGAAATGCAGATTCGGATTCAGTGGGTATGAGGAGAGGCTGGGATTCTGTATTTACAACAGGCTGCCAGGCAAGGCCCCTGCTGACCTCGATAGGAGCAGCAAGAATCTAAAAGTCAAATACCCTCAGAAATCCTGTGCTCAATACATTTAAGAGGGAGCACCTACTGCAGGATTCTCCAGTAACTTGAGAAACTCAGGACAGCTTTGCAGAAAGATAAAAGTCTTTATTTTATAAACCAATGCAAGAAAGATAAGCGGGCAGCTTGCTTTCCCACACTAGTGCCCAGTCCCTCTCCCAGATGAGCAGAAGATGTGACTTTTCATCCTTAACCCTCACTGCACCTCCTTCCACTCCTCCACTCCACTCTTGGATGATGTGACTTGACCCAGAGACTGGTTGTCAACCTATAACTTAGAGCAAGGTGTCAAAGGCTGACTGGACCAACAAGATGATCATTTTTGCAAATAGTCAATAACTTGAATTAGTAGAGGTAGGTGAATTTGAAAAGACCCCAAGATGGAATCAGGCCCATGATGAGACAAAGTCATGTGACAGCTCACGTTACTAGGGAGACAAACACCGCACACGCAGCAGAAGCCTGGAGCGGAGTGGGAAAGGAACGGGGCGAAGAGCAGTGCAGAGCTGCCCCAAGAGCACTTAGACATGAAGCGGAGGCAGGACACGGAGGTGCACACCTGTAATCCCAGCGACTTGGGAGGATCATGAGTTCAAGGCCAGCCTGGACAACTTAGGAAGACCCCGTCTCAGAATACGAAATGAAAAGGGCTAGGGATGTAGCACAGTGGTTGAGTGCCCCTGGGTTCAATCCCCTGTACTGCAAGAAAAAGGGGGAAAAAAATGAAAGAAAAAGAGAAAGAAAGGAAGGAAGGGAGGGAGTGGAGGAGGGAAGGAAATGGAGGTCATTGGGGCTACTGATGGGTCACAAGAGCAAATTGCATCATCCCAGTTAGTTTCTCACAGTGGTAATGAGCTACAGATTAGGGCGATGCTGGTGGAACAGTTTAGCTGTATTTCAGCAAGCCATTTGCAATCAAAGGGAAAAGAGTGAATTGTGCCCCCTCCCTTCCAGGAAGCCCAACCCCAGAGTTGCAGCCAAGGCGGACAACAGTAGGACTTGGTGATGATCATATCTTCATTCTGTCCGACCTCACACTGTGCCCACCCTGGTCTTGACTCCATATTTAATTTGCTTTTCTTGCCCTGGCTCTTCATTGATGCTTTGCCATTTTAGGTAATGCATCCCCTGTCTGCCTCTTCAGCTCAAATGTGAAAACAGACATGCTACAAATAAACAAATCGGCTGGGTGTGGTGACACACACCTGTAATCCCAGTGGCTCGGGAGGCTGAGTCAGGAGGATCACAAGTTCAAAGCCAGCCTCAGCAACTTAGTGAGGGTCTAAGCAACTAAGGGAGACCCTATCTCAAAGTTAAAAAGGCGAAGGGTTGGGATGTGGCTCAGTGATTAAGCATGCCTGGATTCAATCCCTAGTACCAAAAAATTAATTAACAAATTAAGTTAAATTAATAAACAAACAGATCAGATGAGGACTGGTGGAATGGTGTCTGACTCATCATTGCCCCAATTCCTCCTGTTAGTCATCAACACAGGCAGAGAGCTAGGTCTCTCATTGCACATCACAAGATTCACCCAGAACTGAACATTGATCCACAAGGTTCACATTGTCAAACAAAGACGGGAAAGAAAGGAATGACTAACACCTTAGAAATTAGCATTTGCATCCAAAAATTCTTGCCAATCTAAGATTAAGCCAGTGTGCTTTCCAGCATTGATCAACTGTCCACCCTGAATCAGCATCTCAAGGCTACACTTCAATGTTAGGGTTTCCAACTGTCATCAAAAGTCATCACAAGAACTAGTCTTACCCAGCATAGGAGTGCACACCTGTCATCCTAGCAGCTCAGGAGGCTGAGGCAGGAGGATCTTAAGTTCAAGGCCAGCCTTAGCAACTAATCAACATTGTGAGACCCTGTCTCAATGTAAAAAATAAAAGGGGCTGGAGATGTGGCTCAGTGGTTAAGCACCCCTGGTACCCAAAAAAAAAAAAAAAAAAAAAAGAAAGAAAGAAAGAAAAAGAAAAAAGAAAAGAAGAAGAAAATAAAGAAAAAAATTTAAGAATATAATAATATCAAATCTGAGAAAAGAAGTTGAAAGACTGGGTCATTTTGAGCCTCTTTGTGTTTCAATGTCCCCATCTATAAGCTAATAATAATAAGTTTCACATATATCTGGTTTGGTGGTTGTTGGCTACCATTATCATTTTTTGTTTTTTCTTTTCTTTTTTGTGTGTGTGGTGCTGGGGATTGAACTCAGGGCCTTGTGCTTGCGAGACAGACACTCTACCAACTGAGCTATATCCCCAGCCCCCAACTACCATTATCTTAAATGTGTTCCAGCCTGTCTTTCCAACTCTATCTCACGTCACATCCTCTTTTCTGAGAGCCACGTGCCCATTGTGTCTACCCAGCAAGTCCATGACCATGTCATTTGGAATCTCAACCCTGTGATGTCTAACACCAAGTGAGTAATCTCTATACACCTCCAACCCATGTCTCCTTCACTGTTCCCGATCACAGCAAATAACAGCAACACACACTCACTTGCTCATCTCACAAACCTGGGGTTGACCAGATATCTCTTTTCCCCTTACTCCTAAAATCTAATCAATCATCAAATTATGTTGACTTCCTGAATGATTTTTTGTTGGTTTGTTGTGTGTGTGTGTGTGTGTGTGTTTCAGTCCTAGGGATTGAATCTGGGGGTGCTCTACTCTTGCACTACACCCCCATCCCTTTTTATTCTTATTTTGAGATAGGATCTTATTAAGTTGCTGAGACTTTGAACTTTGGATCCTCCTGCTTCAGCCTCCAGAGTCACTGGAATTAAAGGTGTATGCCACCATGCCTGGCCCTGAATGTTTCTAAATACATCATTTCTGTCTTCTTCACTGTCACCAGTTAAATCCTGACTACCAGCATCTCTTGCTTGGGCAAGGAGTACCATGGTGCCTAACTGGACTTCCTGCCACATACTCCCTTCCAACTTCCAGTTCATTCCTCCCATTTGGTCAGACTGATTTTTAAAAAAACTATATATTTGGACATTTTGCTCTTTTTAGGAAAAATCCTTTTTTTTTTTTTGGTTCCATGATTGAACCCAGGGCTCTTTAACCACTAAGCCACATCCCCAGTTTTTTAAAAAAATATTTTAAAGACAAGGTCTTGCTAAGTTGCTGAGGGTTTCATTAAGTTACTGAGGCTGTCCTTGAACTTGCTCTCCTCCTGCCTCAGCTTCCTGAATCGCTGGGGTTACAGCCATGTGCCACCACACTCATCCAGGGAAAAGCTCACTTTTAATGAGCCCCACAAGGCCCCTCAGTCTGGGGGCTGCCTGCCCCTCTGGCCCATCCCATGCCCCGCTCTCTCTCTTGGTCTCTATGCCCCAGTCACACCAGATCCATTTACATTTCTGCAGCAACACAAGTCTCTTACAAGCCTCAGGGCTGCCACATGGGGCCAAAACTATTCTTCAGTTTGATTCTCCCTGGATGATTTCTCATCCTTTAGGTTCCAACCAAAAATGTTACTTCCTCAGAGGGGAGACCTCCGTGGATTCTCTCCCTCTACTAGGTTAGGTCCTTCCTTTATGCCTTTTCTTGGTCCTTAATTACAATTTTTTTCACTTGTGAAAAGGAGGTTAGGTTTGTACACCCATGTTCGTGGCAGATTAGTCACACAGCCCAAAGGCGGAAGCAACCCAAGAGTCCATCAGGGAATAAATAGTTGAAAAAATGTGTTATATAGACGTACAGTGGAGTATTATTTAGCTCCAAAAAGGAAGAAAATTCTTACAGAATTTTGCTACAATTTGGATAGTTACCATGTGATTTTCTCCACACAGGCTTTCTCTTCAGCCCTTTGGGGACAGACTCTGGATTCTCATAGTCATATGCACTTCTCAACTCTCGCCTCCATGCAATGGGTAGAGCAGTTTCTCAACCAATGTATGTGAGAAGGAGGAGATTTATAAACATGGAGAGCACAGGTTAGGGACCATACAGTTCCCAAAACCTGGTGTCTGCCTGTTTAGTACCAAGGCCTGAGAAGCTCTGCTGTCCCTCCCCTAGTCGTCTATGGAAGCAGAGACTTGTAATTAAAATTCCTTTGCTTAAGGGTCTGAGCCTGCCTCTCCCTGGAGTGCTGGAACCTGGGCTTCTCCCTCTTCAAAACCCCCGGGAGGCCTTTCAGATCATTGTGAAACCTCTAACACACACTCCTGGAGGAAGCCTGTTATAACCCAGCCACTCTCATTCAATCTTCATGGACACTTCCTGGAGGGAGAGTGGGGGAGGGCAGTACTGGTCCCCAGGTGAGAATTCCAGACTGTTTGATGGACACAGAACTGGGAAGGAGCAGAGGTCCCATGCAAACCTGCAGAGGGCGGTGATTTGAAGCATGATCTTCTTGGCTCGCTCAAGGCTGCATTTGTGCTGGGAACTGTGTGAAGGGGCAGGTCAAGATAGCCCAGTTGCTATGGTAATGCCCCGACCAGAGAGGGCTTGTGGGCTATGTGCAAAGGCCCATCAGTCGGAACCTTGAGCTCAGTCACCAACTCCCGGGAACAGAGGAGTCTAAGCATAATAAGCATAATGTCTCGCTGTCCTACATCCTTCAGATTGTCTGCTTTGCTAAAACTTTCCCACAAATAACCTTTGGATGAAACCCATGTAATAAACAGGCTGAGCTAGCTCTGGGTCAGTCCAGCTCCATCAGTTTGGCTGCCCACCTGGCCCCACCTTTTTCTCTCTATGTGTGTCTGTTTGTCTTTTCTTCATCCCCCATTGCCCCTTGTCTGATTTCTTCCCTGAATTAACAGCTGCAGCTGAGAGAAATGAGAGGGTCGCAGCACAGATCCAAGCAGCCCACCCCACGGCCCTGTCACTCCTTTATGTAAGTATGAAAGACACAGAGGTGTGGAGTAGTGTCCAGGGGAAGGCTTGATCTCCCTTCTCTCCTGCCATTTTCTTCCTCAAATCTGATCGCCCTGGAAGTAAAGCCCCCAGCACTGCCCCTTTCCTGAACGGACCCTGGAGGGGCTGGAATGACTCACTGGATTAGCAAATTTGGGAAGAACTACTGCCTATTCCTCTTAGGCATTGAGCTTCCTGCCCCAACATCTGCTCTGTCTTACTCTACCCTGAGAGGCCCTGCCCTGGGCCAGCAATGCTGCCACTGACCAGGTGGAAGACCATGCCTCCTGGTGTCAGCAGGTCCACTGAGCAATCTGATTGATTTTTTTTTTTTTTTTAACCAGGGATTGAACTCAGGGACACTCGGCCACTGAGCCACATCCCCAGCCCTATTTTGTATTTTATTTAGAGACAGGGTCTCACTGAGTTGCTTAGGGCCTCGCTAAGTTGCTGAGGCTGGCTTTGAACTCGCGATCCTCCTGACTCAGCCTCCCAAGTCACTTGGATTACAGGCATGCGCCACCGCGCCCGGTTTGATTTTTTTCTTTTTGTAACCCGGGTGCACTTAACCACTGAGTCACATTTTATTATTTTATTTTGAAACAGGGTCTCGCTAAGTTTCTTAGGCCCTCACTAAGTTGCTGAGACTGGTCTCAAACTTGTGATCCTCCTGCCTCAGCCTCCCCACCCCCAGATGATACAGCCTGTATCGAAATAAAAGTGCTATTTCCATGTTCAGTTAATCCAGCCCAAGCTCAGAATGCGGGCACTCTAGGCTGCCCCATCAGAGACCCCCCATTCAGTAGTTCCAAATAGAGGAATAAGTTTCAGTGCTAAGGCCCCTCTGAGCTGAGACCTGCCAAGCTGAATTTGAGTGTCTCTTGAGACAGATCCCTCCACTCAGATGGGATCCTCAAGTCAAGACACACTGCCTTCAGCTGGGGTGTATTAAGACTTAGTCCCCGCCTTCCACACTGCCCATGCTTCCAGCAAGGAGGACCGTGGTCCCAGGGTGAGAAGTCCTAAGTGCTTTGGTGCCACCTAAGCCCTGGTAGGTTGGGGCTGCAGCTGGTTGGTCCCAGAGGCCTCCCTAATTTTCAGGTCTCCCAGGGCCAATGTGAGTGGCACGGAAGGACAAATCCCCAGCTTTACAGCACGTCCACAGGGTGCTGAGCCCTTACACCTTTCAACTCATCCAATCCTCACAACTTTCCCACGAGAAAACTGCAATTATAATGAGTTCAGAGGCTTCAAATCACTGTCCAGCTCCTGTGTCCTTGAACGCTAAGCAGCTCTGCCTCAGCCCAGCTGGTTCTAGAGTCCACACTCCTGAACCCACCCTGGGCTATTTGGGTCAAATGGACGGTAACTGGTGCCCCTCCCCTCCACCAGCCCCAGGTCACTGGCCTCCAAGAATTCCCATGGGGCTTTGGCAACCCTGAAGTTCTTGTGACAGGCTCAGGCCCAGCCTTCCCCTGCCGTCCAGCCCCTCCTCCTGTGGCCAGCGGGGAGCCGCCTGGCCTCCCACAGCTGCAGATCTGAAGCTGAAGCAGGCACATCCAGCGCAGCGTGACTCTCCAGAGCAGGGACTTTCCCAGATCCCATCTCCGAAGCTTTCTGCCTCTGGTTTTCCTGGGAATGGAAGCGCACAGGAAGATGACTCTCCAGCCCTTACAGAGGAAACGGAGACAGGAGCACCTGTGTGCCAGAATTTTAACAGCCACCAGTTCCACTTTCTTTTTTTAGACCATTTCAAATCCCATCTCCCTCACCCGCCGGGTCCTCCCACCCTGGTGGTTCTGATGACTCATCTTCAAATCCCCCGCAACACTATGACAATCTATGGCTTATCATCTGATGGGGTCTCCAAACCGCACATCCCTTCCTTGAACTTGGCAGCTCCCCCTTCTGCTCTTTCCTGTGACAGAGTGCCTTCTCAAGTCTCTGGCCAAGCCTCCAGTCCCCCAATCTCAGCAGGCAGCTAAGGGGCTGGGCTAAGCAGCTGGCAGCCCAGACCCCAGCCTTCCCCACCATAGACGCCTCTCCATCTGCCCTGGGGTGTCCTTCCGCCTGCTCCAGGCCCCCTCTCCAGCTGTGTGTGTGAGTCTTGAGTTGTTTCCCCCTATATTCTCCTTAGGTCCGCCCTCCAGCTTCGTCTCACCCTCCTGCTCTCCAAGCCCACCTCACCCATCCATGAGCACAACCACCTGGTAAGGTAATGACCCCAAGTCTCTATGCCAGCCCTCACCCTACATTCCCTAGGCCAGCACTGTCCAAGAGAACTTGCCACGATGATGAAAAAGTTCTACAAACTGCGCCGTCCAGGATAGCAGTCCCTTGCCCTCTGCGGCTCTTGAGCCCTGGAAATGTGGCTGCTCTGACCAAGGAACTGAACTCTAGATGTTATTTAATTTTTTTTTTTTTTCAGTACTGGAGATTGAATCCGGGAGCACTTTACCACTTAGCTATACCCCCAGTCCTTTTTATGCATGTATGTATTTTTTGAGACAGTGTCTGGCGAAATCACCCAGATTGACCTTGAATTTGCGATCCTCCTGCCTCAGCCTCCTGAGTCCCCGAGAGTACAGGTGTGACCTCACCGTGCCTGGCTGTTTAGTTTTTTTTTTTTTTTTTTTTTGAACCAGGGATTGAACTCAGGGACACTCGGCCACTGAGCCACATCCCCAGCCCTATTTTGCATTTTATTTAGAGACAGGGTCTCACTGAGTTGCTTAGAGCCTCGCTAAGTTGCTGAGGCTGGCTTTGAACTCGCAATCTTCCTGACTCAGCCTCCCAAGTCGCTTGGATTACAGGCGTGCACCACCGCGCCTGGCTGTTGTTCAGTTTTAATTCACTTAAGTCTGGATAGCTACATGCAGTCAGTGGCTACTATATTGGACAGCACAGTTCTAGATGTGCCTCACCAGCTGCTGGAGGACATCCTGACCAGGACGCCATTCCTACCCGGAAACTCTCAAAGAGCTTCTTAGCACCACACCATCCCTTGTCCCACTTCCAGGCCCTCAAGCAAAGTGCAAAACCTCTTTTCCTCTTGATTTCTCTTCCAGAGTGGACAGTATCAACAGACCAGTGTGCCCCCAAAGCCTCAACTTCTAGACTCTTCCTTCTCCCTCATCTTCCACAAGTATGTGGTTACCAAGCAGGGATGATTCTTCCTCTCCAATTTCTTTCATTTCTGTCCTTGCCTTTCCAACCTTCTTTTAAGCTTAGGTTCAGAATCAAAGACTCTCTGGCCAGGTGATTCCCAGTTCGCCACACCCACCCTCCTTGGGGCCATCAATTGACCCACAGGGTTCCTATCACTCCTTTGCTTCTCCAGCTCCGCCCTCTCCCACATCATGCCCTGGGCAGCTGCATTCCACAGACTCCTGGGCAGATTTCCTTGCACTTGGCCTTCCAGTTTAATCAGGAGACTGGGTGGGAAGAGATGGGAGAATTCAAAGGCTGAGCTCTGAGAATTGTGGGCACCTGCCTCCCCTACCACAGCCCAGGCTCCTGTCAGGTGGCCGCTCCTACCAGTGCTGGAGATTCTAGTTCTCCTCGTCCTCTGCTCTTTCCAGCCCCGAGGCACTCACAGTTACCTGCTGCTGCTAGCTCGGGGCCTTACACCGGCCTGTGTCCAGGTCTCCAAGTCCTTCTCAAACCCTTAGACGTAGTCTGTGTACTTCCTCTCTTTGGTTCTGTTCCCTTCAGTACTGACGGAGGGCCCAAGCCTTGAGAAGTCTCCCCATCACCCAAGGAGATGGATAAAATCCATGCTTCTTTGTAGAGGACAGGAAGTCATTCATGATCTGGCCCCTACCTACTCTCCTCCCCCTCCTTCCCTTATTTTCTCTCCCAGGCCTACAATACCAGGCCATTTGTGATGTCCTGAATGGGCCAAGTTGTTTCATGCCTCCATGCCTATGTCTGCCAAGCTCTTTCTTAACCTTTGAAACTCTTTTCCAGTTGTCACCTCTTCTAGGAAGCCTCCCAGGCCTTCCTCTCTACTTCGACTATGCTTTGTACAGGTCCCCATTATTTCTGGTGTCACATTATTATTATTTTGCAATACTGGGGGTTGAACCCAGAGATGCTCTACCCCTGGGCCCCATCCTCGACCTTTTTATTTTTTATTTTGAGACAGGGGCTCACTAAATTGCTGAGGCTGGCCTTGAACTTGTGATCCTCCCAGCTCAGTCTCCTGAGTCCCTGGTATTGCAGGCGTGTGCAGCACACCCAGCTCACATCCCTATGAGCTGGTGTTATATACATCGGCAGTGACGTCTTTCTACACTGTGAGCTAAGGATTATTGTCGATGTTTTTAGAGGATGCTCAGAAAGATCAGATTACAGTGATGTGCCAAGTTCAGAGAACTAGTAAAAAGTTTCAACTTGGTGTCAAACCAAGTCCTTCTAGTTGCACAATGCATACTTTTGGTTACAATTTCATGTTGCTGTGGCTCTTGCCAAGAATAGTCTGAAGAGCCTGGTGTGATGGGTTGAATGTTGTCTCCCTGCAAAAAGGATACATTGTACCTCCACGTGGGACCTTATTTGGAAGTAGGGTCTTTACAGAGGTAATCAAGTTAGAATGAGGCCAGGTTGGCCCAACCCAATATGATTAGTGTTCTTATAAATGAGGAAATTTAGACACAGACACAGGGTAGATGATGTGAAGATACAGGGCCCTCCTCTGATGGCTCTCTGAAGGGAGTCTTGCCAAGGATCTGGCAAACACCAGAAGTTAGAGGACGCAGGGGAGCGTCCTAGAGCTGTCAAAGAGAACACGATCCTGCCAACCCCTTGGGTTTGGACTTCCAGCCTCCAGAATGTGAGACAATAGATCTCTGATTTTTGTGGTTTTTTCTTTTTGTCTTTTATTTGTTTTTGCAGTTCTGGGGGATTGAACACAAGAGTGCTCTACAACTAAGGTACATCCCTGGTCCTTTTTAAGAATTTTTTTTAAATTTATTTTGAGACAGGGTCTCACTAAATTGCTGAGGCTGGCCTTTAATTTGCTGGCCTTCAATTTACAATTCTCCTGTCTGAGCCTCCTGAGTCGCTAGGACAACCCCGCTAGATTTCTGTTGTGTTAAGCACCCAGTTTTTAGGCACTTTGTTAGAGAATTCCTATGGAAACTCATGTGTTTGAGGCAGCTGTCCCTGAGAATGGCTTCAGTACCTCCTCACTGGGAATCTGGGTGTCTCAGAACACTAACTGCATGTGGAGTCTACCTGGGCTTCTATGGGGAATGTTAAAATTATGCTTCAATTAGATCTAGGGACCCCACAAATCTATGACTTGTGATTTGTAAACCCGTGTACCCCAGGGGTCTGGCCTGAGCGTGTTCAAACCCTCAGCTCCTAGCTCAGGGCCTGACTCCCCACAGGCTTCCAGTGCAGGGCCGACAGGGCGCTCCGCTCATCTAAGGCACCAGGAGTCTGAGAAGGGTAAGCGACTGTCCCCAAGCCTGGCATAGCTCCTGTGCACACTCACACAGGCCAGCTCCCCGGACATGTGCAGTCTCCTGCCATGGTCACGACAACCAAGCCAAGTTTCGGGTTCCCTGGTGCGTTCTGTTGCCTGTTTCCCAAGGGTGACTCATGGCTCCGTGGGGAGAAGCAGCCTGTGCTTTCTTCTCGTTTCTTCTGTCTTTCCAGGAAGCCCTTGGAACAGGATGTAAAAGCAGCACTTTCCATCTAGCCCGACATCCTGCTTCCAGATGCAAGAGGCTGAGCAGACTCTGGATAACTTGGGTGGCTGTGACCACGATGTTCCAATCTGAAAACCCAAGTCAGGCAACTTCCATGCTCAGCTCTCACTTGGCCCCCGGCTCCTGCTCCGGCCCTCAGAATGATCTGAATAATTTATTAATAATTATTAATTTATTCTCTAACAGTGCTTAGGAAGACAGGGCCCTTGTCATATTAATCCTTGTGCTATAGTCCCCCCAGTGGGAGCTCAACAAATTTTGAGTGAAATGAAATTTTATTTTCTTATTTATTTATTTATTTATTTACTTATTCATTCATTCATTCATTTTTGGTATTGGGATTGAACCCAGGCCCAGGGGCACTTTACCACTGAGCTACATCTCCAGCTGAGGCAGGAAGATCACAATTCAAGACCAACCTCAGCAACTTAGTGAGGCCCTAAGCAACTTAGTGAGACCCTGTCTCAAAATAAAAAA
>JAJEJO010000350.1:327633-341509 GCA_020662805.1 Glaucomys volans | reverse complement strand
TTACAACCACATTTTCAGTGTTAATTGTTGCTTTTACTGTTTTATTTTTTTAATACCAGAGATTGAACCCAGGGGCACTTTTCCATTGAGCCACATCTGCACTCATTTTTATTTTTGTTTTTTATTTTGAGACAGGGTCTGGCCAAGTTGCTTAGGGCCTCACTAAATTGCTGAGGCTGGCCTCAAACTTGCAAGACTCCTGCCTCAGCCTCCTGAGTCGGTGGGATTCCAGGCATACACCTCCTCACCCTGCTTGCTTTTGGCATTGACTACACTGGTAAAGAAGATATTGCATGTAAAGTTCTGATCAGTGTCTGAATCTGATCAAATCCTCAATCCTATTAACAGCTTCTATTGTCATTTTTATTACTTAAGTTCTGAATTACTTACCTATTGATGTGTAATCAATTGCTCCCAAACTTAACTGCTTAATGTGACAATAAACATTTATCATCTCAGGTAGTTGCTGTGGGTCAAGAATTTGGGAGCGACTTACTGAGCCATGGTTCTAGCCCAAGGTCTCTCCTGAGATTACAGACCAGCTTGCCTAGGGCCTGCCTAGGGCTTGACTAAGGTCTGCTTCTGGGATGGCTCACTTGCTTGGCTGCCAAGTGGGTGTGGACTAGGGTCAGGAGGTCTTGATTCTCCCCCTCATGGTCTCCTGCAGGGAGCTGCTTGACCATTCTCACAACATGGCAGCCAGGTTCTCCCTTGGCAAGTAACCTAAGAGAGCCAGGTAGAAGCCATTGGGTTTTTAGGAAGTCACTCTCTGTGCCACCATGTCCTGGTTACACAGATTTGTCCTGCCCATTTGGGGAAGAGCTGCACCAGAAGAGGAACACCAGGAGCAGAGGCTCAGTGGGCGCCATCTTGGAGGCAGGCCACCACAAGTGCTGAACCGTGTGGCAGAGGCTGTGGGTTCTACAATCCAGATGACGGGGAGCACAAGGAAGGTCAGAGTGCAAGGGAACTTCCCATCAGTCTCAGCTAGATCACAAGGGACAGCCCCGCCATGCTTTCCTTCATCCCACCCTTCACTGGGACTTGAAGGGCAAGAGGGGAACAGAAGTGTGAGGAGACGTTTCCCAGGGTGAGTGAGACTTCTGTGAGGGACAGACGAGTAGGCTGACATTGGGGAGGGAAAAATGTTTATAAATAAAGTGGAAGAGGCAGCCAGAGTTGTTGCAGGAGGGCCCAGAAGGCCAAGTAACCATGTGTAAACTGGCTGGAGTTAAAAAGTAAACGTTCAAAACTTCTGCAGGTTTGTTTGATGTGGGGGATTTGAGGCTGGGTAATGAATTTGGGGAGGTGAAAAAAATCCTCCTCTTGGGGCATTTGCTTCCACAGGAGCATGTGGCTGTGGGGTCAAGGCGATACCAGGAAGCGGACTTTCACCTATCAGGGTAGGAAGCTCAAGTTGATAAGTTGGAATGGAATCTCCCAGTTGGAGGAGCCTCCCCAGAGGAAACACTGGAGTGGGAGATAGTCTCTGTTTACACAGCGTGTCGACATGTCTGCAGTTTACACACACTGTATCCTCGGGCCAGGCTGAAGATAGAACCTCCTGACCTAGAAAAGCCCGGGTCTGGGCCCAGTGCCCAGCCAGTGGTGGGAGGAAGCGCCTGCCCAGACCCACCCTGCCAGGGTGCTCAGAGCCACTTGGACACACAGCGGGTGGGGGCTTCCCTGCACCCTGCAGACCCCACACTGTGGCCAAGCAGAGCCACGACAGTGACTTAGGGTGCACAGAACTACCTGCTTGATTCTTCTAGTTCATTCCATTTAGCAACAGGGAGTAGCACGTGATACCCTGAATACATGACTTTGGTCCCCTCATCAAAACAATAAAACCTAGCATTTGTAGATCAGTGTGGGTTCCCTGAGTGCTCCCATAGGATGCCTGGTGGTTTGCAGATCGGTGCTGCTTAAGGAGGTTGCATGAGTCAGGCATTTTTGGGTTTGGATCAGCACCAGCCCTTGAGAGTGACCTTGGACAAGTGCACTTTTATTGCTTAGCCACTGGGAGCTCCAGTTTCCCGGTGTGGAAAATGGGGAGAAGGCTAAGAGGTGAGAAGCCCTTGGACAGTGCCCCACACATAGGAAGAGCTCAGCGACCACCCCCATCTTCACCCCAGTATCTATCTTTACACCCTGCCTCCGTCCACACCCTCACCCCATGTTGTTCCTCTGCCCAGAATTGCCCCTCTTCTCCTTCTCTTCTTTCAAAACTCACACCCACCTCCCAGGTTGGTTGAAATGTTCTCTCACAGCCCTGGACAGCTGTCCCTGGCCCACAGTTACACACAGCACTTATATAGTGGCTGGCTGGCCAGGCTGGTCAGTCCTGTTCATGATCCCTTTCCCCGCGTCTCCCCCACATCTGGACAGTGCAGGCTCTCCCCTCACGTCCTGACAATGCAGAACTGGGCTTGTTTGAGGCCGCAGAAAGCATGGTCCGTGGGTCCGTCCCCAGCCACACCAGCAGCCCCCAGATGCTCACTTGTGCACAGAGAATGGGATCCCGGGGACTCGGGGCAGGAAGATGTGGGGTGGGCGGGAAGCAGAGCCTTCCTCCCAGCAGCAAAGCCTGAATTCACCTAGGAAGTAAAACTATTCCCAGAGAAGAAGTTAGCAGTAAGAAAAGGCCAGCCAGGGAGCAAGGAGATTCTGCCCAGCCCTTTCCCTGACTTTTGAGAACGAAGGGCCCTTGATTTGGCTCCAGCCCAGACCTAGCACCTCTAAGAGTTCCTTGCAACCAAGGAGTGTCTCTCTCAATCTCAGAAGGGGGCAAAGTCCAGGGTTGCCCTGTGATTCAGAGGGTGGGGTTGGAGTTATAAATTATACCTTTGCTTTGAAAAAAAAAAAAAGAAAAGATCCATAAGGAAAAAATATAAAAAGACTTCAGAGCTAGCTCGGGTTTGGTTGTCTGACTTAAGGAGTCACTTCCTAACCAGCAGGACTGTCCTAGTTCCTTACACCTTCCAGGATCAGCCCATGTCCCAGGCATGCCCCAGAGACCACCTCTCCCTCTTTCATCATCCTCTCTCTAAAGAGCCTGGCTGGTTTTGGAGTCCAATGGGTTGTGACTTTGTCAAGTCTCTGGAAGTCCTATTCACTCTCACACTAGTCAAGCGTGGTCTCCCCACACCTGAGTCACCGCAGCTGCCTCCACTTGGCTTTCCCTGGCTGATGTCTCTCCTCTCTCCATCTTCTAAAGGGCACTGGTGCCGGAAAAATCCACCTAAAACAGTGCATGTGTTACCCAAACCCTGCTCAAAAGGATTCCAGGTGTGATGGCACACGCCTATAATCCCAGGGACTCGGGAAGCTGAGGCAGAAGGGAGGGTCACAAGTTTGGGACCAGCCTCAGCAACTTAGCAAGGCGCTAAACAACTTAGCAAGACGCTGTCTCAAAATAAAAATAAGAAGGGCTGGGAGGTGGCTCGGTGAGTAAGTGCCCCTGGGTTCAATATCCAGTACAAAAGAGAGAAGGGGGGATATACTTAGGGGACCCAAGACAGAATGTCCATGGATGCCTGAGGTGGTAGAGCTGGGATTTGATGCCGCCTGCCTCCCTTTCAGGAGTGCTCTTCCAGACCCCATCTCTCACCTGTCAGGAGTGGGCTTCCACTGTGAGCAGGCTACTCAACTGATGCTCACTAGTGCTGATGTGATCCCCCACTCGCACCCCGACCCAGACACCCTTGGAGTCACTCCGTGACCCATAATGTGTACCTAGGCATTCCAAGTTAGCACCCTGTGCAGCAGGACCGGGGACCCTGGTTCTGACAATGGGCTGAGCCCAAAGTCCCCTCCGTCCTCACTGCCTGGGTCACTATGGTCCTGGCAGACAGCAAATCCAGCTCTCCACCCTTAGAAGCTCAGGAAGAGAGCTACCCTATGTACATGTATGATGACACGAATGGTGTGAATCTACGTCGTGCACAACCATAGAAATGAAAAGTTGTACCCCATTTGTGTACAAGGAATCAAAATGCAGTCTGGAAAAATAAAAAACAAACAGAATTTAATAAATAAACAAATAAAAAAGAAAGAGGGTTGTGAAGGCGGACAGCGCATGCGCATGGTAACATGCTCGCTTACTGAGCCTGTGATATGTCACACTGAATGCGAAGGACACAGTGAGCTGACCACGTCCCTTGTCTCAAAGCGGGCACAGTCTGGCATGGTGGGTAAGCGGGGGACCATTGCAACCTAATGTGACCAGTGCCATGGTGCAGGGAAATAAGGATGCCGTAGAACCTGAGGCCAGGAACCTCGGTCAGCCCAGGGTGGGACACCCAAGAAGCAAGGGCTAGGAAGCATGGGAGACAGGTGGACTGGGAATCAAAACAGGAAGAACTTTCGTTAGTTTTTTTGTTTTTATTTTTTTAAACACTGCTGAACTTATTAGCTAAATGGCTGAGAACTATTAAGATGGGCAACAATTAGCAGCAATTTGTCAATAGAAACATCCCCCTAAAAAAAAAAAAGAAAAAAAAATCTCCCTAAGGAAATGCTGTTATTCCATGAGAAGACTGTGCTGGGCACGGGGGAAAGCTTTTCAGAAAACCTCTGTTTCTGGCTTTTTTTTTTTTTTTTTTTTTGGTGCTGGGGATTGAACCCAGAGGTGCTTTACCACTGAGCAGCATCCACAGCCCTTTTTTATTTTTTTGAGACATGGTCTCACTAAGTTGCTGAGGGTCTCAGTAAATTGCTGAGGCTGGCCTCAGACTTGCAATCCTCCTGCCTCAGCCTCCCAAGTTGCTAGGATTATAGGCAGTTCCTTCCTATAGATAAAGTACACCCTGCTATTATTGTTCCCCCACTTCAGGAAAAGATCAGATAATTAGCAATAAGGAATAGAAGGGTAAATATTTCTGGAAACTAGACATAAATTATAGCTATGTAGTTTTAGACTTTCCATTAGAAATTATTGTACTTCCCCTGGTAAATCTGTCCACAGAAGAGTTAAACAGCAACCCCAAATTCCAATTCCTTAATTGTTCTAACAAATTAGAGAAGAGTTCAGTATTTGTTCAATTCTAAGAGAGAAAACCGTCTAGGGCAATAGTTGCTATTCTTTTTAGACCTGAGCATCTTGCCCCACTCCCTGACTTCTATTTATTTATTTATTTATTGGCTGGTCCCAGGAATCAAACCCAGGGCCTCAAGCATCCTGGGTAAGTGCAGTACCACTGAGCCATACCCCACCACCTCTCCACCCTTTTCTCAATACACACTTGGCTTACAAGGGGAGGAAAGCCTTAGGGGAATCGTGCCCTGCCTGTGGCCAACCCAAGGAGGAGGCGAGGTTACCTCCTCCTGAAGTGTGCTGAACTCCTTAGGGCTATTTCTTCACTTTGCCGAACTCCTGAATGATCAGATAACTGAAGCTTAGTTCAAAACATTAGATATCTTCTTTTCCATAGTGCTTTTTGGCTTCCTGCCCTAATGGCCTTGGGAAAGACAGGGACAACCAGAGCCTTAAGCAGGCTCCTTCGGGAGGAACACAGTCCCTGACCAAAGACTGGCTCTGAATAACTTAAATGGAGTGTTTCAACTGTACATTCAAAGTGTCCCCATTAGGATCCACTTCAAGATCCTGGGGTTTTGGAAGTTTTTTGAGATTGAGTTTGGCCCTGTGAAAGGAGGTGATTTAGCTGTTATCTCATTGCACATTCTAACCAGTACCACATTCACCCCGGACAAGAGAAGCCCCTGCCTGACTCTGTTACTGAGCCTCCTCCCAGACTAAGCTCTAGGTTCAAAGTTCCTTATTCAGGCAGGCCGAGCCTGCTTCTCTGGGTGTGGTCTGTCCTGAAGGGGTCTGTACTGCTGATGTGCCCGCCCCAGGCCTGACAGCTGTCCAGTGGTGTCCGCGGGCACACAGAGCACGGGGGTGTGAGCTACATGCAGGACGAACAGGCATGGCCTGGAGTCACCGCTGCCATGACCCATGAGCTTGATGATAGGCATCAGTTCATCAACTGGACAAGTAAGCACTCTGACAGAAGGGAACTGACTGGCAGGCTGCCCTGCCGTCTCACACAACCCCGATGGAAACACTCTGAGGTTGCTGTGCCCACTTTGCAGATCTGCAGATTAGAAAACAAAACTCATGCTCTTTTTTTTTTTTTTAAATACCAGGGATTGCACTTAGGGGTGTTTAATCACTGAGCCACATCCCCAGCCCTTTTATTATATTTTATTTGGAAGTGGGGTCACTGAATTGCTGAAGGCCTCCCTAAGTTGCTGAGACTGGCTTTGAACCTGTGATCCTCCTGCCTCAGCCTCCTGAACCGCTGGATTACAGTGGTGCCACCGCGCCCATCCTCTTAATGTACGCTGCCAACATCTCCACTTGACACTCTGCTCTCTGGTTGATGAGTGACTCCTGAGGCTCCTGGTGGATAATAATAAACCCCGCCCCTCTTCAGAGTTGAGATTTGCGGGACAACCCCTCATATGTACGTCTTTCTTATTGTGATCAGACCCTTCCAAGCAGAAACAGATCCTGTCGGGGGACACGTTGGCAGCAGTAAGTGCACCTGAGCAAGAGGTTTAAACCACAGACGTAGGAAAGATAAAGGAAGAAGGGTCATTGTCAGTCCCGCTGAGCCTCCAAGGGGCTTCTAAAGACATCCAGTTGTTTCTTCCTCAGTCAAGCCTCCCATCTGTGGACAGACAGAGCGCACTGGTCCCATAATTTAATCTTCCCGAGGATTCTGTGTGCAACGACTTCCATTTTACAGACGAGAAAGGCAAGACGTGGGTCTGTTAACTGAGTTCTCACCCAAGTTCCTTCTCCCCACTGGAAAACAAAAGGAATACTGAACAGTGTGACATGAGTCACGTTGGTGTCGACAGGACAGTGGATTGCCTCTCTGCTTAAGGAACTCTTCCTATTACAGCTCAAGCATTCACAAGCATGAAATACACACATGAGCCCCTTCTCCTGGCTTCTCTCTCCCCCTCTCATCTCTCCCTGTTGGGATGTATCAGGAGAAAGCTGATAACTGGAGCAGAAAGAGGAGCTGCGTTACGATGCTTCATCTTCTCGGTTCTCTGGTGCGGTGACTCTGACTCAGCAGAGTCCCTTGTTCCCTGAATCCTTCTGTGAGCTTGCCTTTTTCCTTCCTTAGCAGCTGATACAGGAATTTGGAGAAAGACTCATTGATGACATGATTTGTTCTGGGAGCCAGCCTGCAGTGGTCTGAAAAAGGTCACATGAACGATTTCTGGGCGCTGCTGGATGAACCCTAACTGCTCAATAAATTCAACAGTTGACACTTCCTGGCATTTTGTTCTGAGGCAAAAGTCCAGCTCTGCAGGCTGGGACATGTGAGGCTACCTGTAGACCAGTCAGCCTGTTGGGAGTTGCTGGAAGCAGCAGGTCCAAGCCTGCTATCCCAGTGTTCCCAGGTGAAGAAAGCTGCTGCCATCGGGAATAAATTAAGAATGCAGACTTGATCTTTACTGGAGAAGCAGAACTTGTGTTAAAGAATCTTCACTTGTTTCTGACCAGGAGCATTTACAGGCAAGAAAACACCAAAAGCATCCCTCCTTTTTAAGTGGCAAGGGAAAATAAAGGAGAGGGAGTGAGTAGGACCCTTCTAGTTTCTCAGAAGGAGTCTCAGACAGACACAGATGGCCCATCAAGGGGTCTGACGCAGCAAGCAAGGTGCCACTGTTTCCAGGGGGTGCTGGTGCGTGTCTTTGAGACAATACCAGCTTCTGACTTCTGAAGAGCTGAGGTCTCAGCTGGTCATCAGCAGCTCATGGATCTTTTTCAGAGGCTGAGAAAAAAAAAATACAACCAATAATTAAAGTCATGTTTTCCATTATTAACAACAACAAACAAAACCACCCACAATTCAATTCCACATGTCTAGTTTCATATGAAACTTTCCACATGAAAAACTTATTCTGGTATGGGCATTATCAAATTTCATTACCAAAAAAAGTTGCCCTTTCAGATCTAACTCGTGTTAAGTGAATAACGTGTGGGGCTCACACACCAGGTAAACATTGCTATTAGCTCGGCTCCTCTTTTCTTATTTCCCCATCAGACACCTGGAACATTTCACAAGCACAGCCTGAGCTCAAAGCATGGAACATCTTACTAGAATCAGCCTAACAGCTGGGGAACTTCAAGGTGGCAGCCAGCCTGGAGGGGGCTGGAAAAACAGACCAACCAACCAACAAACAAAACTACTGGACTCCCTGGTGCCTGGAGGCTAAGTGCAGTTAGCTCTTGTCTCAAGCTTGAACTTCACACACCTAGACATTGCAGGCACTGGGGCTATTTTGGCATATCAGACATCGCAGTGTGTGGAGAGTCAAGATAGGGAGCTTCCAGTTCCTGCTCTGGAACTGGGCGCAGTAAAAGAGGCTTGCAGAGAGTCATTTAAGCATTTCCTCCTGTGGGCCTCTCCCCGTGCCCCATGAGAGTGAGGTTAACGCTTCGGTGTCCCTACTCAGGCTATTGTGAGCAGTGAATGAGATAACTAGGTCAGAGTGCTTGGAGGCATTTAAACCATCACACATATGTAAGAGGTTTGTATTAGGGGACAGCCTGGGAATTCCCTTGCTTTCCTGGCTCGGCAGGCAAGAATAGCAAAAGCCACGGCTGCTTTATCTGTCAGAATGCTTTAGAATACACCTATTTTGTACTGATGGTGAGACACAGGGAGTTGGGTAATAAGTCTGTGGGCTATGTCATCATCCTCATTAGAAAATTAACCCAAGGTTTAATCATCGAGTAATGTGACTGATTTTTAAATAAACACATCTAAATGGGTGTTGTCCCGTTCTAAGGAGTGAGTAGTCACCTTGGCAAGCTAAACACTTATTTAAATTATATTTCCCATCATTCAAAACAAGAATTTCTTTAAAAAAAAAAAAAACAACTCCTCATTGGAACCATTCCTGGAGCCTCTGGCACATTCTTTTGACTATGTCTGAGGGTGACACATTTTTGTCCTTTGTGGATAATCCTGATTTTTATAAACAGCCCAAAGTCATTTGGCACAAAAGATGGTAAATAAACTAAGTAATACCATTTTTAAAAATTGAAAATAACTCGTGACTATAAAATAGAAGCCTTTCTTTCAGTTCCAAGAGCAAAATACCAAGAGTAGATTTCAAGAATAACAGGATTATTAGAAATCCTATGTGACAAGAGGAGAAAAGCCATTTGGAAATGTGTTTCGTTTTCAGTCAGACCCTTCATTACTTATCTTGCAAGACTTTTTGCCACTAAACTGAGTTTCCAGCAAGAACAAACACTGCAACTAATCAACTGTTCCTCTGCTTTTAACACAGCTCCAGGGGGCATCTAAATCTTTCATTTGCATATGGATTAACTAGCTGGCGACAATACAGATGTTTCCAATAAATCTACATCTGGATCTGCTGGAAACAGCATCCAGCAGATTCAATTCTAACCAGTAGACTCTACACTCCCTTAAAAAATTTTGGGATTTTTTTTCCCCCACTTATGAAACAATATATCTGAAAATTAAAATATCAATATCCCCACAATGTAATCTGAAGCAACTAGTAGATTGGCTTCTGGTGTAAATAGTTAAGATCGTCATAAGTGCTATTTTAAAATAAACATGATGATACTTCTATTCATGACATGCATACTGTGACACTTTTTGTGGAGGGGGGTACTGGGGATTGAATGCTGGGGGGCTTTACCAATGAGTTTAGGGCTTTGCTAAATTGCTGAGGCTGACCTTGAACTTGTGGTCCTCCTGCCTCCACCTCTGAGCCGCTAGGATTACCGCCATGTTGGAACATGCCCAGCCCTTACTGTGGCATATCCTTAATTTCAAAGATAATGACGCCAGTGACTAAGGAAAACACCTTTTCCTTAACTCGTTTTTTTGCTGTTTCCTGTGGCAAGATTCACATAACACAGCCGGGCGCGGTGGTGCACGCCTGTAATCCCAGCACTTGGGAGGCTGAGGCAGGAGGATCGAGAGTTCAAAGCCAGCCTCAGCAACTTAGGGAGGCCCTAAGCAACTCAGTGAGACCCTGTCTCTAAATAAAATACAAAATAGGGCTGGAGATGTGGCGCAGTGGTGGGGTGCCCAATCCCCAGTATCAAAAAAAAAAAAAAAAAAGATTCACATAACATAAAACTCACCATTTGACCATTTTAATTTTTTAAAAGCATTTTTAGTTCTAGATGGACACAATACCTTTATTTTATTTATTTTTTTATGTGGTGCTGAGGATGGAACCCAGTGCCCACACATGCTAGGCAAGCATTCTACTTCTGAGCTACAACCCTAGCCCCATTTTAATTATTCACTTATTTTAATTATTTTTTATTTTGGGACAGGGTCTCATCGTGTTGCCCAGGCTGGTCTTGAACTCATGATTCTCCTGTCTCAGACTCCCAAGTATTTATGAGTACAGGTGTGCACCAGTGTGCCTTGCCTTCATTTGACTATTTTATATATTTTATTCATTTTTTGGCACCGCAGATTGAACCCAGGGGTGCTTAACCACTGAGTCACATCCCCAGGCGTTTTTATTGTTTATTTTGACACAGAGTCTTGCTAAGTTGCTTGGGGGACTAACTAAATTGCTGAGGCTGGCTTTGAACTCACGATCCTCCTGCCTCAGGCTCCTGAGCTGCTGGAATAACAGGCATGTGCCACCCTCACCCAGCACGTTTGATCATATTAAACTGTGCAAATCAGTAGCATTAAGCACATTCACAGTGTTCAGCGACCATCACCCCTATCTAGTTCCAAAACACTTTCATCACCCCCAAAGGAAAATCCCCATCCATTAAGCAGTCATTTCCACTTTTCCTTCATCCCTAGCCCCTGGCAACGACTAATGTGCTGTCTGTTTCTGTGGGTTTGCCTCCTCTGGACATTTCATATAAGCCAGACCATACAATAGGTATGTGGGCTTCTCCTCCTCACTTAGCATAATATTCTCAAAGTTCATGTCATACAAAGTGAGATCAGTAGAGGAAAGAGAACAAGTGGTGGGAGGTAGGGAAGGAAGGGGAAAGTGCTGGGGAGTAATATCGGCCAAACTATATTGTTATATCGTGTGCATGTACCAGTGTGTAACAACAAATCCCATCACTACATACAACTATAATGCAATGATTTAAAAAATGTGGGAGAAAAGTTCATGTCGTAGCATATATCAGTACTTCATTCCTTTTTAATGGCTGAATAATTCCATTGCATGGATACATCAGTTTGCCATCCATTTTGCCGGTCATTTTCACCTTTGACTATTTTGAGTAGTGCTGCCATGAAAAACGGATGTGCAAGTTTTGTTTGAACACCTCAGTTCTTTGGGGGGCATCTACCCCAGGAGTGGAATTGCTAGGTCACATTCATGTTTAACATTTGTTTGTTTGTTTGTTTGTTTGGGTACCAGGGATTGAACCCAGGGGCACTTCACCACTGAGCAACATTCCCAGCCCCTATGTTTAAACTTTTTAAGGCTCCACCAAACTCTTTTCCATTTTTATAGTTACAATTCACAAGATGTCTTGATCATCAATTAGACGAAGTGGGATGGCTACAGCCAAACCCTGGGCTGTCCCAAAAGATGTCTTTCAGAAACATTGCTTAGAGCAGCCAGGCTTGACATGACCCAAGCAAGTTTCCACACAGGGCTTTAAGCAGCTTCTCTGCTCTCTACATGTCAGAACATGAACTAGCTGGGCAGGAATATCTTCCTGCCTCCTAGGCATCCTTGTCTCCCATCATGTTGCACACACTTCAGGAAAAAGAAAAAGATGTTAACTAGTCTAACTTAGAGGCTTCCCTCCTGTTTTTGCTGAAGTGTTTGGATGAGCACCTACAGTCAAAGCAGAAACAGGGCTGGGGGCTGGTGCTATGTCCCTGTCCTGGGTAGAGGCTATTCCTTTCATGGTTTAAGAACAGGGTCTGCCTAACATCAGTTGAGACCACAGGGAGATCTTCCAACCAGAGCTGACTTTTGCCATACATCTGGATTGAAAGCACTGACCAGTGACCCTGATCCTAGTAACCCACACATACCAGAGGTGAGTCTACCCCACTTTGTAGATTGCAGAAAGTCCACCCCATGGACCTGGCAGCCCAACAAGAGATAATCCAACTACAGGCATTGTTTACTGCAACTGATGTACTGAGTCATGAGGCTTCTCAGTCACTAACCCAACCCAGACAGTAACTGATTAGCACTGATTTTTAAACTTGTGCATAAGCCTCTCAGAGTGCTGACCTTTTACCCCAACTCCTTAACACACAGGAAGTTTCTGGAGCCCAAACCAAGGAGCATTATGTTGCACTGCCAAGACTACACAAACCCAAACAGCTTTTGGCTTTTTCCACTTGAAGCTAAATACTAAGAATGAAAAAGTCGGCTTCTGGGGTCCTTGCTACAGGCATTCTGTCAACCCAGCTGTCACTTGTTGCTGGTCTCCTGGTAGCCCTTTCAGGTGTGCTAGCCTGAATCTGCCGTTAGGACAGAAAAAAGTCTCTTGCTGGTCATATCCTCTGTAGTCTGGCAGGAAACCTAAAATTTGCCTGCTGCAGTTCTCAGTCTGTTTGCTTATCTGCTTCCTTGTTGGGAAGAATCTGCATCGCAGTGTCCGGTTCAGGGGGATTTTCACCATGACCTCACCCTCCTCCCCATTCACTAATTTCAGCGAGCCAAAGCACTGCCCAAGTCCTAACGTGGGTGGGAATTCACACTGAGACATTAACGACCTCTCCTCCCACGTCTCAGATTGACATCAATTCCAGTTCTTTCTCCTCCAACCAAGGCCCTCTGCAGGGCTCAGAGAATGCCAAAATGAGATGGGAAGGGGGTATCGATCCATCCAGTTATCGCTCAAGTCCTCAGACAGAATGTCAAGGAGGTCACCTGAAAAAAAACGCACCAATCACCTTGCAAGACTCGCGCCCGCTGCTGGAATAATTTCCCAGCCAATGGCTTCGAAATAAGGCACGAGGAAGTGAGAGCAGACGGCGGCTGCGCTCCCTAAGGGAAAGGGTGGCGGGAGCAGCTGGGGAGAAACGGGGCCAGGGGCAGAGCTGGGGACCTGGCGTCGGGCCTCCGGGGCTCGGAGAACGAGCCCTTCCGTGCAAAAGTGGGTGCAGATAAAGGAAAACAGAAAGTGGGGCTCCGCGGGCGCCCGCCCACGCGACCGCGGCTCCCCGGCGCTCCTCGCGCGCGCTCGGAGGCAGCAGCGGGCGGGCGGGCGGACCAAGGGGCGAGCGCGTGACACGCCGGCCCGGGAGAGGCCGCGACGTGAGTGCGTGCGCGCCCCCGCGAGGCAGCGGGCGCGCGCACGCTCCGGGGCCGCCGCCCCTCTCGGGCCCGCCCTCCTTCCCTCCCTCCCCGGCTCGCCTGGCCCGCCCTGCCCGGCCCGCCCTGCGAGTCAGTTCGCTGGTTCCCTCCCTCCCCGGGCGCGCTCGGGCCGCCGCAGCGCTCCCCGCCCTCGAGCCGCGGTGCCGGAGCCGCCCGCCGCCCGTGGAGGAGGTGGAGGGAGCCGCAGGGGCCCGCCGAGGCGGCGGCGGCGGCGGCAAGATGGCGGACTTCCTGCCGTCGCGGTCCGTGCTGTCCGTGTGCTTCCCCGGCTGCGTGCTCACGAGCGGCGAGGCCGAGCAGCAGCGCAAGTCCAAGGAGATCGACAAATGCCTGTCGCGGGAGAAGACCTACGTGAAGCGGCTCGTGAAGATCCTGCTGCTGGGCGCGGGCGAGAGCGGCAAGTCCACGTTCCTGAAGCAGATGCGGATCATCCACGGGCAGGACTTCGACCAGCGCGCGCGCGAGGAGTTCCGCCCCACCATCTACAGCAACGTGATCAAAGGTGCCGCGGGTCGGGGTCGGGGTC
>JAJEJO010000350.1:234530-322633 GCA_020662805.1 Glaucomys volans | reverse complement strand
CAATCACAGAGCAGTAGGCCAGGAGCTCACAGCCCCCACCAGCTCTTAACCTTGGTACCTCTGCAGTTAAACCGTAAAAGACACTTGTATTTTAGCCTGCCTGAATGTTTAGCACAAAACTAGTTAAGGTCTCTTTCAGAGCTGCAGACTCTGCCTTGCCAGTCCTTAATTGAAGGTACTTTTGTATCCCAGTGAAGGTGAATTTAAGGAATTACGTTAATGAATAGAGTCAACAGGTTAACTGTGAGCTAGGTAAACACCTGATTCTTCATGTAACCTAAGTCCTAACTGTGACCTATTTTGAGTATCATTCTGAGGTGAAGCCACTTGGCATCCAGGTTTTTTGAGTTGGCGCAATCAGAAAATTAACAGCAAAATGGTTTTTTCAGTTATCCAAACACATAACTTCATAATGGATTAAGATGGACCAAAAGTAACAGTTTCATGCTAGAAATATGGAGTTTGAACTAACCTTTGTGAGTTGGTATCTGTTTTTATATCATTTTTCTGTTGATCTTCTTCCCTTTTTGGGGAAATCTGAGGCCATTCTTTGACTTACACTTTGATTTGAAGTGTGGTCTGGGAGTTTTGGGGTTCTGAATGTGTTCCTGTGAGACTCAGTGTTGGGTACTAAGGAACTGAAGACAGTTATAACATAAATCTTAGTATTTTATAAGTAAATGTCTTTTTGATAGACTCATAAAATCACATTTGCAGCCACTGTCTTTAAGAGCCTGGACATAGGTTATGCAGCATAATCTCTTTTTCTTCTCCAGTTTGGTTTTGACCACCTTCCACTCCAGAAATTATTTTATAAATTGCAGCATGTTAAAATTCTTCAGAAAGAGTGATTGCATTGATAGTATTTGCTCTTTAAGGCTCTAATTTTAAGAAAGCGAGCAACACCCCCCCACCACCCCCACAAGAGACAGGTGCTTGTTTTGTTGCTGGTCTCCACTTTTGGAGGAGGTGGGCCTGCGTAGTTAAAGTTTTAAGAAACTGGAATAAAAGCTTATGGTAGTATCTAATGACTTTTCCCCACACTTTTGTTTTTTTTTAAACAAAGGTATGAGGGTGCTGGTAGATGCTCGAGAGAAGCTTCATATTCCTTGGGGAGATAACGAAAACCAGCTACATGGAGACAAGTTGATGGCATTTGACACCCGGGCCCCCATGGCTGCCCAGGGAATGGTGGAGACACGGGTCTTTTTACAATATCTTCCTGCTATAAGAGCCTTATGGGCGGACAGCGGCATCCAGAATGCCTATGACCGGCGACGAGAATTCCAACTGGTGAGATATTTGCTTTTTTAAAATGAAATTTTATTTTAATGATGTTTAATAATATTTGATTTAGCATGCATTTTTCATTGACTTCCACAATATAATGTATCCAAAATTATAGTCTCAGGTATTTGTATTGCTATATGAGCAAGATAAAAGTTGGTCATTTTTCCTTTTTTTTTTTGTAATCAGGAATTGAACCCAAGGGTGCTTAACTACTGAGCCACATCCCTAGCCGTTTTTATTTTTTCATTTTGGGATAGGGTCTTGTTAGGTTGCCCAGGGCCTTAGCTTCCCAAGTTGCTGGGACTACAGGAATGTGCCACCTTGCTCTGCTTCTTTTTTCCGTTTTGAAAGTGAGGTCATCATGATTTTCTTAGGCACTTTCCTCTAATTTTGTTCTCTTTTTGACACTAATTTTCTCCCAACCCTAGCAATGGTGTTCATCCTTCTGAAAAAAATTGGCCTTTTATTCTTGGAGTTCAGTAACTGGAACTTAGTTCAAGTGTGCTCTTTAGTCTCATGATAGAGAATTTGATATATAGAGATTAAAATCCTTATTAATGTTAACAATAAATGTACCTTTTATATTTTTGCATTTTTGTGTTTTCTTAAGGCTCTGAGATGTATGTTATAAAATGGTTCCTTTAGTTCCACATTTAAAAAAATATTTTTAGTTGTAGATGGACACAATATCTTTATATTAGATTTATTTATTTTTATATGGTGCTGAGGATCGAGCCCAGTGCCTCACATGCGCTAGGCAAGTGCTCTACCATTGAGCTACTACCCCAGGCCTTTTTTCCACATTTTTCATTTGTGCATTATGGTTATACATAATGATGGGGAAAATATTTCTTCTTAAAAAGCAATATATTTTGTACCTAGGTTTCACATGGGAATCAATTTATTTTACATTTAATTTTCTTCTTGGTCTTAGATAAGAGTACCCATAAAATACTTAGTGACTATTATGCAACATTGAAGAAAGGGTAGAAAAGAAAGGATGCAGCCCAGGTTAAAGATATGAAAACAATCATTGAGACAAAAAATAACTGACACAGATTTTTAAATCAAATGTTTTGTAATTTAGTTGTAAATGCCTGTATTCTGGGTTTTATTTGCCGAAGACCGGAAAGGTTCCAACAGTGATGGTAGTCTAGACAATATGCACTTTGGGGGTAGATCAGATCTGAAGTGTTCTACTATAATATGATTAAAATAAAGTGACAGTTAAAACCACTTAGGAAGTTGATGATGTCACCAACATTAAAGTGATCCACACTTATGGGTGTGGCTATACAAGGATGTACAGCCAGCAGGCTTTGCTGTTACAGCTTGTACTCAGAAGCAATCTTAACTATTCAGAGTTCTAGAAAAGTGTTCCTGGTGTCTTTTTATAGAACTGATACCTTAAACTGACTTTCTTTGAATTATGGCTCTTGTGTGTATCATGTAACTGCAGTTTAACTATGTACTATCTTGTAGAGTGATCTTTTGTTTAGGTTCTTGTCAGGTAATTAAGAAAATTTTTTCAGTTGTCAGTGGACCTTTATTTTATTCATTTGTTTATCTGTGGTACTGAGAATTGAATACAGTGCCTCACACATGCTAGTCATGCGCTCTACCACTGAGCTTCAACCCCAGCCCATTGTCAGATAATTTGTTCATTTCTGAAAGTCAGAGGCTGTCTCACATCATTGTTAAAATTGAGTAGTGGGCACTGTGCATGTTGAAAATTATGAATTTAACTTGACAGGTGACTTTCATTCAGTTCCCATATTTCTGGCTAGTTTTTGCTCTGGTTGGTATTATTTTATTTCCACTAGTTCTGCTCGAATGAATTCCTTGGCTTACCCTTTCTCATCTCCTTTCTCCATCCCTCCAGTTAAGTGCTACTTGTTCTTTAGTTCATTTTCTTGACAGACCACATTTTCCACTCTTAAGTTTTCTCAGGCTCTTATTCATCTTTCAAGGTCAGGAAAGAAACAGCCGTCTGTAATAAGCATTCAGTACATATTGAATGAATAAACAAACAGCTGTGTACCTGAAAGGTCTCTGTGGGAAAGTTCTTTATTTGCCCTAAGTCCATCTAATTGAAGTTGGGCTTTCACATCTTAGTCACACATTAAGACTCCTATCATTGTTGATAAAAATGCCTCAATATTTCTTTTTCATTGAAACTTGTAGGTAAAACTACTTAGGATGAGGACCAGCCTGCCCTTGACTTGAGCCAGCTAATGCTTCAGGACCTAAAAAGTTCTAAAAGGCAGGCAACAAAAATCCATTTTTATGAATAAAAAGTAAAGGCACAAAATAAGGAGGAACAGGGTGAGATCTCATTTTAAACTGAGACAGGATTTTTACCCGGGTGTATCCTTGATGTTGTTAATAGAACTGGCCCATACAGAGGGTGCTTGATTGTTATGTTGCCTTAATGACTTAACCTTTTGGGTTTTCTGTGGTGCTTGGCATAGTGTTGGGCACTAAGAAGGCACTTGGCTTATTTGAAATTTTCCTTAAAGTTATCGTCAGTTCCCTCTAATTGTCTCTGTACAGCAAACCCCCAATTCTGTTCTTTCTTTGTTCATAAAGTCTCTTGTATACATTTCCTTCTTTTTTTGATACTGGGGATTGAACCCAGGGGCACTTAACCACTGAACCACATCCCCAGCCCTTTTTGTATTTTATTCAGAGTCTTGCTAAGTTGCTCAGAACCTTGCTAAGTTGCTGAGATTGGCTTTGAACTTGCTTTCCTCTTGCCTCAGCCTCCCTCGCCGCTGGGATTACAGGGGTGCGCCACCATACCCGGCCATTTCCTCCCTGATCATTCTTCATTGCCTCCAGAACACAGTTGAGCCTCATCGTGGAAGTTGAGACTCTAGTAATATGATTCCGACAGTGTTTCATCAGGCAGCTGAACACACCTGGAACCTTATTTATTTATTTATTTACTTACTTACCAGGGATTGAACCCATGGGTGCTTAACCACTAAGCCACATCCTCAGCCCTTTTTATATTTTATTCTGAACTTGTGATCCTCCTGCCTCAGCCTGCGGAGTCGCTCAGCTTATAGATGTGTGCCACCGTGCCTGGTGTCCTGTAACCTCTTAATACCCACATGCTCTGATTCTCTGTTACCGTAAAGCTCTCATGTAGTCCCTTTGCAAGTGCCCTATCTGTTCGTCAGCTCTTACCCTTCACTTAAGCAGTAGTAATCAAATTTTAATGTGACTAAATGTGGTCTGTGGATCCCTTGCTTCAGATTTACTGGCATGCTTATTAAAACAAGCAGATTCCCAGATCATGAGGATCTGGTTCCAGAATCAGATGATACCCAGTCATCTGTATTTTAAGCAAACAGCCATAAATGATTTGTTCCCATCATCCCCCTCCCCCCACACGATTTAGGAACACGTCTCATTTGAAGCTCCCCCAGTCATTGAGGCTGGAATGTCTCTCTGTGCCCTCTGGTCTGCCTTCATCAAAGCCCTCCTGTGCTTACATTCATGTTTGGCTCCTGCCTCATGTGGAAGAAGCCCCCTTGGTATGCCTCATTAGTCTTTTTCTCTTCTATTAGCCTAGGACCTGATGCTTTGTTTCCTCATTTTCGTGACATTTTGGATTATAGAGTCTTCTAGGAAAAAAAAAAAAAAGAAACATTCTTCATTAAGTTATTTCTGGGAAATGTAAATTATGTCCTTACAGTAGTTTGTGAATTTCCCAGGAAATGAGAAGTTTTTGTATTATCGTAATTTTTTGCTGGGTGCAATGGTGTAGACCTGAAATCCCAGCCACTAGGGCGGTTGAGGCAGGAGGATCCTAAGTTCAAGGTAATTTCCAGCAACTTAGCCAGGCCCTAAGCAATTGTGAAATCCTGTCTCAAAATAAAAAATTTAAATGGGCTGGGGATGTATCTCAGTGGTAAAGTGCCCCTGGGCTCAATACCCAGTACCAAAACATATATATACACACGTATAATGTTCATACATATATATATATATATATATATATACACACACACACATATACGTACATACACATGTATGTTTATTTATATGAAATAATTTTTTTCTGTCCTTTGGTAATGTTTAACAATGTAGAATTTTGAATTTTGGGTAGGAAAAGTAACTATCAAGGAGGTGAGAGGAACTAGCTGATAAAGTAACTAAAAATTAGTCTTTCTGCTTCAACTGATGATTGATTATTAGACTCTGCAAATTGAAATGAAAAATTACAGTTTTTAAGGCTGTCCATAATTAACAATTAAGATGAATAACTACCCTTTAATAAATTTTTTTGGATAAAGGATGGAGTAGTGAGTGACCTACTCTTTCTAGTGGCCTTCTCTTTTGTTAATAATAACTTTGGGTACAAACATGAGTGTTTTCTTTCGTAAGTTCCCAAAGGCAAACATTTCCTTTTCTGGTTAGTTCCATTATAGGTAAACTAAATAGCTTACTGTGGAAAATAAAAATCTAAGATTCACATTTCTTATTAAAACTTAAGGTAACTTCCTAGTTATAAATTGCACTTTGAGAATAATAAGAAGCAGTTCTTTTAGCACTGGATCAAATATTTGTAATACCCTACTTTGAGCGTAGCCTGCCACTGCACCAATGAGATACTTTGTCTTTAAAAAAAACTGATGAAGTGACAGAAGCTACATAATTTAGGTGACAGAAGAGATATGGGGGTTAAGGATTAGCTGGGTTACATGATGCAAATGGCAATATGGATCAGACCAACACAGTGACTGGGAGTCACTGCCAGCTGTTCTCGTGTGTTTGATTTGCAGTTCCTGTTGGGAAGGGTAAGCAGCCCTGGTTGTATAGGACAAGACTGGACAGCCCGTGCCTTGTGGGAGGAGTGCCCTATAGCTTCCTAGTTTACGTCATAGTTTAACATTGTCAGTGCTATACAGCTTCCTGCAACAGCCAGTCTTTTCAGTTCCTGAAACCAAAACTGTTTTCTTTGTTAATTATGGTAACTTTAGTTGGACTTGACTTTTCTTACTGAAGCGATACAGTTTGTACTTGATGGTGGTTGTACTTCTCTAAGCTGATAGTTTATTCATGAAGACATAGGCTCTCCCTTCAGTCTGTGTGACAAAGTAACGATCTACTTTCATGATTGGCCTGTAAAAAGGAGCTGCTGAGTGACAACCAAGAACTAGAAACTTCTGTTTTGCTTAAACTGTTTTTCTTTATTTGCACTGCAACATGTAATTAAAATATAATAGAATCGGAGTCATTCATTTATTCATTAACACTGATTTGTATTTGCTTTAAAAAGTGATAAAGTTATTACACCCAGTTGTAAAATACTATGTTTCTGTTGTAGAATTTGCTCCAATTTCTCCCAGTAAAATCAAGGAAGGACTTTGACCTGTTGCGTGTTTACTGATTCTAGGCAGAGTCTCTTGGCCTATATAACGTAAGGATTATATAACATTAGAGATCGTAGAGATTTAGTTTAGGTCTCTAAAGGTAGAACTTCCTTTGGGTGAATTTGATCGGTTGTGAGAGTGTTTGGTCTTATTTCATCCAAATCTTGAAACCCAGAACCATAGTACTATTTACTTTAAAAACAAAGGATGTCTTGGCATGTGCTTATCATTTTAGGGTAACTTTGTGAGGGGTGTGTGCATGAGCGCATGTCGCATAGAAGCTTAATCACTTGTGTGTTATGGTGACATTTTCATTTTGGGCTGGAAGCTTTCCTGGGTTACCTGGGCTCTTGGTGCTAAGGGGGAATTGTAAACTCCATGCTGCTTTCGGTATTACTTCTATTGCTGAACAGAACTCTGGCGTAGTGGCTTACGCTGCTTTGAAAATGTTTATTAAAAAACAAGAGGATGGAACAAAGAAATGGTTGTTATGAAAGCCAGACTTCAGTTTCAGAACCCCACTGAGAGTGTAGACTTAATCCAGGAAAAAGGCTTGTGATCTTGCTTTAAAGAAAAGCATAACAGTCTAGAACTCACTGGATGGAATATTCGCTGTTCATCTTTTGCAAATGGGCAGCAGCCCAGCCAAGATAGAGGATCTAGTCATATTGGCCCCAAACAGGTGCCGATTTCTTTCTTCAGATAATTACAGTGTTGATACCTAAAACCACGGTTTGATACCTTCATGTCTATGATAATTGCTTTGTACTTTTCAGACCCCTATCACATTCATCATCATCTCATCCTTAAAGAAAAAAGTTGTGGGAGAAACACATGACATGCTGTTGTTCTCACTTTACAAATTAAAAAATTGAGACATAGGTTTCTTGAGATGTTTCAATTCCCAGACGGAGTAAATGACAGAAGAGACTCTGGATCTCTCCTTCGCTGATCCCTCCTCTGCACAGCTGGCCGCTAAGCCATTTTGCAAGGGCTCAGGCCCTGGGTCATTCTTTCATCCCATTCTTTTCTGACCACCACTCCCCACACAAGTAATCAGCATCGCCTGTTCTAGTATATTATTTTAAGTATATGTAAAGTTTTATTGGGTATGTGATAGTGTAGTGATGGTCCCATACAGATCTGAACTTTGTTTATATCCTGGTATTTGTTCCTTCTTTACTAACCAACTTATAGATTGGATAGAAATCATCTTAGTGACATTTAATGGTAAATATAATAACTTAGAGTGGTCTAGTTCATCCTGTCCTTATACGTCTTGGTGAAGGCTCAGGTCGAGTCCTCTTGATGGTTCCCTGTAGTCGTGGTCCTCAGCTGATCTTCCGTCAGAGACCAGGGCTTTGTGTTCTCTGAAAAACAGAAACTTAATGGCAGTCAGTTGGCTGAGAGGCAGCCATACATTTTTCTAGGAAAATGTCATTTAGAAATTAGCACCTACCTTTGTATAATTGTTCACTTTTGCTTTTGCTTTGGAGACGGGTATCAGAACATTTATCGTTTTTGTGAAGGTTTTTGAAATCTTTCTTACCTAATTATGTCACAGTTTTTATACTGCATGTGAATACCTCACATTGTAGTTTGTCACGAACGGCCTAATTTTTAAAATGTGATTCTTTTTCCTGTAAATTAGCAGTGTTTTTTATTTCATTGCTTGAAATTACTTCATTGTTTCCCTATCTGTGTGATATTACTCTTTATCTATATTTTGAGTCTGTCCTTTTTTTTTTTTTTTTTGCGGTGCTGAGGATTGAACGCAGAGCCTTGTGTTTGCGAGGCAAGCACTCTACCAACTGAGCTAGATCCCCAGCCCCCCCCCCCTTTTTTTTTTTTTTGGCACTGGGCCACCACATCCCTAGTCCTATTTTGTATTTTATTTAGAGACAGGGTTTCACTGAGTTGCTTAGCCCCTTGCCCTTGCTGAGGCTGACTTTGAACTAGTGATCCTCCTGCCTCAGCCTCCCAAGATGCTGGGATTACAGGCGTGCACCACCGCACCCGGCTCGAGTCTGTCTTTTTAAATGATGCTTTTTAAAAAAATATTTTGCTAGAGCCACGGACACAGAGCAGTATTAAGAATGGGCTGATATGGCTGGGCGTGGTAGTGCACGCCTGTAATCACAGCAACTCGGAAGGCTGAGACAGGAGGATTTTGAGTTCAAAGCCAGCCTCAGCAACTTAGTGCGGCCCTAAGAAACTTAGTGAGACCCTGTCTCTAAAATATAAAAAGGACTGGGGATGTGGCTCAGTGGTTGAGTGCCCCTGGGTTCAATCCCTATTACCAAAGGGAAAAAAGAGAGAAAGAAAAAGGAAAAAAGAATAGACCGATACAGATCAAGGAAATTGTTTTGTTTTGAGAACTGGACTTCAGTGGACTTGGCCAAAGTTACTGATCTTTTGCCGTGATGGTAGTTGTTAATCTTTCATATTTAATCACTCTTTTGGAAAAATGAATCAGATTTTTAAATCAGTGTGGTGGGTGAAATGTTTTCTTCTTTATCCAATCTGCCGTAGACTTGGAATATTTGGTAGACTTACACTTCACTGATTCGTTTTGATTTTTGGTCTAAGTAAGTAGACCTGTGAGCGTTGTTGTGCTGTGTGTGCTTCTGTGACCCACTTTTATCCTCCATAAAAATAAAAAAAAAACATTTTCAGACTTATTGTTTTATTTTATATATTGCAAAACATTTTTACACATGGTTTTAATGTGATGACCTTAGGTTTGATGGGGTTTTGTGTTGTGCTGTGGGATAAAAGTGGAGCAAAGTGACCAACCAGTGTTTATTCTCACCTGCCACTAACTATGAGTTTGGGTGAGTCCCTCAGCTTCTCAGAATTTCTGTTTCTATGACTGTAAAATGGGGACAATCACAGGATCTACTGTTAGTTGTATTACATGAGGTGATCCACGTGAAGCCTTTGGCACAGTGCCTGACACGCCTTAGTGTTCATGATGAGTGTTCATTACTAATACTCCTCATACACCATATGCACATAGAGAGTATCTACCAAAAAAGAAAGCACTGTGAGCTTTGATTTGTTTCACTCTCTGAACTTGATTGACTAATACTTAATAATCCTGAGTTCTGAATAATGCAGAATGAACATCTTACCTCTCGTTAGACCATAAGTTTTCTCAAGTAAGATCACGCATCCAAGAGAGATTTGAGGTATTTTTTGTTACATTGGTTCTTGTTTCCCACTAATATCGCTTTCAGATCAAAAATTTATGAGATGGTTCTTCATTTCTTCACAGTACCTGTTTGACCAAGAAAAAACATTTTTTAAATGATGGGACTCTATCTTTATGGTTAGTCCTGTATCTATGTATAAATAATTTTTAAAACAAATTCTGCAGTTTGCAAATTCTGAAGTTCTAAAGAATTAAATGTAATACAGGTTGAATATCTCTTATCTGGAATAGGTGGGCCCAGAAGTGTTTTGGATGTTTCAGCTTTTGAAATGTTTGCACATGTATATTTCCTGGGAATGGAATCCAAGTCTACACACAGAATTCATTTGTCACACACATTGTATGCATAGCTGAAGCAGGTTTTACATGGTATTTTTAGTGCACCTGTTTTGTCGGTGACCTGTCACTTTAGGTCAGTAGAAATTTTCCACCTTTGGTGTTACACTGGTGCTCAGAATGTTTTGGATTTTGGAGCATTTCAGAGTTTGGATTTCCAGATTTTGGATGGGTAACCTGTGATGAAAATAAAAGTGCTTTGAAAATAATAAAAACATTGCATGAGTGTGACAGTATTGATACCCCCTGCCCCGCTTTGTGGTGCTGGGGATTGAACCCAGGTTCTCATGCATGCTAGGCGAGCACTCTACCACTGAGCTATATCCCCAGCCCTTTTTATTTTATTTTGAGACAGGGTCCCTGCTAAGTTGCTCAGGGTGGCTTCCAATTTTTGATCCTCCTGCCTCTGTCTCCCAGGTAGCTGGGACTGCAGGTGTGTGCCACCACGTGGGGCTGGTTGGTCTCACCTTCACTATGAGATATCTAGCCAGAATTATCAAATGGTTTGGGGAATGTGTTCCTGAAATGCCTTAGATGTTTAGGCAGCGCTGGCCAAATGCTTCTCCCACTTGAATGTGGTGAGGTAACCTTTGCATGGGTGCAGGTGCTCTGCCACCCCTGAAGGGGCTCGCTCCCCTGCTCTCCCTTCACCTTTATCTCTGTGGCTCCCTTATACACGCACGCGCACGTGCGCGTGCGCACGCACACGTAGTCTCCCTTTCCACCATTTTCCTGCATGTGACTTGGCAGAGGCTTAATGAGTATTCAGGTTAAAAAGGGCATTTGGGCTTCATCCAAGGTAAAAAAAAGTTCCTTTTGTTTGTAAACTACAGAATGCCTTTTTTTTTTTTTTTTTTTAAGGTTCTGTGTTGCTTTTGGTGAGTTCTTACAGCATCTGACCATTTTATGTAAAAACCAGTGAAAAACATTAGTCTAACAGAGAATTCCTACCTTTTTCTGGGGAGTGAACTAAATAAATTTCAGATTTGTTCCCCATAAAGAAAAAGTTTCGATTGTAGCTGCAAACCAGTGTTGGCTGTCAAACAGAACTCTTCTACACCACCTTACCTCCCAAAAGTATAGCAGTGTCTGGCTTCTTTGAGCCAGAACAGCTATATTTAGTTTGTAAACAGGGCATTTCTCATCTCTTTAAACCATTTTAGAAAGGTTAAAGAAAAAGAGCTGAAATAATGAATAATTGAAGTGGGAGACTTTCACTTTCCTTTTCAACATCCTGGTTATTGTTTCCTTGTTCTCTGGGTAACTTTTTAAAAAATTATTTTTCTGTTTAACAGGGTGAATTATCTCAGTAGAAGTTATATAGAGGATCAGTAATATCAAGTGCTTTTAATGTGGGCTTCACGATATGAAGGCTGGTTGTACTATTCGTTCATGTTAAGAAAAAGAAAAACTCATTGAAGTTCCTAGCAATGAGCAACTTTTTCCTGAATTTTCCCAGTTGCTAGAGAGATGCTAGATTCCTGCCCAGCTGGCTCTGGTGTGGTATACCCAACAAATGAGGATATACTTCAGACAAATAAAATTACTAATAATTATTTGTGAGATGGTTTCTAAATTCTCTTTGTGGGGAGGTACTGAAGATTGAAGTTGAACCCAGGGGTGCTCTACCACTGAACAACCTTTATAATTTTTATTTTGAGATGGTGTCTCACTAAATTGCCAAGGCTGTCCTTGAACTTGAGCTCTTTCTGCTTCAGCTTTCCAGATACGGATTACAGGTGTGTGCCACCGCACCCAGCTATATTCGTTTTTATAAACCAAAATGATTATAAATACTGCAAATTCATAAAAGCTATAAATACTATCTGTCCGAAGCTTTAAAAAGAATAATGTGAGCAAGGCATTGTGACACCACTGAAGTCCCTGCTACTAGGAAGGCTGGGGCAGGAAGATTGCTTGAGCCCAGGAATTTGAAGTCAGTGTGGCAGCTTGTGAGACCAAGCCTCCCAATAAATATTGTGGTTTGGCCAATTCAGATAAAAACTTTGTAATACAAATGTTTTGCTATTTTTGACTCTTACTGATGGTACCACATTTACATTAAAACAGTCTGTCTTTGCTGCAGCTCAAATAATGGCGGGGACTTTTGACTATTAACGGTAGTTTATGCGTGTTTCCCCTCCGCCCTAGGACGAGGAGAGTTACACTTGCTTAATTTTTTCCAACTTTTTAATCATGGCATGTTTTGATTAAATGCAACCAGTTTGACAATTGGTAATACAATTTAGTAAGAGCACCTAAGTCCCCATTGTTGAACGGTACTTTGGAGGTTTGGCTGAAATGTGTAGCATCTTTATTTTTTTCTTATTGGTCATACTGAGGATTGAGTCCAGTGTCTTGCGCATATTATGCAAATGCTCTACCACTGAGCTATATCCCTAGCCCCGTGTCCTTCATTTGAGAAAGCTCATTCTGCAGAAATACGTTTTTTTACAGGACTGTGTGTCTTTCTGATTATTTTATATGTAATTATATTTTATTCTGTATGCAAGCATTAAGGTTTAGAGAGTTGCTTTAAGAGTATTCAGTTTCATTATAGTTATCTGAACTCTTTTCTCCTATAATGTTAAAAGTGAGGGTAGGAAAGTCCAGGGTAGCAGAGTACAGGAGCCCTCTTATTCTGTATCAGGTCTGGTAACTTTCTTTGGCAGATCTGGCCACTTGCAATTACATCGCTTGCTCACCTATGGATGAAGTAGGCACCTTTTTGCAGGCTCGGTGTTTGCTAGGGAGCCAAATGAAAGTAATCTCTGTTGACCTTAGATGTTAGTTGGAGACTAGTTTGCTAGCTAGGTAAACTAACCAATATATAATTATACATGTGATCGGTGTTCTGAAAAAGGAAGCAACAAGATACCAAGAGATTGGTCCAAAGACATGACATTATGGTAAAGACCCCATGGATGAGACTGCTAGCCAGGCACAGAGGAGGAGGAGCACGAGTATGAGGATGGAAAAGCCTGTTGCTGTCAGAGAATGCAATCATGGCCAGTGAGGGTTGAGCACGAGGGATGTCTGACCAGGTAGCAGCCAGATGGGCAGCAGCCAGTAGGCAGTTACTGCCAGGCCTGTAGCCCACTTTGAAGATTTTGGGGTTTCTCTGAATGCATTAGGAAGCCACCAAAAGACTTTAGGCAAGATCACTTAGGCTTCTGTGTGGAAGTGGAGAGAGCCCTGATGCCAGGTCCTGTCCTGGGTGCGAACCAATTCCAGAGTTGAGAGACTTGCAAAATGAGCAGCTTGCCATCCAGTGGTATCCAGAGAAGTGGAGAGAAAATGAATTCAGGATCTGCTTTGCTACAGACTGGGAGAAAATCATTACTACAGGCACCTCAGATAAAGCATTAACCTCTAGGATATATGAAAAACTCAAACTTAACACCAAAAAAACAATCCAATTAAATGGGCTAAGGAACTGAACAGGCACTTCACAGAAGATATACAATTGATCAACAAATGTATGAAAAATGTTCAACATCTCTAGCAATTAGAGAAATGCAAATCAAAACTACTCTGATTTCATCTCACTCCAATCAGAATGGCGATTGTCAAGAATATAAGCAATGATAAATGTTGACAGGGATGTGGGGGAAAAGGTACACTCATACATTGATGGTAGAATGCAAAATGGCACAACCACTCAGGAAAACAAAATGGAGATTCCTCAGAAAACATGGAATGGGACCACCATTTGACCCAGCTGTCCCATTCCTCAGTTTATACCCAAAGAACTTAAAATCAGCATACTACGGTGACACAGCCACATCAATGTTTATGGCAGCTCAGTTCACAATAGCTAAACTATGGAACCAACCTAGGTGCCCTTCAACACTGGAATGGATAAAGAAAATGTGATATGTGTATCTGTATGTATCACATGTGGTATGTAGATATATATGTATATATACATATACACAGTGGAATATTACTCAACTCTAAAGAAGAATGAAATATGACATTTGCTGGTAAATAGATGGAGTTGGAGAATACACTGAGTGAAATAAGCCAAACCAAAAAACCAAAGGCCGAATGTTTTTTTTTTTTTTTTTTTTGAACCAGGGATTGAACTCAGGGACACTCGGCCACTGAGCCACATCCCCGGCCCTATTTTGTATTTTGTTTAGAGACAGGGTCTCACTGAGTTGCTTAGGGCCTCACTAAGTTGCTGAGGCTGGCTTTGAACTCGTGATCCTCCTGACTCAGCCTCCCAAGTCGCTTGGATTACAGGCGTGCGCCACCATGCCCGGCCCGAATGTTTTCTTTGATATACAGATCCTAAATCACAATGGTGGGGAGTCCCTAGGGAGGAATAGTTACTTTATATTAGGTAGAGGGTAGTGAAGAGAGGGGAAGGGGTATGGGGGTAGGAAGAATAGTAGAGTGAAACAGACATTATCTTATGTACATATATGACTGCATGGCCGATGTGATCCTACAATATGTACAACCAGAAAAATGTGAAATTACATTCCATTTATGTATGATTTATCACAATGTATAAATTCATTCTGTCATATGCAACTAATTAGAACAAAATAATTTTTAAAAAACTGCTTTGTAGGGAAAATCATTGGATCTGACAGATGGGCAGGGGGTGTGGAAGAAAGGCATGTTACAGGGGATGTGGGTTTTTGGTTTTAACAACTAGGTGGATGTTGGTACTTTTTACTGATATGGGAACTTTGAGGGGGAAGATTTGAGCATAATAGGTTGAGATCTCTTTGAGGCATACAGGTTAGAGATGCCAAGCACAGTTTGATAACCTGAGACTGGAATCCAGAACAGAATTTTGGGCTAGAGATAGAAATTTAGGAGTTATATCCAGGTAATATTTAAAGCCTATATAATGCATATGATTTCTCAGGGAAAAGTGTAAAGAGAAGAGATTTGGGTCCATAGTAGAGTCTTAAGAAGTCTTCATGTCTTGAGAATGTTCAGGGATAGAGATCCTAGCAGAAATGGCAGAGAGAGGAGAATTTCAGGAACATGTGAAACCATGGAGCCTGAAGAGTGATTCAATAAGAAAAAAATGGTGAGTGGTGCTGCGTGCTGGTGAGGGCTCTGGTGAGGTGGAGAAGGATGACTCTGTCCTGTCCTTTTGGCAACAGGAAGGTTACTTGTGCTGACCGGCAGGTGATGTGGCAAGGGAGAGGCCAGACTAGAAGAGGGAAGAAAGGTGAGGAAGTGGAGAAGATTCACTTAAAGTCAGGCTGACTCTTCTCATTTCCCTTTTACAGTACTTTCAACCACATGCCTTAATAGGTTGTGGTTTTTCAGACCTTTTTGAAGTTCAGGAGGACATTGTATATGTATTAACCAGTTTCTTTTAATCTCACTCAGAAGAGTTTATTGTCAGTTAATAATATTGCTGATCTGTTAGATTAGGTAAATACAGAAGAGATGGTAAATACCGAAGCTATTCTTCGGTATCCACAGAGAATTGCTTCCAGGACCCCCTGGGATTCAAGAATCTAAATGCTCAAGTCCTTATATAAAATGGCATAATATTTGCATATAACCTCCCCACATCCTTCCATATACTTTATATTACTAATACCTAATAACAAAGTAAATTCTTTGCAAATAGGGATTATACTTTGTTATTTAGGAAATAATGACAAAAGTTCAACCAGCAAAATTCTTTTTCTGAATATTTTCAGCCTGTGGCTGATTGAATCCACAATGTGGAATCTGGATCCTGAGGGCCAACTCTACTTAGTTATTTTACATGTGTTCACTTCCCATTTAGGGAGGGCAGTGACTTGATCAGTTATACACCTGAAGTTAAGTTCATTCTTGAGCAAACATATTGAGTATATCTGCCCAGACTAGATCCTAGAAACTCAAGGGAACTTCTCTGACTGCCTTAATGGGGCTCCTAGTCCAGTGGGGAGCAGATATGTCAGCAAGCAGTGGTAAGTAGTGGCAGGTGATAAGGTGAATGCTGTTATTGTCAACTGCATTTGCAGCTCTTCTGCCATGAGGATGCAGAATCATTAATTTTTTTATTTTTTCATAATCATCATGTTTTTATCAACCTTGGAAGTACCTACGATAGCACATAGTCATCTTCATTTTGTACATAAAGCATTGGTCCTCAGAGTTAGGGACACATGGAGGTTGAGGACACAACCAGTTATGGTGCTAATAGGCAAGATCCAAACTCAGGGCCATAGGACTCTGTAGCCCAAGGCTCATACTCAATACCATGCTTCCTTGCTTCCAGCAATAACAAAATAAACTAGAGGGTGACTTGGAAGCAGGAACTGATGTGCCAGTATAAATTTTCAGCTAGTCTCTGTATTCAACAGTATTTAGAAATATTTGCAGGTTGCCAGCTGCAGTGGCACATGCCTGTGATCCAGCTGCTGAGGCTGGAGGATCGCAAATTTGAGGCCAGACATGGCAACTTAATGAGACCCTGTCTCAAAAAAAAAAAAAAAAAAAATTGAAAGAACTGGAATGCAGCTCAGGGGTACAGTGTCGCCGGGTTTGATTCATAGTACCACACCAGAAAAAAAAAAAAAGGAAAAGGGAAAAGCAAAGTATTGGCAGGTTGCCCTGCTTTGCTGTCTGACCTGCTTGACTGAGGGGTGCGCTGAGGAAGTTAATGCTCCGGAGGGCAGGTGGACCTTCTCCGCTGGGGTAATGGTTTGAACACTGAACCTGGAATGAAGTGATTTGGGATTTCCTCTTGTGTGATCTTAGGAAGAATTACTGTATTAGTTAATGGTGGTGTAATGTTTGAGTTGGGGTGAGTTGGGGTATTGGAACACACCATCTTGGAGCAGAGCTTTCCATCTGGTGTGCGTTATGACAACTTTGAGATCCTATGGAGAACGGTTACAGTGCTTTGTTTAGATAGCAGGGGAATTGAAGCTGTATTTGGGAAGAATGTCCTATGCTGGAAGACTGCATATCCTTTTTTTTTTTTTAACAATTGTCATTTCTTTTTGGGAACCAGAAAAAATAATTTACTACTAAAGAGTTCTAGTTCTGGTAAAGCTAAATATTTCTTTATGTGCTCTTGGCAATTATACATGATTGGCTCTTTTCAAAAAGGTATTTGAGAAAATGTTCAAGCTTCAGAACTTAAGCTTCATTGTATTTTACAAAAACTGAAAAGTAGGAAAATGCTCTGTTGGTTTGTTCTGAAGGACTGACTTACAGGCTCCAGAGTTCAAATTTGCTTTTTTTAAAGTGTAAATTTTAAAATATACATGTTCATTGAAAAAAAAAAAATCATCCAGCTGGCCACCATACCGCCTTCCTAGGGACATCTTTGTTGACAGTTCAGTGTATTTCCTTCCGGCATTTGAATGCAGCGCTGGATGTTGAGATAAACTTCTCTGTACTTTCTGTACAGCCTTATATCCTGCTCATTTTATGTTGCAGCATTAGCATTTCCTGGAGGTGATTTTCTCGGAGGACCAGTAAGACCTTCTTTAGAAATAGATGGGAATTTTGGACTTAAATGGGGAATTCTTTTTTTTTTTTTTTTTGAACCGGGGATTGAACTCAGGAGCACTTGGCCACTGAGCCACATCCCCAGCCCTATTTTGTATTTTACTTAGAGACAGGATCTCACTGAGTTGCTTAGGGCCTCACTAAGTTGCTGAGACTAGCTTTGAACTCGTGATCCTCCTGACTCAGCCTCCCGAGTCCCTTGGATTACAGGCGTGTGCCACCACGCCCGGCCCTAAATGGGGAATTCTTATGAACAGAGGTGGTGGTGCTCAGTGGCCACAGGTGGGATACTACCAATCTTGCCATGTCGTGACCTTGTGGTCTGGTATGTTTTGCATCAAAGATAGCCCATCCCTGCAGTATGAAACTCCTTTCTCACATTTAAAGTTTATACTTTTACCTTCAAAAGTAATAAGATGGAACTTCTTATAAGATGCATATAAATGCTTATTAGACATATAACTAAACTTTTTTCTCTATTTCCAAACTGTGTTGCACATTTTGTATGGAAATTGGAAATTGATGAGACTAGAGAAATAACTCTTAGAAAACTCGGATCATTAAGATTATTAGTCATAAATTACTTTGGTGATAATTGTAACAAAAACTTAATATGAAGTAGAATTTGTTAGCCAGGCACAGTGGTGCATTTGTAATCTCAATGTAAAAAAAAAGAAAATCCCCATAAAAGGTAGTAAAGAGGAATTTGTGAATTCAGAATGATGGCAAGTAAAAAAGTTTATAAAATAATCACTTCATTGTTTCTAAAAATCTCTGATTTTTAATATTGAGCACTAGTTTTATAGTTTATATGCTAGAAAAATTTGAAATAAATTATTCTTTAAACAAGACAAAGATAGTGTTCTTTGGGAAATTCAACTTAGGCTATTATAAACTACCGTAGATTGATCTGGAAAGATACTTTATTTGCAAAAACTTTTCAAATATTGAGATTGTTAATGTAATTTACTAATTTGGGCTTTTGGAAATTTATGTAATATACACTGCAAATGCTAACAGATTTAAAACTGCATGAATTTGTTGGAGTCTACTTGATTTTTATATATTTATGGTGCAGTGGAAAATAATTTCTGTCTTTGGGTGCAAGTAAACCGTATTGCTCTTGGTGAACCACCAGACACCCATCACAGCACTTCACAGGGACATTCGTGCAGAAGTGGCAGTGCGTTCTTGCGCAGACGCGTGCTCCCCATCACATCAGATACAGTTTTGTTTTGTTTTTTTTCCAGAGAACAAAGAATAAACAAAATCATTTGAAAAGGGGGGAGGCAGTCTCAAAGATAAGGACAAATAAAAAAGGTTCTTTGTGGAAACCAGGCAAGATGAGAATGTTGAAGGGCTTTAAATGAAAGAAGTAAAACTGGCCCGTGGCCAGCTCTGAGAGCCCGTGGCCAGCTCTGAGAGCCAGGAGGGTTTCGTTTGCCTGCCTTACGTGTAAAGCTAGGTGCTCGCCTTCGAAGACCTTCTCAAGCAATTCCTTGTCATATTTTATTTTGTAATGAAAATTGAAGTGGAAAAGACATGGAACTTAAAAAAGAACTAGTTTATTTCAAATATTTGAAATGTGATAGTTTTAAGGTTTTTTTCACTTTACAATTATTTTCCAACCTATGAACTAACAATCAGTCCTTCTTCTATATTTATGTCTTTAAGGAATTACAAGTAATGTAATTTTAGGGAAATAATGTGTGCAGAGCAATATCGTGGTATGATCCATGGTTTCATGTGAAAATGTAGAAGGCACAATAAAGAACAGATAGAGTGGGAAATTGAATTTTCATAATAAGAAATATTCCCTTCTGTCTTTATTACTAGCCTTATCCTTAGGTTGACATGAAGAGTCTTGATTCATTAACTTGCTTTAAGCCCAGACTTTTTCACTTTGTACCTTATTGTTTGACATTTAATTCTTGCCAAAAAGTTCATGTACGTACATGCTGGGTGGAAGAGCTTCCATTATAGAGTCTATTTATAAAATGTAGGATAATGTAGGATAGAGCCTTCTTGTTTAGGTAAGGATTCGTGGAGATGTTTTCAGGACTGAAACCGTCGTGATGTAAACGATGGCAGTGACAAGCTTGCTTCTTAGTCTCTCTTTTAAAAAGGCGAGTTAATAAGTTTCTTATTTTCCCCAAGCATGTGCTTAGTGAACCCTGCCTAATTAGTATTCAGAAGGCATTTCAACCTGAATTTGTTTGGGGATTGTAAGACTGATGGAGACTAAGGGCACATTAGAGGTGTACAAAAACCTTAACATGAAGAATTCACAGTTGTGATAATTTAGGGAATGAGTATGGATAACTAGATGTCTCGTTTATCTTTTTATTTTGTCCCCAAATACTCTGGACTTGGAAATGGAAGGACTTAACTATGCATGGAATGTGTGTCAGCCACTGTTGGAGGACACAGTGCCTGTTTTGTAGTATCCTTGTGCTTCAGCAAGTGTGCTGTTCTTTCGTAGCACTTGGCTCATGGATTTTCTCTGTGCGAAAAGAAACTGCATATTAATTTTGAGTTATTCTGTCATTTTCAGAATCACGTGTATGTTTAGGTTTCAGAAGAAATGTTTTCACTAATTATCTTGATACTGTCATTGTTTAGTTTTAGTATTTCTTGAACTGCTGTTTATTTTGAAACAGAAGACTGTTGTAGGTGGACCAGTCTCATAACCAAAAGGGTCACAATGTATAAAAAATGGGATATTTTAAAATTCAGTATTTTATTCTATATAATTTTCTTTCAAAGTGAATTTTTGCCATTTACAGTCATATTTAATTAGCTTGCTGCTAAATCTTTGCATTTTATAAGATTAAGCAATGGTGGTTCATTTTAGTAAAAAAACAAACTTTCAAACGCCCCATTTCAGTGCTGTAGCCTTCTGAACTTCATCACAGTCTAGAAAATAATCCAGTGAAATGAAGTTACTTATATCTGTGATACACAGTACTTGAAATTCGAATTATCAGAATTTACCGTCTGAATGTTATTCTGTTTGAACTACGTGGATATTTTACTGCTTCTGTGGAGTGTCCCTTTGATTAAAGGTAACATTTAACACTGACTTGCCTGGAATAGGATCTTCCCATTTTATCTGAGCATCTTCCCTTGCTATTGCCCATAGTGCTTTTCACAGCATTAGGACATATCCAAAAAAGGCCATGTACTTCATTCCTCAGAATAACTTTGTCATATAAATTCAAGTTCAGTTCTTGATTTTCTGCCATTAGTATTTACATCTTTATAAACAAATGGAATTTAGTGAGAGACAGTTACTTTAAAAACCTTCCTGCTCAATATATTGCACTTGTAATGATTGACGTTTGCAGAATTAATAAGATGGAAACAGGATGTTATAAAGGGGAAGTTAGAATACAGAGAGTTCAACAGATGTTTATGTAGCTATTGCTGTGTACAAGGTAACATTCCTATTCTGGGATACAGAGAAGAGTATAAAAGGACTTTGAGTCTACATTTTTATATACAGGACTATATATAAAACTTGCTATGAGAGATGTAAAGCCATCAGTTCAAAAGCTATTGAGTGAAGTATGTGATTACTGAGTTGGGAAGTTGTAGTGGAGGTCGGGGAGAAAACTAGACAAAAAAAATCAGTATACCTGAAATTCTTGTTTCAGAAAACTAAAATAGTTTTCTTTCCATTTCTGCCACTAAAATAGCTTTGTTGGCTATAAACCATCTAACTTCTGTGACCTTCAGAATTTTCACCTGTAGCATGGAGGACAAGGTTAGTTGTTCTGCACACACTTTGTTTCTTCCTATTTTTAAAAAAGGCCGGGGATATGCCCCTGGGTTCAAGAACTGGCACCAAAAAAAAAAAAAAAAAAAAAAAAGTAAGATCCTCTGAATAGGAGATGGAAGGAGGTGTGGGGAGTATTAGCTAGAGGTGGGGGGAAGTTGCACAGCATTTACAAGAAACACTGGGAGACTCCTTTTGATGGGAGCTTATTTTTGTAGAGAATAGGAGATAATGTTTATATGATCACTTGGGACTAACTAGAGAATTCAGACATAAAAAACTCTAATTTAGCATTTGTCATTGAGACTATTCTTTCTCCCATTTTGAGTGTTTCTTAATAAGTACATTTTTACCAAGCAGCCCAAGTGAATCGTATCCTTGATCACCCTTCAGTTTCCCCTAACATTCCTAACGTTTCTCAGTTAGATGAACTGCTCAGTATTAAGCTCGTCAGTAACCCTGCTTCCTTTTTAAAAACGAAACCTGTATTTCTTTAGGGAAACTATTACCTAGTAGGGAAGGCTAGGTTCTGGAGGCCATGCGTAGAGACCATAGTTCTCTGGAAAGTATATATTTCGGGGTAGGGTGCAGATTGGAAGAACAAAGTTTGGAGCAGAAGACCAGAGGAGTAATATATATAAATGTATTTTTTTTCCCCTTCCCATCAGTGATTGAACCCAAGGGCACTTTACCACTGAGCTCCATACCAGCCCCTTTTTATTTTGAGACTTTGCTGAGTTACTTAGGTGGCTTTGAACTTTAGATCCTCTTCCCTTAGACTCCTGATTTATTGGGGTTACAGTTGAGCACCACCACACCTAGCTGAGAAGGTCCCATCTAATTCCCTTCATCTTACTTTGTGACCAGAAAGTGTCTATTAAAAAGGCAAATTAATTTTGTGAATTCAATTGAGGTTCAAGTTCCTTGGGGTCCAATTGCTAAAATATAATTAGTGGTTGTAGTAATTTTTCTCATTTATTCTTTTAGCAACTTAACAGGGATATATCTGGAGGACCAGGTTCATAATTTTTAACCATAAAACCTCAGAGGGCTGGGGATATAGCTCAGTTGGTAGAGCGCCTGTCTTGCATGAGCAAGGCCCTGGGTTCAATCCCCAGTACCGCAAACAAAAACAAAAACCTCAGAGTAAGATTAAAGGTTTGCAGGCTGTGTGTGGACTGTGGTGGACATTTAGAAATGGGTTGCAGGGGGAAGGTAGTAGCTAGAACTGTAGTAAAGTGGACAATAAAGTTTGTCTAAAATGCCTAATTAATTTCTTTAAAAGGAAAAAAACTACAAGTAGATATAATTTTTTTTTTCTTTTTTTTTGGTACTGGGGATTGAACCCAGGGACACTCCACCACTGAGCCACATCCCCAGCCCTATTTTGTATTTTATTTAGAGACAGGGTCTCACTGAGTTGCTTAGGGCCTCATTAAGTTGATGAGGTTGGCTTTGAATTCGTGATCCTCCTGCCCCAGCCTCCCAAGTGCTGGGATTACAGGTGTGCACTACCGCGCCCGGCTAGATTTAATTTTATTTATTAGTAATCCAGATATCCCAAATGAAGGCCTGATTTTTGTGTGGGTGAGACTTAGTTGAATTGTGAAGAATGTAAAATGTTACTTGGAACTTACTTTTGCAATAAAATAAAAGTAAATTAAATTTCTAAGCTAGTTTCTTAATGTTTTGGCATTTTTACAAGGCTTTTAAAAAGCTAATTTGCCAGCAATAGAGTGCTTGCCTAATGTGCACAAGGCCTAGCTCATCCCTGGTAGTAGAAAGCAAACAAATAAGAGACTAAAAAAAACTTAATTTGGTGTAATCAATACCAAAAGATAAGGCTAATATAAAATCCAATATGGAATAAAATGTATGTCCGTGCTTAAAGTGATGCTGCGGATGACTACTTCAAAATCATCTCTCTTGGAGCTTGCTCATTAAGATTTTGACTTGGCAGATTTGTGGTAAACCTGGGAAGCTACATTTTAATAGCCCCATTAGGTAGTTGTTGGACTACCAAGAATAAGATCCATTGGTCTAAGCCAGACACTGTAGTATATGCCTCTCAACTACCTGGGAGACTGAGGCAGGAGACGGATTGCTTCTTCAGGAGTTCCAGGCCAGTGTAGGCAATGTCATGAAACTCTGTCTCAGAAACAACCCAAAACCATTGGCCTAGAATAGCAATCAGAAAACTGTTCCCCACAGGTCCAGATAATATGAAATTTTAGGCTCTGCATGCCAAGATACACAGTGAAGGGCATTATTATTATAAGTGCTCACATTAAAAAAAAACCATAAATTTCTCGTTTTTTTAATCAATGAAGTTCAAAATATAGTATTAAAATTGTGTACAGTTTTATGTAAGAGGGATCTTACTAATGTGAAGAAAGGGATTCTTTTGGTGGGAATAACATTTTGCTTATTGAGGCTCATTACTTAGTGTTCCTTCAAAATCAGCTGCAAATGTTCATCCATCAGTGCCATTCTGTAATGAGATTTCTATACACTTTGTCCTTGAAATGGTCTTTGGGCTGGGTGTATAGCTCAGTCGTAGTGCACTTGCTTAGCACGTGTAAGGCCCTGGGTTCAGTCCCTAGCACCATCAAAAAAATTGGGAGGTGGGAGACAAAATGTCTTTATACGAAGATAGATACTGCCAAGTGGGCATGTGATTTAATTGAGCATAGTTATTGCTTGGAAGACATTTATAGAATTCTCTTAGATTCTTGTCAGTGTTCGCCTCTTAGCATGTCCTCCTTGCAGTGCAACCACGTGTAGTTGAAAGTTGGAGGGAAGCTCCTTATTTGCAGTTAAATGGTTTTTGAAACATGGAGAGTTCCTTTGTTCTTAAACTGGGATCTGAAAGATGCTGCTGAAACTTAGCTTGAGTTTGGAAAGACCATTTTGCCAAATAGTCTTGTGTTGATTTCCTTCAGAAACAGAATTAACTCTTCCCTAAAGCTGATTTCCCAAACCAGCATTCAACAGTAGAAGTTAAGGTTAAGGGTAGTTCTTGTTTAAAAAAAAATAAAATAAAACATCCCTGTGCTCAAAAAATTTCAGCAAAGCTTTATCACTGCTTAGCCATTGAACTGTGACAGGGCAAGCCAGAATATTCATCTTTTACTTCTGCCAAAAATTCACAGACCTGGTGATTGGTCAAGTTCACAAGAACACATTAAATTCATCCTTGACACGGCAGGTTCAGCAGCACGTGATGGACTCCTGTATTTCTCACATAGTACCTGTTTGGTAGAGCAGTGGGCAGCCCTTTCACAAGCTCCACTTCCAGTGAAATCCTTTTCTGCTCTATACATATTTTCACCACCATTGATTGTAACAGCCTATCATACTTCAGTTTAGGTTGCACTGATTTACTTGTTTGTCAACTTCTTTGAAAATACTCTTACCTGTAGTTTTCCCACACGCACCATTCCTTCAGGCTGATTCTTCAGGTTACTGTTGGTACTGAACCCAGGAACAGTCTAGAAAGCCATTGAAATCATTTGTCTTGCTTTTTAATTGACAGTTGGTTGTTATTCCTGATGTCCTCAACTCTGAGCAGCTGTTCTCACTGAAAGGTTAATAGTCTTTTTGTTTTGTTTTGTTTTGTTTTGGTACTAGGGATTGAACCCAGGGTCACTTAACTACATCCCCAGCCCTTTTTATTTTTATTTTTTTGAGGCAGTGTCTTGCTAAGTTGCTTAGGCCCTTGCTAAATATTGCTGAGGCTGGCCTCAAACTTGGAGCCTCGTGAGCCCTTGGGATTACAGGTGTGCACCACCATGCTTGGCCTAATAGTCTTATTTTGCTGAATCTATTTCTTTGACTGCTGTGAAACTAATAATTAACTCACTAGTGGTAAATGGCATTCCTTGTTTGACTAATAAATAAGCCATCTGAAAACTGATGACAGTCTTTTTCATTCTTCCTTTTGCAAAGTAGTTCTGAAATGAGCTGTTCCTTTTTTTTTGAACCAGGGATTGAACTCAGTCCACTGAGCCACATCCCCAGCCCTATTTTGTATTTTATTTAGAGACAGGGTCTTACTGAGTTACTTAGGGCCTCGCTAAGTTGCTGAGGCTGGCTTTGAACTCGCAATCCTCCTGACTCAGCCTCCCAAGTCACTTGGATTACAGGCTTGCGCCACCACACCTGGTGATTTTTTTTTTTAATTGTTGCTTTCCTCTCAGTTGGAAATGTGGTAGAGAGTGCTTAGTCTACAAATATTGATGTACATTGGTGGGTGTTTTTGGTCCTGGGATTGAACTCGGGGGCACTTTACCACTGATCAACATCCCCAGTCCTTTTTATTTTTTAATTTTGAGAAGGAGTCTAAGTTGTTCAGGGTCTTTTAAGTTGCCCAAACTAAGCTTTGAACTTGAGATCCTCCTGCCTCAGCCTCCCAGGTCACTGGGATTATAGGTGTGTGTGCCTCCATGCCTAGCTATACTCTATTCTTTTAGTGTAGCGTTAGTGTCATTGCATAATAAACGCAGGTTTGCCATCTAACCATTTATCAAAATTATCTACATTCTAATGCTCCTTAAAAGTGTGGCATTCAGCTAGGCACAGTGGTACACAACCATAATCCCATCAACTCAAGGAGGAATCACAAGTTCAGGAAGATCACAAGTTCAAGGCTGGCCTCAGCAACTTAGTGAGATCCTTGTCTCAAAATAAAAAGGGTTAGGGATGCAGCTTGCTGGTAAAGTGTCCCAGGGTTCAATCCCCAGGACCAAAAATAGAAGTGTGGCATTCAGAGTCCTCGTTTCTTTTCTTTTTTCTTTTTTGGGTGATACGAACTTGCTACTGATGTTTTTCAAATGTCATGATCTGGCAATACTGGTGACATTTGAAACATTTTCAGGTTATAACTTTGTCACTGTAGTCCATAGTGCCCTGAGCAAACAAGCGTGGCTGTGCTCTAGTGCAGTTGGCTGATGGACTTCTAAAATTTGAATTTTGTATCATTTTCACATGTCATGAAATAGTCCATTAACTTTTCCCCCCAACCATTAGAAATGGGACCTACAGAAGCAGGTGGCAGGCTGGATTTGGCCTGCAGGCTAGTTTGTGGATGAACACTGCTCTAAAATCTAGATAGATTAAAAAATAATAATCAAATCCAGTGACTCTGAACCACCAGTAAGTAACTCACTACCATTGTTACTGCTTTTTCAGTAGTACTGTGATGAGGATCATTTTTAAATGTCTTGATACATTTGATACATGTTGTCAAATCATTTTCTAGAGTAAGTATGCCTTGCCTTAAAAAAAAAAATCTGTGTTTGATCCTCATCTTTATAGACTTTAGAAATTATGTCCTTCAGGCATGGAGCAGACTTTGAAGTTCCTCTTCTTTTCACCTGTTTTCTTTTAGTAGAGTTGCCCCTTTCTTATTGATATGAAACTGCCAGTATTTTTTACTATGTTCTCAAAAAAGCAGATAATTTTGTCTTATGTATTCTTTGGCTGTTAGCTTAAATTCCATATCCTTTTAGAGTAGTATATTCTGAATCCTGTCCTTTAAATATTTCAGCTGTGCAAAGGAGCATTGAATAAGTCTGTCCTTTGTCCATTAGCATGGCAAGTAAACTGTTAAGTCTTTTTATAACTGAATTTGTTTAATAGAAATTATTTTCTAACTTGTGTTTGCAACTTTTATGTTAACTTCACATTTAGGGCTTCTGACACATTTTGTCTTTACAAGCAAAGAAATAATGTTTATAACAAATGGTTCTTGTGGAGGGGGCCATAACACTGGGGCCATTCCCAACTTAGACACAATTTTGTTGAACAGATAGGAAATACAATTCATCGGCCCTCATAGAATTTTAAAACTAAACCGGTAACTGAGGCTTCTCAGTGTTCAGTGGATTCTGACCACAGTAAGCCTGTCTCATGGCTCGAACCTGGTCTGCCTGCCACTGTGCCAGTGTTCAGGTGGGATCTAACGTCTGTAGATCAGGTGGGATCTAACATCTGTAGATCCACAGACTATAAAGAATTACTGGAAGGTGTTCCCAAGTGCCGAGCTGCCTTGTGGTTTGCAGACCTGTTACAGTAACCTAGACAGAAAAGAAAGAACTTAAGAAGTAACATAAAATATCTTCAGTTTAAAAAGTCTTACCTGTGAAATGAATTTTATTTAGAATTTTGTTGAGAATTCTGTTCAGTAACAAAATGAACTAGGAAAAGTTTGAGTAGTCTCTTGTTATAACCATTAAAAGGGAGTCTTAAACCCACAGTATTTCTTCCCTAATATATGAAATCCTTTACTTTTGTTTTAGCAAAGAGACTGAGCTACATAATTTGAATAATGTACCTGTGAAGTGAATTTCACATAAATAGACACATGGCAAATAAGGAAGGAAGAATCTAACTTTAAATCATTTGTACAAACCAAACTTGTTACTTTGGGTGGAACTCAAAGGATTCTCCCACTTGAACCACTTAATTCTCTTCATTATGCTATTGGGGAAATCAAGGCCTGGTGAAGATGAGACTTGGCCAATCTCCTCCGTGTTGGAGAAAGGACAAAAATCCCCATCCTGTCCTTGATACTGATATTAGGAAACCAGATCTCTTCATCACTTCTTCTAAAATTGAAAAACTCATTGTGGATAACTTGTTCCCGAGAATTGATTCGCCCTGCGGGAGGGGAGGCTACTGCATGAGGACTCCGTAGCACAAACCAAAGCAATGATAGAAGACCATGGGCCTCCTGAGTACAGACACGCCATCATTTGTTTCCAAGTCCTTTGAGGTTAAATTGGGGGTGACACAAATTTTGCGTTTTGATTTGCAAATTTTTTTGAGATAGCAAAAAGCTGAGTTTATCTCTGTTGTCTTTTTCTTTTTTCAGTAAAAATCTTAAAAGCTGATGATAAAAATTTTCCAAAGAAGAAAAACCTCACAATTTCCTAATTCAAAAAAGCACCTATCTTTGTAACAGCATGCATGTGCACACGTGCGTGCAGGTGGATGTTGAGATCATTGTTTCAGAGCATTTTAATTTGGAAGAACATAAGCTTTTGATTTTATCTGGATACTTATGATAAATTGAAGAAAATCTACATTCAGTCTTTTTATTTTTCTTAAGTTTTTTGAGGTTTCAGTTTACAACCATGCTCATTAAAAGGTGCATACTTATGTCTTCCACCCACTGTTCTTATAGCAACACCTATGATATGAAATGGTGGATTAGTATGTCTTTTTTGATTGGGGTGTTTTAAACTAAAGTATATTTTTCGTAGGAATGATATTTAAAAGTGGGGTGGGGTATAGCTTGGTGGAAGAGTGCTTACCTCATGCCTCAAGCCCTGGGTTCAGTCCCAGCACCCCTGTCCCCCAACATACACAAAGTTAGGTGTGTATACTCCTTGAATAAATGCTGGCAAAGAGATGGGAGAGAAGGCAGACCATAGTCAGTTGGCAGAACTGGCTTACGTAGGACTTGAAATATTAGAAACAAGTCATCCATATGTTTAAATGTGAAAAAATGATAAATATTTTAATTTCAATTTTATGGCTTTGAGTGCACAAAGGACTTGAATAAGTTCTGATATAACAACTTTGGTAGAGGTTGAGATTTAATCATAGGAACACATACATTTTTCTGTGATTATTACTGTTTGATTTTGGTGATACTATGAATTCTAATAAACAAGTCATGTAGTAATCAGACCCAAGACAAGATCCTGCTTAGGAAGGCAGTTAAATCAGGAATCTTCAGTGAAGAGAACTTTTAAAATACATTTTAATAATATTTATAATACCAAGAAAACAAATAGGGGTGATTCCCCCCCCCCTTTTTTTTTTGAAAAGAGAATATAGACAGCCATGATGCCACAAAATAACTTGCCTGTATTTGAAATAGCAAAATAAAATGATACATAATTCATTCCATAGTCTTATGAATCCTTGAGTCCAGATGTGTTTTGGAGTTACATTTTCTTTTTTATGTCAGAAAGATAATCAGGTATATGACTTGCTGTCCATTGTAGTATCCACAGGTTTTGTGTAGCAGAATATTTGAATAGATAGGATCAACATAGACTGCAAGGGACCTAACGTTAAGTCATTGCAGGTTTTGCTGCCAGATGAGTGTTATGCCAAGGTTGAAGAAGCAAAAAGCAAAAAAAAAAAAAGTTTGTGAATCAGGGTTGTAGACCTGTACTTGGTAATACACTATTTTAATTTAGTATGCTGTATAAATCACGTGACAGTTACATCAGATATAATTGTTCTAACTATACTATTTTGTTGCATTAGTATACAAATATTTATTAAGTTGCTCTCCTAATGTTAGTAGGAAAGTGTACTTCCAGATTTTAGTATCATAAGTAGCATTGAGAAAATATCCTTTCATATGTATCATTTTGGTTGTGCCAACCAAGTCCCTTAGAATGGACCAACAGATAAGAAAAGTTTTATAAGCATGCTACTCTTTTTTTTATTTTTTATTTTTTTTAAGTTGTTGATACGCTTTTAATTTACTTATTTATATGTGGTGCTGAGAATCGAACCCAGTGCCTTACATGTGGAGCGTGCTACTCTTTCTAAAAGATCTGTGGATTTGCAGGGTCACTAGCATTGTGGAGCAAGTTTCTCTGTATCCTCACAAACAATGCATTGGATGGAAGCATTTACTTTTAAAAAGGGTATAAGTTTACTGCTTCAGATAATCATAATACATATATAAGATTACTTTTAACTTTCATTTACCTGATCATTAGTTAAGATAAACTGCTTATTTTGTATAGTTGAACCTTTATTTTTGATTTGGACATGGGGCTTATTTTCTCTTTTAAATAGAGCTCCCATGCTCTGGGGTCCCTAAGATGCCAAACATCAGTCACCATAATGTGGAATTGCTCTGAGTTTGCACCTTAGTTAATTATAGAACCATCTACAGAACATTCTTATATGATCTGGGCTTAATTTATCTTCATCCAGACATGCTACTGAAGAGAAGAATAAACTCAGTGCATCACCTGTCGGGGTAGGAGAGACCAGGAGAGCCCTGTGGCAGCAGTTGGTAGGCATCTTAAAAATACTTAACCACTGCTGTAGGCACGCTTTGTGATCGCTATAGATGTAAACCAAAGCACACATAGAGCTGCATGCTCAAAACTGTTTCTCACAATGTTATTTTGAAAATATTAAAAGCAATTAAATGATTCAAATATCTAACATTAGCTTAATAGTTTTATTTAGCTCTTTAGCATATAAATACTTAAATTATTATAACCATTAAAATTTATTTATAATGAGGTGTGATGGTACATACCTATAATCCCAGCAACTCAGGAGGCTGAGGCAGGAGGGCCACAAGCTCAAAGCCAGCCTCAGCAACTTAACAAGCTGTTGTCTCAGTAATTAGAAGATGTAGTCACTGGTAGAATGTACCTCAGTTCAATCCCCAGTGCCACGAAAGAATAATAATAACTGCCTAAGTGGAAAACCAGAATGCAAGCTCATCTCTGTTATTTCAACTCTGTGATGTTAAATATATAAAAAAAAATGGTCAAAAGGAAATATTCTTATGTGTAACTAGTTATTGCTAAGCGATGAAATTAACAGTTATTGCTTATTTTCTTCTTAAGTACTTAAAGCTTGTAACTTCCTTTGGGTTGTGCAAACAAACCTCTAAGTAAATAGTGATGTTATTATTTAAAGATTAATCCAGGTTAATCTTTGAATGAAAATACTACTTTTTCATTAAAATGATTGACATATTACACAATATTCATATGGGTTTGACCAAATAATCTGTTAATGCAAAATGCATCAGTGGAAATTTTTATTCTCCATTCTCTGAAGAATCATCTTGAGATGCTATAAATATTGAACCAATTTTCCAGGTCCAGAAAAAAATAATTCCTAATTACCATTGCTTAAAATCTTGAGTAGGTCTCCCGCACTCCCTACCTGCTGCACGCACGCTCCTCTGCCATGATGCCCTTTAAGGCTGTGGTTTTCGAAGTGTGGTCCACAGACTGCTTGGGATCACCAGAACCCTTTCCAGGAGACTTTGAGTTAGACACCAGCTGTATTTCCATTTTTCAGTGTGTTGACACTAAACCCTGGTGGTAAGGAACAGCAGCAGGTGAAGTGCCCCAGTGGGCCAAGCTGCCAGCGCTATGGCACCCAGATCAGTGTGTTAGTCTCAAGCTGACCTGGTTTTGTTCTTCACTGCTATGTTATTCGAAGGTAAAAAAACATCAGTTTTAATTAAAACTACCCTTGAATGAACCATAAAATTGTTAGTTGTGTTAAATCTTCACCTTTACTACCCATCTCTCTAGTATTCTCTGTTGAAATGGGAGGCCCACTAAACCATTCCCGAAGCAGGATGATAGTCTCCAGTAAAAAGCAGGTGAGCGACTGGTGGCCTGGGAGCTGCACTAGCTACGTTTTTCATGGAGTGCCATTTTTACCTGGAAGAACAACTGACATTCATTTTTTAGAGAATGAATGAGGTTGTTAGCCAGTCATATCATGGAAAATAACTGATTTGTGAACTTGGCAGCTTCCCAAACACTTGTGATAAGATTGAGGTGATATTGCCAAATATGATTTTTAAAATATTTTATAATGAAACATTTGAAAGATCTGCCTAACTTAGTGACTGTATGCTCCAAATGACCAGTGTCTATGTTACAGAATTATAGGTAAGGGAAAGATCCATTCAAAGTTCAGGATAGGCAGTGAACCTTAACCTAAGGGAATGTGAAAGTCCATCCATCGGGTCTCCAGTTCCCCAGGGAGCTGACCTTTATGAGACTCCCACTCACCAAGTTTTGGTATGGTAACAAAGAAGAGTGTTTATGATTATCTGAAAAGGTTATTAGAATACTCATCCTTTTCCAATAACACTGTTGTATAGGGCTGGAATTTCTGCATTTTTTTCAACCAGAATAACCTGTTCATAGCAGTTCAAATGTAGAAGCAAATGAAAGTCTCACTGTCATCTATTAAGCCATACAAAAATATTTTAGCATACGTGTAATGGACTTACTGGTGTTTTAAAATGAAATAAAGTATTTGGTAAAACTTCTCAGTTTATTCTATAAAATGGTGAATAGCAATGGCTGTAACCTTCGTAAACAAAAGCTTTGGGGATCCTCAAGAATCCTAAGACACATAAAGGACTCTTGAAACCAAAAACTTTTAAGAACTGCTGCTTTTAAGTCTTGTGACTCATTGTGTTCCTGAGTGTCCCTGGAACTGCAGACACTGGCGCCTAACCCCAGACCTGCTAAGGGAGAGCCTGTAGCCTGAGGATCTGTAGTGGTCCTCCTGCGCACAGGAGTGCTCTCTCTGGCCTGGAGCAGCTTCAGGCAGGGCTGGGCAGGAGCACATATCAGGGCAAGTTGGAACATGGAGGACGAGGGTCCAGAGACCCAGAGCAACCTTCTTTCCCAAAACAATTCCCTTCTTCTGAAGTCTTAGTTAGCTGTTTGAAATTCCTTGAAGGTCTAATAAAAAACTGGCCTCAGAAAGGGTAGACCACTCAGGCAAAGAAGACCCATCAGAGATGTGAAGCCCGCAGAATCTTGGGGAGCACCATGTGTCCGTCCAGGCATACGCCTGTTTCAGGAAGGTGTTACATGGGGTCTTGCCTCGCCTCTGGTCTGTTCTCACCCCTGAAGATAATCACCACTACTGTAAACGCAAAAGAGAAAATGTAGACAAAAAGAATCTCATTTCAGTTTTAGTTGTAGATTTGTATTTATCTCAAGCCATTTTTACCTTTTAATTACATCTTCCCTTTGGGGGGCATAGTTCTAAAAATTCTTACCTGTAATCCCTTCCAAGTAGATGATCATTTGGGGCATTGCTTCTACAGAGCAGTAATGAAATTAATCAGCCTTTGCAGATTTAGCGCTTTGACAGAGCAGACTTACACATTTTTAGAAGGGTTTGTAGTTCATTCTGAATTGGTGACTAACCGAAGTATGTTTGGATTAAGCGTACAACCAGACAGTGGAATATAAACTGTTATGACAGGATCTTCTGTTCTGAACCCTCATAACTATTTACTTTCTTCTTGTTTTTAGGGTGAATCTGTAAAATATTTCCTGGATAACTTGGATAAACTTGGAGAACCAGTAAGTTTTAAAACTGGATGTTTATGTTTGTTGATAACTAAAAGCAGTAGTCAGGATATTGATGTTTTTATGTTGGTGTAGCTTGTTAAGAAATTTAGAAAAAGGTATTGAGCTGTTTGCCTCTTCCTTTTTTCCTCGTGGAAGTGGTCTGACTCATCCTGGCTTATTTCAGACTGATTGGTAGCTAAAAATATTGAATGACTTGTAGTTTTTCAAAATGAAAAGAAAAAATTATTTTCCAATTGCGACACTTTTCTCCCTTTACCACCTAGCCCTCCGCCAGTTTCCCTGAGAAATTTCCCTACACACTATTTCATGGAAGTAAAACTGTTAAAGATGAGATTGCACATTATCTACTGTCTTTTAGTGTGGTTGGGAGGTTTTGTCAGCAGAGTAGGAAGAACACAGTGGACTGATTTGTTTCCAGAACATTAGCAAAATATGTTTTCCAGCTCAGGACTCCTCTGTGCTGAGTTGCAGCGTGGCAGGCTTGATCCTGGAGGCCTGCTAGAGAGACTCCGCAAGGTAGGAGGAGGAGTCGCATCTGGAGAGTCTGTACCTTCCTGCCACATTTCCTTAGAGTCAGCCACTCAGCTGCGCTGGCGCTGCCTCTGGCTGCCCGGGCCATGGCAGGCAGAGCACCACTTGGCTATCCTCCATGCTGGACGAATGCAGAAGAGTGCATTAGAATTAAGGTTTCTGCTGCTGAGAAAGTGTGTGAAGACCATTGCCCTAGAGTCTTTGTTACTTATTAAATTTAGCGTAACTTCATTTGCCTCCTTTTAAAGCAGTTATCTTTTATAAATGTTAATATGGTCTTGTGGATTCTTTGAGATTTTTGCCTTTGAAAATATAACTGAAGAAAAGCACAAAATGAACCTGTTCCAAGTAAGAAAGTGGCATGCTGCTGGTGTGTGTAGGCTTGCTGGGTTGGAATACAGGACCTTGCACAAGCTCAGCAAGTGCTCAAGCACTGAGCCACACCCACAGCCCAACAGATAGCTTTTGAAGAAGCTGTTCCTTCTTTTCCCTAGCAGGTTCATTTTTACATTTTCCCTTTATTTTTTTAAATTGCATTTGTCTGCTTTTAAGCCAGTATGTTTTAGCCCTGCCTGTTTCCTAGACACAGGTGTTGAGATCTCCAGAGTTGAGATCTCCAAAACATATCTGTTTTTACTCATTCAGTACACGTCAGTAAAACCTTGTATTATGGTCTGGTTGAGTTTTTGTTTTGTTTTGTTTTTTGTTTTTCCCCTCTTTCCATCTGGTCAGTATAAACCTTTTTTTTTTTTTTTTTTAATTAAGTACATGTCAGCTAGAGAGAAGGCTTATCAATAACCTATTTATTAAGAGTTGTTTCTTATTGTCAAAACAGCTGACTTGACCTGCTCTTGTCAGTTTACTTGTCCAATACTCCTTCCTTCCCTGGGCACACCATTCAGCTAGGTCCCCTCTTCCTGACTCTGTGTCAGCCTCGATTTTTCCCTCCTTTGCATTATTATTATATGGACAACTACTTTATGTTTACCTTTTACCCATCTCTTTCCGTAAGGGCCAGGATCTCATCTCCTGATGGTGAAGAGTTAAGTCCCTGGTACCTGGAGACAGTGCCTGGCATGAAGTAGGCACTCAACAAATAGTCTTTATTTATTTATTTTTAGTTTTTATTTTTTGCAGTGCTGGGTTGGAATACAGGACCTTGCACATGCTCAGCAAGTGCTCTACCACTGAGCCACACCCACAGCCCAACAGATAGCTTTTGAATGCTAACTCTAAGCCAACTCTAACCAATTTGTAGTGACTACTTCAAATCCTATGTTAACAACAACTCTGAAGCCGTATCTGGAATAAAAAGAAGAGTTGAGATAATCATGTAGTTGTAAAGGAGGGGAAAATAAACCTGGGTGTATTTTTGTCACCTGTTTTATACATATCAAACAAGTCACAGGATTGCACTGGCTGTGTGTCTTAGGTCCCAGGACCATTGAAGCCCTGCTGTGCATTTAGCTCTATGACATTCTTGGAGGTGGAACAACACAGGAGGAAAAAATCGAGGCTGATACTTGAGTCCCAGCTCCATTGCATACTGGCTCCATGTGACCTCTGAACTGCAGTTTCTTCGTCCATAGCATGAGTTTGTAAAAGAACCCAGCTTGTAGGGATACAGACTATTACATAAAATAAACCTGGAAGGTGTAGAAATGTAGCAGATGCCCAGTGGTAGCCTTTTTTTTTTTTTTGCTGTGCTGGGGATTGAACGCAGGACCTTATGCTTCCAAGGCAAGCACTCTCCCAACTGGGCTATATCCCCAGCCTGCTATTGGTTTTTAATCTCTTCATTTAAAGCACTCACTCTAATCAGAGACAGAGCTCACATATTTAAACAAGTAGAAGCCGATTAAATGATACTGAGCACAAAGATAATATTAGCTTATGGGCTAAAGAAAACTGTCTTTTGGGAACAGTTGGAGCAAGTGCATTAGAGTAAGTGAACCTAACTGCCTGAAGGGCGGGATGGATTTGGGCGAGTAAGGAGATGTGGCCCACTGAGGCAGGAGACAGCTGGGTGTGTTTAGTTAGGCGCATCTGTCGCATGGAGGACGTGCAGTTCTAACACGTGAGAACGTGTGTAGGAGACAGCGACTTCAGTCTTGGTCCGTTGCACTGAACACTCACTGCTGTTGAATGAATGAAGATGTGATGATGCCGCGGCGAGGCGAGGTGCAGGTCTTGATGTGCGGCACCCGTGCTGCTGAGCCTGACACTGCAGAGCAGTCTGCTGGCCGCAGGAAAAAGTGTCTGGAGAGCCCTGAAAGCCAGTCAGCAGTCTGGATCCGACACGGCGAGGAGCCCCTGCGGTTGTGATGCGGGGGGTTGGCTTGGGAGAGGCTGGGAGGGCAGAGATGAGCAGTCAAGGCAGAGGATCCAGGGCTGAGAAGACAGGCCATACCTGAGATGACAAATGGGGGAGTGGAAATAAAGAGGAAGGAGAACTCGGTTGTAAGAGATTCAAAGAAGGAACTGTGGGATTTGATACAGAATGGGAGATGACGGGGAGGAGTCCAGGGTGATGGGGGACAGAAAGGTGTGGGGACTGTTGGGGGCAAGAAGTGCAAAGGAAAGCGCACTGTTGGGGCTGAGAGGAGCGGGCCAGGGAGGAAATGAGCCTCTTGGTGAGTATGTGTGAAGATCATCGAGTGAGTGTGACTAGTGAGCATCTAAACATGAGAGACTCCAGTGCAGGTGTCCCCAAGTCTTCCAGCTTCCTGGGCTCCCCCCTTTCCTGCAGTGATGTCAGTGTGGCCTCCGCAGCAGTGACAGCTGACAGACTACTTACCACAGGTGGCTCTTAAGCACTTCACCCTTTGAACTTCCTGAGTCCTGAGGCCACCCTCTGCATGTCGTTTCTACTTTCCAGACGAAGACACTGAAACACTTGCCCATGGTCACACAGATGGTGTGGCCAGCTGGCCATAGGAGTCTCATTCCTAATCAGCATACTCTTCTGCCATTTAGCACTTGATCACCTTGTCCTGCATTCTGTGCTTCATGCAAATTCGACTTTACATTCCTGACGAGATCGCTAACTCATTAGAAAGACAATCATCGAGAACTTTTGGTTTTTATGGAATTAGAAAGTTTTCAGAATGCTCAGGGCGTGCATTCCTAAAGTAGGCGCACAGACAGAAAATGTGAACCCAGGCCCCCTTCTGGAAGCAACTGGACTTTAAGTGTCCAGGATCCTTATGTTCGTCTCATAATCTTACCCCTGGTTATTTTCCTTTTAAGAAATAGTCCAAATGATGTGTGAGAATTTTAATTGCAGTGTATCTGTTAATTACAACAAAAAATTGGCAACAACCGCTAGTAGAGGAATGTTAATGTAAACTAGAGCACATTAATCCTTTCAATATGATTTGTAGTTTTTAAAAAATGAGGTGACAGCATCAACATATGGAACACACAGTTCGTGATAAAATGTCAAGCAGGAATATGAAGTCAGGCTGAAAACTGTGTGTGCTCATTATCAGTAAAATGTCTGTGTATGTGGACAAAAGCTAGAGTGAAACATGAAAACACTAACACTTTTATTGGAGTCCTGGAGTTACTTAATGTGGCGCTGGGACTGCCAGTAACGAAGAACTGAACTGCTTTGTTAAAATCCTTAATGTTGCCGGGCGTGGTGGCGCACACCTGTAATCCCAGCACTTGGGAGGCCGAGGCAGGAGGATCGCGAGTTCAAAGCCAGCCTCAGCAACTTAGGGAGGCCCTAAGCAACTCAGTGAGACCCTGTCTCTAACTAAAATACAAAATAGGGCTGGGGATGTGGCTCAGTGGTGGAGTGCCCCTGGGTTCAATCCCCAGTACCAAAAACAAAAAACCAAAAAGAAAAAAAAAAACCCTTAATGTTATTGGCATCTTTTGAGGAGATGAGTGCTCGTGTTGTAATGAAATTTTAAAATCATTATACTACTTGTAAAGACATAAAATGCGAGCAGCATTGTGAGTAGCAGCATTATTTTAAATTCTGCCTTGATTTTTAAGAGAGTTTGACTGTGGTGATAAGCTTAGAGACCTCTCCTGTTGACATGCTGCCAGACGGCAGTGTCAGCGTTGCAGAGGCTGCTGGGCTCCACTGCCTCGGGAAGGGTGCCCTCAGGGTGAAGCTGAGTTCTCCTGCCACTGGCAGCTGCCCTTTGTTCAGCATCCTAGAGCCAGGAAGAGCTCACTGGATCTTTGCAAAAGCCTTCCCTCCAAGACATCTAGGCCAGGTCTGATGCCCTCCAGTCACAGGCACACAGTAAGTGACTAGTTGTGAGTTCTTGGGTCAATAAATGAGAAAATTGGAGCACAACTACTTGGTCTATACCCTGGAAGCAAACTTAGCAAGTGGCCCGAAGTACATGTGAGTAGAAGTGTTTTCCTCACAGGGGACACAGCAGCAGCAGGACTTGGGGCTCCTTGTGCATCATGAAGCGGTAATGCACAGTGAAGAAGCATCAGAGTGAGTTAGAGAGGTGGCCAGAGCCAGAGCCGGGCATGTGCAGTGGGGGCAGCCGAGAGCAGCCTGCAGGTAGGACTTGAGCTGAAAAGTGAGCAGTCTTGCAGTGGTGGAAAAAATAGTAGATGCTGCTCGTTGGCAGTGAATTTTGAACAAGTCTTTGTCAACTAACATTTTAATAGTTCTTGGCATTTTTTAATGAGAATAATAGTACTGCTAATAGTACTATTAAGCCTTGATGCTTTGAGATATCAAGAAAATGTCTTTTAAAAGATCATCTTGTTTGCATATCCATCATTAGTAGTCCATTAAAAATTCTAACAAGTACTTGGGGATTACTGAGCATAACACTGTTTTTTCTTTTCCAGGATTACATTCCATCACAACAAGATATTCTGCTTGCCAGAAGACCCACCAAAGGCATTCATGAGTATGACTTTGAAATTAAAAATGTTCCTTTCAAAATGGTTGATGTAGGTGGTCAAAGATCAGAAAGGAAACGTTGGTTTGAATGCTTTGACAGTGTGACATCAATACTTTTTCTTGTTTCCTCAAGTGAATTTGACCAGGTGCTTATGGAAGATCGACTGACCAATCGCCTTACAGAATCTCTGAACATTTTCGAAACAATTGTCAATAACCGGGTTTTCAGCAATGTCTCCATAATTCTCTTCTTGAACAAGACAGACTTGCTTGAGGAGAAGGTGCAAATTGTGAGCATCAAAGACTATTTCCTAGAATTTGAAGGGGATCCACACTGCTTAAGAGACGTCCAAAAATTCCTGGTGGAATGTTTCCGGAACAAACGCCGGGACCAGCAGCAGAAGCCCTTGTACCACCACTTCACCACTGCCATCAACACGGAGAACATCCGCCTCGTCTTCCGTGACGTGAAGGATACTATTCTTCACGACAACCTCAAGCAGCTTATGCTACAGTGATGTACAAAAGACTTTCTATTTGAATACCTTTTTGTGTTTTTGATTGTTTTCTGTTTGTCTTGTCTCGTTTTTTAAAATAGCAGTTTCAGTTTACAAGAAGAATTAGAAAAGTCTTAATTCTGTGTTTAACTTTTTGGAAATCTTGGTCCTTCGGCCTTTGGCTTGTGGCTGAACGCTGCGGAATAACACACTGCCAGCGTCTGCTGGAGTTCAGGCTTCGATGGTCCCACCATGGCACCCACTCAAGTCCAGTCGGAACTTCCTGGCCAGCCTCTGACTAGTTCTATTTCAGGCTTTAAATTCTCCCGCTTTTTAAACAGTTCTCCTGTGGTGCCAAGTATAGATGGCATCCTTGAACACTTGTAGGAATGCCATTAGGGAAGGTAGGCTGTAGTGCAGGGAAGAGGTCTTCAGTATGCTGCACACAGAGCAATGACACTTGTTGCCCAGTCGAGGGGTCACTTCCTGTTGTGAAAGCACTGTTGGAAAGGGTTTTATCTAAAGGAGTGGCATCTGCCGATTTCCGCAGGTTTAGCCTTTGTGTGTTTGTAATTGCCTATATACACAACAGTTGTTTTGTTTTAAAATTTCTGATTTCTGAAGGTGATGCTCTTAGTGTTTTAAAGTTTACATAAGGATTTCTGGTCTGGTGGGAATGGTACCAGGGAGCTAAAGTCAAGCAAATGCTATGATAGTATCAGAAGTAACGAGTGACATGCCGTTTGCCTTTTTCCAATTTCATGATCATGATCAAATATGTTTTGGCCAAAGCAGCAAATAAAGATTGCCAGCCACTAGGTGAGAACTGGACATGCCTGGTCCAGGATGCCTTGTGGGTCACTTCCCTTTTCTTTGGCTCTCCTGTCCCATCCCCAGCAACAACAAACTGTGGCATTTTTAAGGGACCCTTCTGTTTATGTGGAGCTTGCCCAGGGCAGTGTTCTCTGTCAGGCTGTTCAGGAAGGCATCATTTGAGACTCCTGTTGATTCTTGGTGTGTCTCTAAAAGATGCAGTGTGTACATGTTTGTGTAATTGTTGTTCATGAGATGCCAGCTTTATCAAGGTACATTTAAAAATTTAAGAATGCTTCTGAGGATAAGTAGTGATTTTTTATTCACACCTTGCTTAGCACATTCATCCATCCCCTGGAGGAGTTGATCACAGATGGAGCAGTGCAATGGCTGGTGTGCAGTATGCCTTGTATGTTGTGCTAAATTGGATTCGAGATATGGACGTGCAGAGCTGGTGACAGTTTGCAAAGTCTGACAACTTTTCTGCTTTTCCTAAAAATTGTGATTCAGACTGTGATACCTGTCGCTGTCCCGTGCAGCTGACTGTTCTCAGGTATTTTATTGGTCCTTGAAAGTTTGGTCAGCATTGTGGATCACCTGTCCTTTCCTAGACGGTGACTCTTGTTCTGTCTTGCTGTCGGGTGTGCTAACCAGGGATTTGTTCTTGACATCCTGGCTTTTCCTGCATTTGAAATTTCACTGTCGTCATATCCATACAGTTCCCAGTGTCTTCATGCCTGGTAATACATGAGCTTCAGACATATAGCCCGACATGGTAAATGCAGGTGTTCGTAGCATAATTCATGCATGTTTTAATAGTTCTGTTAGTGCTTCTTGCCAAAAACAATAGAATATATTGTTCAAATTTACAGGGTTAGCATAACCCCAGTGCAGATGAGTGTCTGAGTATGTGCACAGTAACATTTGGTCTGTCCGGTAGAGCCTACTGTAAATTTAGCAAATAGTTTTATTGAATGGCCAAGACAAATATTTAACTACAGTGAAGGCTGCAGTCAGTTCCCTATAGAAAGTGGACAACTTAGTCTTATTGAAGCTATTTTAAGATCTGTGATAAGAAGCATAAATATTCCTGTCAAAGCAGAAATCACCAAGTTTCCCCATTTCAGTTACCACCAAGAAATATTAAAACACCACCTAGATGGTGTCATTTGCAGTTTCCTTCTGATGTGTGCAATGTTTCAGAAACAATGTTCTTTTAAAATAGGGCTTCGACTCTGTTTTGAGGCAGTTAATTCTATTTCATGTATGCAGCCTTGCTTAGACACTCAGTGCAGCAGTGAGGTCCAGCCTGAAGGCTTAGTCCCACGTTCTTATGTGCTGTGTTCTTACCCATTTGAAAGAAGTCTCATACCGTATTGTGAAAGCCACATCCTTTGAGCTAAAGTACCACTGTATGGAGAGGGAGTCGAAATGTAGTGAACAAAACTGAAAGTGCGCACTGACTATTCACTGTGCTCACTTCCCCAGTCTCTCAAGTCACTCAGATTTAAAAGTTCTTTGATGTATTCAGTTTTCCAAATCTTTAGTTACGATTTGGATAAAATGTGCCTCCTTCTGTATTGCTTTCTGTTCTTCACTCTGAATGCCTTCTCATTTATCTGAAGAAATCTCACACAAGTGTCTTTGTTGACCTTGAAGAAATTATACAGAGTTGCCTTATAAATCAGAGAACAACACAAATTAGACCTTGATTTTTATAGGGGAAGGGTTTCGTCAAATGTTTTCTGAAGATCTAAGTAATTCAAGGCACACCTCTGCCACTTTCATATTATTTTTAATGCCTGAATTGTTGCTTCCTGCCAAATACTGTATTACATGGAAGTCTTCAGTTTTATATCTGAAAAGGGCTCTTGATAGCTAATGAGCTACTGCGACCAAAGAAGACAGCATGGAATGAAAGTGATCTTATTGTATTTGTTTTCTTTTAAGTTGCATTGACGGGTACTTTACATAGACAGGGCCCTCTGATTAATCTCTCCAGTGGAAGCCCTTGATGGAAATCATCTTTGGTTGGTTTAAAGGGGAAGGAAATGGGCCAGATGTGGTGGTGCACGCCTGTAATCCCAGCAGCTCGGGAGGCTGAAGCAGGAGGATTGCAAGATCCAGGCCAGCCTCAGCAACCAAGCAAGGCCCTAGTGGGACCCTGTCTCAAAATAAAAAATAAAAAGGACTGGGGATGTGGTTCAGTGGTGAAGTGCCCCAGCACTTAACCCAGTACCAAAACAAAACAAAACAAAAACAGTAGAAGGAAATAAGATCACCTTAATACCAGAAGATATTAGAAGTTATTGATTAAGATTCAACAGGAATCGTGTGCCCTATAATTAAATCTTAACTTTCAATGTATGCCCAAATACTTGTATCTTGTGCTTTTGATAAAATGTTTTTTTCAGCATTAGTATTCACATCTGGTTATGCCTTATTTATATGAAGAATGAAGTTAGCAGCTTATGCTATTATATCCTGAAATTCAAATCACTATTTGAGAAACCCTCAAATTGGTGCTTTCATTATTTAATGATACATTTAGACAAAACCCCAAAGGAGCCTTTTGAAACAAGATGCCCTCCCCTGCAGTGTGTAGCGATGTTGTTTCTGTGTGTGTAATGAGAAGGCTGAATATCAGTGTTAACTCTTCATTTCTTACTGGAACCTTGCAGTCATGCCTGTAAAGCCCAGCCAAACATTTGTAACAAAACTCCCTAATAAATCTAGAGAAAGTCACTCTGTTACCTTTTCATTTCTTTTAGTTTTGCTCAAGGAACCAAGAACAAAAGTTTTGCACATTTTCTTCCCTCGGAAGGCCGGCTTGGGCTGGTCACTGGCCTCTGCACCATTGTTTCAGCTTGTTCAGTTCCGCGAATCAGATGATCTTCGTGTTGTGCTACTTGCCTAAAAGTTTTGTTTTTTGGTTTTGTTTTTCTAATGCTAGAACACAGGTCGGCTTTTCGGTCTAGTAGAGATGAGGGAGGAGGTTGTGAGTGGGTGTGGATGTGTCCTCATGTTCCAGACGACCAGATGCTGCAGTCCATGCCCGTGGTGTTACGGTACGAGGTTAGGGCTTGATCAGTTCACACTAGGGCTTGAGGTCTGCGTCTACACCTGAACACTTTAAGCCAGTTTTTCTTTGGCTTTTTCAAGTACCATCAAGTAGTTATCAGCCTTGGACTGGCACATGATTATTAAGATCATTTGAAGTGCATTGTACCACTAGCATTCTTATGTCTCTGAATTTGTGGTCAGCATTTAAACTAATACATTCGCCTTTGTGGCATTCAGGTCTAACCATCTGGTTTTAAATGCTGGAACTTCTACACAACATTGATTGTTTTTTCAAAGCATTAATGATATAGCAGTATTTTCTGCGTTGATCAGAGATTTTTGTGACCTATACAAATCTGTAAATGATGGATATTTACAGAAGTCTACTAGGACCCACTGGGCATAAATTTCCTGTTGATGAATATCAATGACAGTAATAAACTACTTACTTGGTATGTGATTTGGGTTTGTATTTAGAAAGCTTGTTTATGATGTTCCTTTAGTGAATGATGAATTTGTCCTCAGGCAAGCCTATTTGATGGTACCAGGAATAAAGGGGAGGGGGAAGGGATTAATTCTCATGAAGTATGTGTACCAATGCAAGAGACTACGCCATTTACCCTTTACCTCTTACTTGAAAGCAGAATCGCAAAATGTTTGAAAATGGTTTTCTCTGCCACTCTGGTGTGCTGTGGAGAGCTCATTTACCACAAGAAGCCTTATCAAAAAGTATGTTTTGTAACAACCTCGTAGATTCTGTTCCTAACAGACCATGATTTGTATTAGCTCTGTATAAAAGTATTTGTGGCTTAGGGTTTTTGATAGAATTTTTTATAACCTTCCAAGAACTAAGCACATTATTTGATGTTGTTGTAAATTTTTTTTGGTCCGTGCTCTAGTTCAGGATTGGCAATAAATTATTTCTGATGGAGGTCTAAAAGAGGAAAAGACGGTTTGGTATTTACAAAATGAGTTGCTATTCGTTAAGGCTTTTTACTTTTGTACATATTTTGCAAAAAAAAAAAATGCCTTGCAATTAATAATTTGCTTTGTGAAAATTACTGACATTTAATAAACATTTATAAATGATTTGATACTATGATGTTATTTAAACTAATCGTTTGATAAAGGGCAAGTGCAAAGCAGATGATGAGTTGAAAGTTTGAAAGCAAAGGTTTCATCCAGTGACTTAAGGCCCAGAAATGGACTTCAGCAGATCTGCACTGATACTCTGCCGTAGTAATAGTGGGAAAACTTCCTTCCTAAAGGCGGAGAGGCAGACTCCGAGGGTGTTCTCTGGAGGAGGAAAAGGGAGCCCCTGTGTGCGCTCCTCTCCACTTAGACTTGTCCAGGCTGCATTTGGCTGCACCCTCAGGCTCCTGGTCTGTCCAGCTTTATTATGTAATAGAAGAAATGTTTTTAAAAACTAAACAACATGTTACCACTCTTTTTTTCTTTTCTTTTTTCTTTTTTTTTTTTTTTTTTTTGGTACCAGGGATTGAACTCAGGGCACTCCACCACTGAGCCACATCCCCAGCCCTATTTTGTATTTTAGTTAGAGACAGGGTCTCACTGAGTTGCTTAGGGCCTCCTCGCTAAGTTGCTGAGGCTGGCTTTGAACTCCTGATCCTGCTGCCTCAGCCTCCCAAGTGCTGGGATTACAGGCGTGCACCACCGTGCCCAGCTATAAACCTTATTTTAGAATATGATTTCCAGGAAAATTGCAAGATAGGGTTCCCCTCCATTCCACATCCCTGGACTCATTTCCCCAGTTAACATCTTAACATGATTTTGGTATATTAGTTGTCATCAGTGAACCAGTACTGACAATGCTGCTGCTCATGACAGCCTCATGTTTTATTAGAGCCTCCTGAGCTTTCCCCGATGTCTTTGTTCCACAATTCAACCTGGACCCACATTACTTTCAGTGGCTGTGTCTCCTTGAACTCCTCTTGGCTCCTACAGACTGCTTGTTCTTCAGACTTACCTTATTTTTTATAACCTTGGCAGTTTTGAGGAGTACTGGCCAGCGGGTTTGTAGAATGTTCCTCTCTCGGGGTTTGTCTGATGTCTTTCTCAAGATTGGACAGCAATACAGGTTTTCATCTTTTTTTTTTTTTTTTTTTGTGGTGCTGGGGTTTGAACTCAGGACCTTGTGCTTGCAAGGCAAGCATTCTGCCAACTGAGCTATATCCCCAGCCCCGAGATACAGGTTTTCAGACCTCAGAGAGAAATACCATCCTCTTCATCTCAGATCGTGTATACCTTCTGCAATCACCATTCGTCTTTTTTCTTTCTACCTCCAGCTAAATTAGAAACTGGCACAGTAACTTGGCATGTTCGTTCCTCTTCTTAACTGGCACTTATTGAAAGCTGTGCTCATACTTTCCTCTCCCCACAACTGGAATTGCTGTGCAGATGTGAATAAACACTCAGTGGCAGTGGCTGGCTCCCTGGCCGCTTGGCCTCAGGCCCTGGCAGATAAGAGCCCTTTTAGGACCTCACTGTTAACAGAAAACCTAACTGTGGGTCCCAGGAAAAATTGAGAAAGTTTGGATTTTGTATCTTAACATCTAAAAATGCAGGATTTTGCAAACAGACCCTAAAAGGTTTTGTGCAAGAGATTTACGATCTTCTAAAATGGAAATTAAATTGATTTGAGCATTGGAATCACCCCCAAAACCAAGACATCTTTTAAAAGACCTTTTCTTATGCTGCTGTTGGAACAGAAGAATAGTCATGATCGTAAAAATAAACCTGGTCCCTGTGGTGCACCACACCTGTCATCCCAGTGACTTGGGAGGCTGAGGCCGAAGGATCGCAAGTTCAAGGCTGGCCTCAGCAACTTAGTGAGGCCCTATCTTAAACAAATAAAAAGAACTGAGGATGTGGCTCCATGGTAAAGCATCCCTGAGCTAAATATCTGGTACCAAAATAAATAAAAGAAAAAAAGCCCAAGCTTGAAGCTATTTTCTTACCAGAGTGTTTTGGCACAGTCATGGTTAATGGACACACAGGGTGGCATGTTGGCATGGCGATCTCAGAATGACCCTTTCTGCTTTCCACAATGTGGGTTGTTGAAGGAGAAGGCCTTTCAGTCTCTTGAGGATGCAAGAAACTCCTGGTTTACAAGTCAAACCAGAGGTCTGTTTTGGTGACTTGGGAAATTTGGCAAATCCTCAAGAATCTAGTGACCTCGGGCAGTGTTGTAAAATACATGCTGTCACTTTTCCTGGGAAAGCAGTGGGGCACCCGAAGTGCGTATGGTGAGCGTGAGGAAGGAGCACCTATGGAAGCGCAGTGCACCCCGACTTTGCCAGAGTTCCTTTTTCTCCGAAAAGCACCACGGAAACAAAGGGCACCAGTGAGTTCTCAGTACAAACCAGCTATTCAGGGCAGCCGCCAGACTTGCCTATTCTCCACAAGAAAAGGGCAGGGAGTTGTGTCCAGAATGAAGTCACGCTGAGCGGAGACTCGGCCTCTTTTCCCATGAAGGTCCGTGGCAAGCAAACAGAAGCAGTTGAGTCTTTAGAAGTTGGGGTTTTGCAATTCACTGCAGCTTTCAACCAGCTTGATGCCCTGCTCCATCCCACACTGAAGAAGAGCAAGCAAAAGCACAGAAGATGGAACCCAAGGTCACATACTACCCACCTCGGGAGACAAAGTCTGGCCATCTCGTTTTACTTTCCTATAGTTCTACACACAAAACCCCAGTTCCTGTCAGCTTTGTGGGATTGGACTAGCAGGTTTCTTTTAACATCCGAGTGAGTTAATAAAGCTGGGTTATCCTGACAAAATGAACACACACCCACTGCCCGCCCGGCTCTTCGGATTGGCTACAGGCAGAGGATGCTGAAAATCCACATAGCAGGGGAGACCATCCCAGGTGGGACTGGGTGCTGCACTGCGTGGAAGTGACGAACGTTAGTTTAACTGAGGCGCCCTGGACAACATGACCCTTCTGGAGTGGGTACAGCAGAGTGTTGTCCAGCATCCGAGGCACCCAGGACCCGGGCTTGACTTCCCTCTCCAAGTTGAGAGTAGAACGGAGTTGACCAGAGCTCAGGGAGAGCAGCAGGAGGGAGGGATGGGGAAAGTTGGTGGTTGGGGACTGAGTTGGTTAGACACAAGTTCTAGTGTCCTATTGCACAGCAGGGTGACTAAACAATGATCGGGCACTATGTATTTCAAAAAACCTGGAAGGAATTTTGAATGTTTTTGCCATCTCACCCCCTCCTCCCTCTCATTTCCCTCTACGTAATCTATAAAGTTCTTCCATTCTTCTCTCATTCCCCACCCCCATTACGTATCATCATGCACTTATAAGGGAAAATGGTTGACCTTTGGTTTTTTGGGATTGGCTTATTTCACTTAGCATGACAGTCCCCAACATCATCCATTTACCTACAAATGCCATAATTTTATTCTTCTTTATGGCTGACTAATATTCCATTGTGCATACATACCACAGTTTCTTTATCCATTCATCTGTTGAAGGGCACCTAGGTTGGTTCCACAATCTAGCTATTGTGAATTGAGCTGCTGTAAACACAGTATGGAGATTCCTCAGAAAACTTGGAATGGACCCACCTTTTGACGCCATTATCCCACTCCTTGGTTTATACCCAAAGGACTTAAAACAGGTATGATTTTTACCTGCCAATAATGATGAGAGAGAAAAGAAATTCAGCTAAGCTGGATTCTTTCTGGTTCTCTTTGCCACAGGCCCCCTCCTACTCCTATTTATCACTCAGGGCGAGCAGTTTCATGGGCTGAAACTGTGAGCCAGAATAAATCTTTTCTCTTTATAAGTTGATTATCTCAGGCATCTGTTACAGTAACGGGAAACCAACTCATACACAGTCTGGCACAAATCTTCTCCAATAAGCTACTAAATAAAACCTTTAGAGAAACATCACCCCCAATCCTGTTGTACTGCAATCACTCTAAATAATTTGGGGGTTTCTGTCTAGTCAGTTTTCGCTGTATGTGACTCATTACCGTATCGTTAGCATGATTCCTAGTGATAAAATAGCTGCATACTTCACTCAGTACCTTCCTGTGTCTCTCTACTTGAACTTGCCCACACTAATAATTAGAACCATTGTTCTTATAGTGGCAACAATGACAACATCCACTTTGTTTTCAAATCTCTGGAAATCAGAGTACCTCCCAGCCTGTTGTCTCCCCAAGACGCCTCCAACTTTGGCTCTGAAGTCTTCCAGTGTTCTCACCAAGTCCAACGTCTTGAAAACCTTCCCGATTTTCGTGGGTGTTGAAACCCACCTCCTTTGTGGCATCTTAGAAAATTTTAAAACTGATTCCATGTTCTATGGATCACTGGGTGTTGCATGAATAATTCTGTTTGAGGAAATATTCTAGGATCTTAGAGTCAGTCATTTTACCCATTAGTAATGAAAAGTAAAGTGAGGCTGGGTTTGTGGTCAGTGATAGAGCCCTTGCCTAGCATATGTGAGGCTCTGAGTTCGATTCTCAGAACCACATATAAGTAAATGAATAAATAAAGGTCCATTAACATCTAAAAAATATTTAAAAAAAAAGAAAAGTGATTTTATTTCTGCATGTTAAGATTAAGTTTTATGTTAGTTTTATTCATTGTGTTCGTAGGTCTGGAGAGGGTTGGTTTATTTGCTTCTCACTTTGGATTTTTTTCCTACTTTATTACAGGAAATTTCAAACATACGCAAAATTAGAATAATATAAACCTGCACACTCCACATAGCTTCAACAGTAACTCGTGGCCAATCTTGTTCCATCCATATCTGCACCTTTTCCTACCTCCACACCAGATTATTTTGAAGCAAGTCCCAGTCATCGTATCATATACATGTAACTGAAAATTTTCTATATATGTCTAAAAGGCAGGGAGTTTTTCTGTTAGTTTGACAATTATTTTAAAAACATTTTCCTGCTGGGCATAGTGACACAGAGCTGTAATTCCAGCAACTTGGGAGGCTAAGACAGAAGGATCTCAGGTTGGAGGTCAGCCTAGCAACTTAGTGAGACCCTTAACAACTTAGTAAGAATCTGTCTCCAAAAAAAGAAAAAAAAAAATTAAAAAAAAAAAGTGGGGATGTATTTCAGAAATAAAGTACCCCTGGGTTCAGTCCTCAGTACCAAGAAAAAAAAAAATCTGGCTATCTCATGTTTAAAAAATTACCATCTGTGGAGAGTCTGTGGTCTCAAAAAGCCTGTAAATGTGGAACTGATGCTGAGAATTGGGATAAAATGTCACATGACTTGCATGTCAGATTCTCTCAGCTTCTGTGGGACAACATCTCCCCCGTATAATGGAATGACTTGAACCAGCAGCTTTTTATTTTTCTCTAAGTCTGTGAGTGGGTCAAGTGGTGTTTGACTCCGGCAAGCTGGCTGATCTCAGCCGAGATGTCACACACCCCTGGTCACCTGAACAGCTGGCCAGCAGTTGGGCGGTTGAGGTTGGCCTCACACTGGGCTGGCGGTTGGAACCTTGCTTCTCCCCAGTGTGGGTTCTGCCCTCTGCAGGCTGGTTGCCTTGGCTGTGTGTTGGCCTGAGGGGTCCAAACACAGTGGAGCTGAGGCCCCGTGTGCACGCCATGGCTTGCACCACAAAGTGCATTTGGCCCGAGCACGTCAGTCGACCAACCCAGATTCTTTTTTTGTTTTTGTTAGCAGGGATTGAACCCAGGGGTGCTTAACCACTGAGCCACATCCTCAGACCTTTTCATTTTTTATTTTGAGACAAGGTCTCACTGAGTTGCTTAGCGCCTTGCCCCTGCTGAGGCTGACTTTGAACTCACTATCCTCCTGCCTCAGCCTCCCGAGTGCTGGGATTATAGACGTGTGCCCGGCAATGGGACCGTTTAGTATTCTATCACAGATGATTCTGCTATTTTGGTTTTCTCACAAAGTCAACTACAAAGCCAGCACTGGCCAGCCCTCTTGATTAGAATCCAGTGCCGGTTTCACGACCCTGTAGTACCTCTGAAGTATGAGCCTTAAGAGGTTGGTAAAACCCTGACCCAAGTGCTGGGGGCATGAAGCAACCTGAGTCCAGAAAGCAACCTTCCCGTTAGGGACAGACTGATTGTCATTGTGCAGACATTCTCCAGTGTAGGGCTCTGTCCAAAGATGTCCTCAAGATTGTTACAAAAGCCAGCTCAAGACTGCCAGTGAGCAGAAGGACCTGGAAGGACACTTGGCCACCAACACTCAGACTTTTCTTCACTGGTGTGATGGTCACTTCAAATTGTTAACGTGATTGGATCAAGAGATGCCAAAGACTAAGAGGCTTCTGGGTGTGTCAGTGAGGGTGTGTCTAGGAATGATTGGCATGTGAGATAGCAAACTGAAGTGGAGACCCTCCCTAAGCATGAGCAGCACCATCCAATAGGATAGTGACTTGAATGGAATAAAAACTGGAAGAATAAGGAAGCAAATGCAGATGCTCCATTCTTCTTGATTGATGCCGCGATCGCCTGAGGATATCCCTGCTTCACTCTTCCAAAGCAGACCCTGCCATTGATTCTCCAGGGAGTTTCCAGAAGCCTTTGGTCTCAGGCTGGGATTGCACCATTGATCCCTCTTGTTCTGAGGCTTCCGCCTCTTGGACTGCACGGCTATTGGTTCCTCCAGCTCTCCAGCTGCAGACGGCCATTGTGAACTATCCAGCTTCTGGTCGTGTAAGCCAATCTAATAAATCCCCCTTTTATAACCATACTTCCTGTTGATTGTGTTCCTCTAGAGAACCCTGACTAACACAACTGGGAAGTTGATATTCACTTCAGCATGATTCTTTACTAGCCAAGAGTTTTCTAGTAATATCCAAACAGGAATTTGAGCTTTCAATAAGCACAAGAAAAGAAGTTCAACATGGTTGACCACCAGGGAAATGCAAATTCAAACCCCAACGAGACACTACTTCATACCTCCTAGAAGGACTGTCATCAAAAATACGGACCATAAGCCGGGCGCGGTGACGCACGCCTGTAATCCCAGCACCTGGGAGGCTGAGGCAGGAGGATCACAAGTTCAAAGCCAGCCTCAGCAACTTAGTGAGGCCCTAAGCAACTCAGTGAGACCCTGTCTCTAAATAAAACACAAAATAGGGCTGGGGATGTGGCTCAGTGGTCGAGTGCCCCTGGGTTCAATCCCCAGTACCAAAAAAAAAAAAATATATATGGACCGTAAATTTTGACAGGGATGCAGAGAAATTAGAACTCTGACACATTACTAGTGAGACTGGGGAAATGACGTACCTCTTTGGAAAACACATTGTCAGATCCTAAAAATGTTAAATATAGAGTCACCATACAATCCAGTAATTCCAATTCTAGATATGTATCTCAGAGAACTGGAAACATCCAAACAAGAGTTTGCACGTGAATGTTCATGTCAGTGTTATTTACAATAACCAAAAAACAGAAACAACGTAAATATACGACACCTCATGAATGGATAAACAAAATACGGCACATCCATACAACAGAGTGTCATTCTGTGATAAAAAAGGAATGCGGTGTTTATCTATGCGACATCTTGAATGAAGCCTGAAGACATTCTGCTAAGCCAAAAAAACTGATCACAAAATGATCCACCCCGGGAATCGTCCTGCATGGTTGTATTTACATGAAATGTCCAAATATGCAAATCTTCAGGCACAGAAAGTGATACTCGCCTACTACTGAGGCATGAGAAATGGGCCTTCTCCCAAGGGAGGCGGAGGCTGTTCTTTCTGTACTTAGCTTGAAGTGAAGGTTGCACATCTCTGAATACACAGAGTCATTGACCTGTACACTTAAAATGGGTGCATCTTATACTATGTGAATTATACATCAATTAGCCTGTTTCACAAAGGAATTTGAGGGCTGGGGGTGGAGCTCAGGGGTAGAGCTCAAGGCCCCAGGTTTGATCCCCAGCACTGCAATAGAAGAATGTGAGCCTCAGTCACTCTGCACAATTGGCCAAAAGATCCAAAAACAAGCAACCAAAATGCTGACCTTGCTAAATGAGGAAAGTCACAAGCTATTTTGTCTTCTTTGTATTTTTCTGTTTTCTAAATTTTCTATGTAAGAGCATCAATTACTTTTGTATTAAGAAAAATCATCAATAAACACTTAAAAGCAAAGATCAACCCTGCGTTGGGTCACGGAGGAGTCAGCCTCTCCTTCCTCACATGAAGTCACCTGCTTCTCATCTCACGCATCGCACTGCAGTTACTCGCTTTCCACTCTGACTTCTGGATTGGATCATCAGCTTCCCGAAGCCACTGCATCTGTCCCAGCTCTGAACCCTCAGAGTTCAGAAGAGTACCTGTAGGTGCTCAAGAAATATCTGCAGAAAAGAAACAAGAATGTGAAAAGAGAGCCTACAGAGTGGGAAAAAATTCTTTTCCACACACACTTCTGACAGAGCACTCATCTCCGAAATTTATAAAGAACTTACAAAATTTTACACCAAAAATGCAAAGAACCCAATCAATAAATGGGCTAAGGAACTGGGCAGACACCTCACAGAAGAGGATATACAGGTGATCAACAAATATATGAAAAAGTGCTCATCATCTCTAGTAATTAGAGAAATGCAAATTAAAACCACCCTGAGATTTCATCTAAGTCCAATTAGAATGGCTATTATCAGGAATACAAGCAATAATAAGTGTTGGCGTGGATGTGGGGAAAAAGGTACATTCATACATTGCTGGTGGGGTTGCAAATTGGTGCAGCCACTCTGGAAAGCAGTATGGAGATTCCTCAAAAAACTTGGAATGGACCCACCATTTGACCCAGCTACCCTACTCCTCGGTTTATACCCAAAGGACTTAAAACTAGCAAAGTATAGGGATATAGCCACATCTATGTTCATAGCTGCTCAATTCACAATAGCTAGATTGTGGAACCAACCTAGATGCCCTTCAGTTGAAGAATGGATACACAATGGAATATTAGCCATAAAGAAGAATAAAACTATGGCATTTGCTGGTAAATGGGTGGAGTTGGAGAATATCATGCTAAGTGAAATAAGCCAAGCCCAAAAAACCAAAGGCCGAATGTTTTCTCTGATCAGTGGATGCTGATACATAATGGGGAGGTTTATGGGGGGGATAAGAAAAGAATGGAGGAAGTAGGGATGGTGTAGAGGAAAATGGGACGGGAGGGGGTGGGGGAAGGAAAGATAGTAGACTGAGACAGACAGTATGACCCCATGTATATGTAAGATTATATGAATCGTGTGAATCTACATTGTGAAAAAAAAGATATATTCCCAGCTGTATAATTATATCAAAATGGGTTCAACTGTCATGTGTAATTAAAAAGAACCAATAAAAAAAAAAAGAAAAAAAAATCTGCAGAATGTAACAGGGCTAGTTAGTGTCTACCAGGTCACTCATATGCTAGACCATTTTCTTTGGTGATAAGAAAATGATCTGCAAATGGGATTGAATTTAAGATACTCCTAGTCTAGCAAAGGGAGGAAAGATAAATCAGCGAAAAAGCAGAAATAAGGGAAAATATACAGTAATAAATAAATGTCATTCGAGAGGACGAGATAGACATTTGCTTCTGTCTCGGCAGAATCGCGGACTTTCATGGAGGAGAAGCATGTGGGCCAGGCAGGGCTTTGACGAGTCCTTGGAACTACCTAAGGAGCAGGACAGACTGCATGCCAGATGGATGGGACATTGTGACGCCAGGGAAGCCAGGGATGCTTTAATTTGCCTAGCTTTGTGGAGCGCCTTTCATTGAGCAACCTTCTGTAACACTGCAAATATAGAAGAGAAACCCCCCTCATCCCACCCACCCAAGAAGTTCACTGTCAGTAGGGGAGAGAAAAGTACGGATGCTGTGATAAACAGTGAGCAAGATGCAGGCGAGGAAGGGAGTTCTAGGCAGCGGTCAAAGCACGTGCAAAGGCACTGAGGCATCTTGGAGCTTTCAAGGGTAGCACCAAGAGCTCTTAACAGGCAGGAAGGTTTGGGAGTGTAGAAGAGAGAAACTGGAGGAATGAGCAAGGAGCATGGTGGGGAGGGCGTCCCCTGCCAGAGCAAGGCCCTTGGATCTTCTCTGTAGGTGTGAAAAGCCATAAGCAGCATGGGAAGGGGGACGACATTGTGTGCTAGTCCTTCCAGGGAGGGTGATGAGCGGCGGGCGGCCCCCACCAAAGTTAGGGCTATCCAAGTGTGGGAAAAACCAGGCCCGAACCAGTGTGTGAACTATGGAGACGGGTGTAAAGGAGGCTTAGCAAAGAAAGTCACCCTGAGCGTTGGGTTGCTGCAGGTGGCGGGGAGAGGATGGAACCTGGGTGGTCCTGGGGTGCTCGTGGGGACTCGGGGAGCAGGCCTCCTGCAATAGTGCATCCTGGGAAAGACGGGCTCCGTGAGTCCTTCGCAGCCAGGTCTGCACATCTCAAGCTCAGTCGAGAGGCCCGAGACAGGGGCAGGTCTGGAGCCACGTGGTCCATGGCTGAAGCCATTGGTGTGGGTGAGACCGTCCTGGGGACTGACCCACCAGAGTCAGCCGAGCTGAAACTGCAACCTCAAGAGAAGGACAGAGACTAGTCCAAGAAAGCCAAAGAGGAAGTCAGGGTAGAGAGAGAGCTAGCACGAGGCAGAGAGTCACCCATCTTAATGCTGTGCTTGGGTGTTCCCATGGCGACGTGCACCTCTGCTCCCAGTTCCTTGGGAGGCTGAGGCAGGAGGATCCCTTGGCCTAGGAGTTTGAGGCCAGCCTGGGCCACATAGTGGCCTCCATCATAAAAATAAATAAATAAATAGATAGATAGATAGATAGATAAATAAACAAATAAATAAATAGATAAATAAATAAAAATAAAAAGTTGGGAAAAAGAGATCGTGCCCTCCCTGCATTCTTTCCCCCAAGCTTCAATCTAACATTGGCTCTTCTAGAGAAGTCCATTGCCTCTCCCCCCTTTTATTTTGTAAGATTCCTTAAGGAATGGGTGTAGGAAGCTTCTGTGATGGATAAAGAAGAACATGACTGGGATTCAAATCTGGGCTTCTCTCTCTATTTTTTTGTTGGGGGTGGAACTGAGGATTGAACCCAGGGGCACTCTACCAACTGAGCTACATCCCCAGCCCATCACCAGCCCTTTTATTTCTTATTTTGAGACAACTTATTCCTAAGTTTCTGAGGCTGGCCTCAAACTTGCAATCCTCCTGCCTCAGCCTCCTGAGCTGCTGGGAATACAGGTGTGAGCCACTGTGCCCAGCCAGACTTCTCTGTTTTGTAAACTGTGTGACCCTAGGCAAACGACAGCCCTTCTTTTGTTTACCTCACCCGGAGCATCTGTGCAGTTTGTCTGTTGGTAAACAATCTGACTGTGGCCCCACACTCCTAACCCACGGGATAAGGATTGGGGATTGCTGGTCATGGTGGTGCACGCCTATAATTTCAGCAACTGCCAAGGCTGAGTCAGGAAGACTGTAAATTCAAGGCCAGCCTCAGCAACTTAGTGAGACCCTGTCTCAAAAAATCAAATTAAATAAAAAGGGCTGGGATGTGGCTCGGTGGCTAGGTGCCCCTGGATTCAGTCCCTGGTACCCTGCCCCCCCAAAAGAATTGGGGATGGCTGTTTTCATTTTTATCTACTTCCTTCTTCCCTCTCCCCCTTGCATCCTCATTTTTGTTTCATTTGCTTTTCACTCTGACAGTTTTCTTCCTGGAGACATTGGAAGCCAAGGTGTGAAACTCTCAGGCTATGGTATCACCTTTGTTTGGGTTAGGGTTAGGGTTAGGATTAGGGTTAGGGTTAGGGTTAGGGTTAGGGTTAGGGTTCTACTTGAGCTGCAAGTCCCCTGAGAGGAGAGCTATGTGGGTGGTGGTGGTTGCAGAGGAGGAAGGATGCAAATGGAGAAGTCCGGCCTTCTTTGAATAGCATTTGTAAGTAAGATTCCCAGGCCCCTCCTGGCTGAGCACGCACCCGTGAGTCTAAGGCACTGTTAAATCCATGACCACCGAGTTCCACTCTACTCTGTTTTTCCTCCAGGGAAACAAAAACTAGTTATTTTTCCAAGCCAGCATGGTGTTCAGGCAGATGCCAAACATCCCCAGGCACAGGGTTTGATTATTTTCAAACAATTGCTTCAGGCTAGATTGATTTAGAGGAGTCGGTCTCCACTCATTCTCCTCTCTGGGGAAGTAGGGACGCTGTTGCTTCCTGCTTCTTGAGCTCCTCCAGGAAGAACTAGAAAACACCTGCCAAGCACCTGTCCTGGTGCCCAGGGGAGGGGAGGGGACCCAGCTGTGGATCCAGATGCGCTCAGTGACTTACAGGACAGCCCACGTATTCCTCTCCTGTGGCTTTCAAAACAAATGGCCACCAACTCCTGGTGGCTTACACACACACACAAACCCGTCCTCTCACAGTTTGGAGGCCAGAAGTCCCAAACCAATCCCGACTCTGCTCCCTGTGGTGGCTCCTGGGAGAATCTGTCCCTGGCCTCTTCCAGCTCTGGTGGCTGCCAGTTATCCTGAGCTTGTGGCTGCATCACTCTTCAAATCTCCCTCTGGTTCCTCCTCCCATCACCTTCTCCTCTGTGCCCAGCCTCCCTCTCACAGGAGAGCCATGTTGTATTCAGGGTCCAGCCAAAGGACCAAGCTAACCTCCTCCCTCTCAAGACCTTTGCTCAATCACATCTGCAAAGACATTTTCTTTCCTTCCTTTTTTTTTTTTTCATATGCGATAATATGTACAGAGTCTGGAGATTGGGACTTGGACGTCGTTGGCAGGCAGGGGTCATTTCCATCTAGCGGTGGGTGGGTGGCTGCGTTTGTGCCTCTGCTGCCCCAGGACTCTGGAGACTGACCTGCCCTCTGGTCCCAACTTCCCTTATGGCACACATGTCAACGGTCCCCCGGCTCCACTCTCCCTGTCAACTTCCTGTTTCTGCCTGAGGCCGCATCATCTTCTCCACGGCCTTCCTCAGAGCCCTCTTTGACCTTTGAGGTCCCTTCCCTTCCCTGACACCAGCTCACCCACACTCCACATGAGTCACCAGGTGTCAGCGTCACAGTCTCGGAGCAGAAGGGAAACTTCTCATTTCACTCCCTTGCTTCCCAGAGAAGGCACCGGCTCTGGCAGCAACATGGCCCGGTCACAGGGTGGGTGTCATGGCACCCACTCCTACTGTGGAGTAGTAGGTGGGAAGGCCATGCTCCCTCCAACCTCGGGGCGTCCTCGGCTGCCCCATTCCTCAGCCCTGTCCTTATCTCCTCTCCTCCGGGGACAGTGGAAGCCATGTGGGCCTCCTCCTTCGGCCTCTCCTTCTCCACTCATTTCACTGCCATTTGGGCCACCTCCTGGGAAGCAGCTTCCACGCCTTCCAGTGACCTGCAAGGAGTCTCTCCAGCCAGCATTAATTGAGCACCTCTTTCGTGCTGGCTGCTGGGATGAGCCAGCCTCAGGCCCGGCCTTCCGCCACAGCCCAGTGTGCACACTGCCAACGCCTGGCCCTCCTGTTTCCCACCTGCCTCCTCCACCCCTCCAGGCAGGTCCCCTGTCCATCCGCAGCTGGGCACCTGCTCTCCTGCTCCCGCATGTTCAGGGCCACCATGTTGGTATGCAGAGCGCCCTGTCCTTCCTGACCTCTCAAAGGTAGTGCGGCCTTCAAAGCCCAGCACCTGCCTCTGCCATAGGGCCTGCCCTGCCTCCTATCTGGAGCCCTGCCCTGAGTCCCTGTCCCTGGTGGGTCCCTGTGGCCCTCAGTCCTCCATCACAGAGGACGTGTGCTTCTCGTCCTGGAGACAGGGAAGCTTCCACAGCTGCCTCTGGGGAACCTTCTCTTCCACCCCCTTCCTTCCACGCTACCCCCACTTCTTGCCACTTGCAGTCTCTTCTGGTTTGGGTTACAGTGGAGGGGACACCCAGGTGGTTTGCATAGCAGAGCAATTGAACACCGCCTCTCAAATGCAGCTGCCCATGAAATTGCCTCTTTGGGGGAAGCACAGCTGTGGCTGAATGAGCCTGGGAGGGTCCCAAACTGAGACTGAGAAACTCCACCAGGGCACGGTCACCACTCCACCCAAGTCCAGGAAACTGGGGTCTTCACAGTGGAATTCCTACTTGGCCCCCCAAAGTGAGTGTTCCTGCTATGGTTAAACTGGGCACATCCTTTCTTTGGACCCTGAGTAACGGGGTAAAGCCACGTTCTATGGGCGTGGGCTCTTCCTTGTGCGTAGGGCTTGGTCACCCGTGGCTAACAGCAGGCGATGACGTGAATCTGTGGCCGGGATTGAAACAGGACAGCGGTGCTGGCCTCCTCAGAAGACCCTTCAGCATGGAGCCTCCACTCTCCTCGGGGGTCCCATCGTTTTGGCTCAGGGTTCCAAGGTCCTTGGTTCTCCTCTGTGGAGTCCAGTTCTCTTGCTTTCCACGCAGCCTCTCCAAAATCACCAACAGACTTCTACGGGGTGGCTTAGGCACCCAGGAATCCAAAGGTAGAATCTCAAAGCTTTCTCTTTTCTTCTTCTCAATACAGGGATGGAATGCAGGGCCTCACACATGCTGGGCATGTGCTCCACCACAGAGCTTCATCCTCAGCCCATGGTATTTTTATTTTGAGGCAGTCTCCCGAGTTGCCCAAGCTGGCCTCAAACTCACAATCCTCCTGCCTCAGCCTCCCGAGTCGCTGGAATTACAGGCGTGCGCCACCGTGCCCGGCTTGAGTTTGTGCTTATTGCATTGCAGGGGATGGAACCCAGGGCCTGGCATGTGCTTAGCAAGTGCCTGACCACTGAGCTACACCCTCACCACTGAGTTTTATGCTGACTTGCTAACGACCATGTGATCAAGGCTTGAGGGTTCAAGACGCTCATTTTAAGCCAGGTGGGATGGTATGTGCCTATAATCCTAGCGGCTCAGGAGGCTAAGGCAGGAGGATCACATGTTCGAGGCCAACCTCAACAACCTAGCAAGGCCCTAAGCAACTTACTGAGACGCTGTCTCAAAATGAAAAATAAAAAGGGCTGGAGATCTGACCCAGTGGTTAAGCTCCCCTGGGTTCAATCCCGGGTGCCAGAAAAAAAAAAAAAAAAAAAAAAAAAAAAACAGAAAAATAGGACGCTCATTTTAAATTAAAAAATAGGGAAATGAATTTTCTTTTCAGAAATTCGTCTTCTGGCCAACTTCTCTGGATGCCCCTAACCTATGAAGCGAGAGTCCCATCTTCCTGCTCATCATCTTCACCAGAATGTTCGTTGCTCGTCATGAACATTCCCGGTGGGCCTCACAGCCCTTGCTTGGACCCAAGAACAAGTTGAATGGTGGTGACATTTTAGTGACTGCAACCTACTCTGGATGTGACAAACACCAGTTCCTGGGAGCACAAGATCGTCTTCCACCCCTGCTTCTGGGAGACTATTGGGGGACACTTGGGTACTGATACAGGAGCCTGAGTTCCTTTCTGGCTTGTCTTGGCGTGTTCGTTCAGTCTAACCTGCTTTCCCGGCCTCATTTCCCTCCTTGCCTCTCTGTGTCTTTTACGAGATCACCAAGTTTGCTTGGGCCTCCCCGTTTCCCATCAAGGGCTCATGTCACGCTCCCTGGAAGGCCGGCTGCCATCTCCACATGAGGTTTTTTCCCACCTCTGTGAGGAGCCTTGCTTCCTCCACCCCTCCAAGCAAGTGTGACTCCCCCTCTGCTGTGGCTTGGATAAGGGCACCTCAAGGGTCCCCGTGCTAAAGAATCCGTCCTCAGGGTGGCGCTATTGGGGGCTGATGGAACCTTCAGCAAGCAGGGTCTTGTGGGAGGTCATTAGGACATGGGGGTCTGCCCCAGAAGGGGACTTGGGGGACCGCGGCCAGTCCAACCTTTCTCTTTTGCTCCCTGTCTAACGAGGCAAGTGGTTTTGCTCCACCACACATCCTCCACCCAGTTGCCATCCATCACCCCACCAGGGGCCAAAAGCAATGGGACTCTCAGGCCTGGGCTGGAAACTCCAAACTCAAGCTGAAACGGACCTTCGGTCTTATTGTTTCATTATCTCAGGAGTTTTTTTATAGTAACGCCAAGCTTCCACAACCTCCTTGACCTTTTTATGTGGAGCACCTTGCTTTCTGCCCACATTGCATACTGTGGGCCTTGTGCTTTGCCAGACTCTCCCTTCCCACTGGGCCTTGCATCCAGGACACAGGGGCTATCTCCGCAGTGCCTTTCTGCACATAGAATCATCTCTCTTGTGTTCTCAGAACTGTGTAGAAGTTATACAAGCAACCATGAGGTCGCCACCGCCTCTGAGAATTTAGAAATAGGGAAACAAGATTTCCCTTAGATATAGGACAGTCAGATTTAGCAAATGGAAATACAGGATGTGGGGGAGTGTGGCTCAGTGGTCAAGCACCTACTTAGCAGACATGAGGTCCTAATTTAAATACCCAGCACAACCAAAAACGAAAGAAAGAAAGAAAGAAAGAAAGAAAGAAAGAAAGAAAGAAAGAAAGAAAGAAAGAAAGAAAAAAAAAAAAAAAAAAAAAAAAAAAATCTGGTTGGTTAGAATTTCAGAGGAACAAAAATAACTTTTTAGGATACCGAAATTTAAATATAACTGGGAATCCTGTACTGTGGCTGGCAACTCTACGTGGAGAATCAGATTTTGCAGCTCTCACATGTGCACCAGAACAGAAATGTGAAGCCACCTTAAGAAATCAGAACAGCCCTCCAGTAAGACTTGATTGTAGGAGAAGCATATTTACAAAAACTCTTCTAAGTTTCTCTTGTTACGTATCTTAAGAAACTGCCAATCAGAAAGGGGGTTGTCTTTGTGTGTGTGTGTGTTTGTGTGTGTGTGTGTGTGTGACTGAAGATGGAACTCAGGGCCTCAGGCATGCTGGGCAGGGACTCTACCCCTGAGCCTCATCCCCAACCCGTGGGTGGACTCTGATCATTTTTTTTTTTTTTTTTGAACCAGGGATTGAACCCAGGGGCACTCCACCACTGAGCCACATCCCCAGCCCTATTTTGTATTTTATTTAGAGACAGGGTCTCACTGAGTTGCTGAGGCTGGCTTTGAACTCGCGATCCTCCTGACTCAGCCTCCCAAGTCGCTTGGATTACAGGCGTGCACCACCAAGCCTGGAAGAAGCACCAAGCTTTGAGAGGTATCAGTCCTTGGGATCATCCAACTCATTCCCAAGTTTACCAAGGACACTAGTTGCAACCTGGCTTCCTGGGGACCAAGGTGCTGATCCATGAGCATATGTACTCAGCCCCCTGATGGTGATGGTTCAATCAAGGGCACTGGGGTCTCTGACATCCTTCTCTGGGAGACTGAACCACTCCCTGGTGACGCCCAGTGTCAGCGAGTCCTGCTTTATTCCTACCACGGGGCTTGGCTTTTCTGGCTCTCTACAACAGCAGATGGCAAATTCCATTTCTTCAGGAATTGAAGTGCATGATAAAAATGTGGAGCATTTATTGAGTGCTTACTCTAGCTTATGTAATCCTTATAACAACCCTGTACCCCAGCTTCAGAGCTAAAAAACAGACTTGGGTTTCGTAACCGCTTGTCCCGGTTCACACAACCAGGAAGGGGTCCAGCTGGGACTTCCGGAAGCCACTTGGTGCTCCTGACCACCATGCCGCGGAAACAGTCTGGAAGAGCTTGGAATGTTAGCCAACACCTTGACCATTCAGAAAACAAGCTCAAGAAGGCTCCAAATAAGAAACCCAAAGATTAAGGATGAAGAACTCCTCACCCTTGGAAGAAAGTAACGTCATGGTGCCTCTCCCACCTCAGGCCACTGGAAAAGGCCTAGTTTTTTTGGGGGGGTGGGGGTTTACTGGGGATTGAACCCAGGGGCACTCCACCACTGAGCCACATCCCCAGCCCTATTTTGTATTTTATTTAGAGACAGGGTCTCACTGAGTTGCTTAGGGCCTCGCTAAGTTGCTGAGGCTGGCTTTGAACTTGCAATCCTCCTGCCTCAGCCTCCCAAGCACTGGCATTACAGGCATGCACCACCACACCCGGCCTAATCAGTTTTGAAGGCACTTTATAACATTAAGCAGAATGGTCTTGTAGAGTCTGTGCTTTATGAAAGGAAGTTATTGAAATGACCATTTAAAATATTTTACCCAGGCTACAGTCCAGACCCTGTTATCCACAGAGGTCTTTATGTAAAACATGAAATGAGGAAATCTAAATGGGAGCGAATGCAAGGAAGGGGCAGCAAGGAAAGAAAAGGGAAGTTGCTTTTTACAACTCGCTGTTTCAGAAGCAAGGTCCTGTCTGATCTGTAAGGGAAAACTCCCGGAGTGCAAATGATTAAAAATCCCTGCTTTCAGGAGGGTCGCAAGTTCAAGGCCAGCTGTGGAGGTCGCTCAGTGGTTAAGTCCCCCTGGTTTTTTTTTTTTTTTTTTTTTTTTTTGGAACCAGGGATTGAACTCAGGGACACTCGGCCACTGAGCCACATCCCCAGCCCTATTTTGTATTTTATTTAGAGACAGGGTCTCACTGAGTTGCTTAGGGCCTCGCTGGTGCTGAGGCTGGCTTTGAACTAGTGATCCTCCTGCCTCAGCCTCCCAAGTGCTGGGATTGCAGGCGTGCGCCACTGCACCCGGCTTAGTCCCCCTGGTTTCAATGTCTGGTACTAAAAAAGAAAAAAAAAAAAAAATCCCCGGTTTTTTTTTTTTTTTTTTTTTTTTTTTTTCATTCAAATATACTATGTCCGATCATTCCCAGTAGCAGGAGCACCCAGGCCTACAGAGTTAACCCACCAGGAGTGACTCACATCACCAGGTCATTTTGTCAGAGAGGATTTCCATAATTAGAATTTGTGACCAATTTGTTCAACCACAAGGATATATCACAAGTGCTTTTTGGTTTCTTTAAAAAAAAAAAAAGCCTGCCAAATGTCACAGCTCCGCGCTCTTTGCCTCCGGGGTTTCGCCACTGCTGCTTTTATTTCTGTGGTCAGCACCTTCTGATCGTGAACAGGTGCAAGGCGCTGTTCCCCTGTCTTATTTGATTTCTCTCAGCAACCCTGTGGGGCAGGGGTTCTTATTGTCCCCATTTAGGGACACCCAGAGAGGCGAAGTATCCTGTTCTAGATGGGCCACTGAGGACCTTTGGGGCCTGAACTTGAACCCAGCTGCACCCACCAGGGTTTCCAGCCTCAGGAAAGAACCTCAATTTAGTCCTCCTGGAGACACCATCCCAAACCACCACAACCAATAACTGGTCCCTCCTTCCCACAGGGCCCCTCCAGGTGCCTGGCTGACCACAGGGAGCCCAGGGAGAAGAGTGACCCAGAAAAGCAAAGGAGAGTGACCAGCAGGAGAGCACACCTGGTGTCAGATGTCAGGGGAGATTTGTGCCAACAAAGGAGCTCTGCTTTGCTGTGACTCCTGCCTTGGGTACACCCTGTCCCCTCGGCCAGGCTGCCTGGACTGGTCAGTCTCTACTCTGCCAAGATTCAGCCCAAAATGTTGCTCTTCTTTCCCCAAAATGTTTAAAATACCACGGAGAGTCATCCTTAAAAAAAAAATGCATATGAACACAAGTTTTTAAACCTGTTTTTATACAAATGTGTAACATTTATATGTACAATGCACATTTTACATATCAAATTTTAAAATTCACATATTTTTGTACTTGTAAGTTTTATTCTAAAATATGTAAATTTACACATAAAAATATAAAATACAAAACTGGAAGCCAGGCACCATGGGGTGTGCCTATAAACCCTGCTACTCTAGAGGCTGAGACAGGAGGATCACAAGTTCAAGGCCAGCCTGGGCCACTTATCGAGATCCTGTCTCAAAATAAACAGTTTTGGAAAAGGGTCAGAGGTATGGTGCAGTAGTGGGTCACCCCTGGTTCTAATCCACATGTATATATTTTATAATTCATTTTTACTCACTATAAAATAGCTATATTTTATATCAATAAGTGTAGATTGACCTGATTTTTTCCAAGTGAATAGTTATAAGAAAAAATAAAATAAATGGTTATTATACAAGCGCATTTAAATAGTATCACAAAAGAACATGTGGCATTATACACAATGGAGTTTTTGGTGGTTTGTTTGTTTGGTTGTTTGTTTGTTTATTTTGCGGTGCTAGGGATTGAACCCAGGGCCTTGGGCTTGACAGGCAAGCACTCTACCAACTGAGCTATATCCCCAGCCCCACAATGGAGTTTTACTCAACCATAAAGAAGAATGAAATTATGACTTCTGCAGGAGAATGGATTGGACATGACATCCATGCAGGAGAATGGATTGGACTTGAAACCATTTTGTTAAGCAAAATGAGTCAAATTCAGAAGGTCGAGGGTTGTATGTTTTCTTTCATATGTGGAAGCTAGAGAGGAAAAAGGAACAGAAAGGCAAGAGGATCTCATGAAAATTGAAGAGAGATCAGTAGAGTAGAGGAAAGAGGTCTGGGGAGAGAGGAAAGGAGGGAAAAGGCAAATAGCTGGGAATGGCATTGGCCAAATTCTATTGTTATAGTGTGTGCGTGTATGAATAGAGAACATCAAATCCCACCATCATGTACAATTCTCATGCACCAATACAAATACATGGAAAAAATTCAAATAGCACTAAAAATATAAAGAAAAAAGTGGGAGCACAGGAAGCCCATCTTCCTAAGAGATATGGTGGCAAGCATCATTCTTTAGGTTCACACAGAACGATATTTTTATTCAAATAGTATCAATATATACTGTTTCGAAACTTCTGAAAACATTTTATCAAGATCGTGGGGATATCTTTCCATGTTAATAAATACAAAATGAAATTGAATTTTTTAATGACTACATACATATTATTGGGAGACTGTACGTTTATTAATTGAATTTATTGGTCAATGTTAGTGATGAGCATTTATTGACAGGTTTGCAGAATTATAAACAATGCTGTGATGAACATCCTTATAACATGTTCTTTTGAGAACAAGAAGTAGACAGAAAAATCAGAATGTACAATTTGGGAAATCCCATATTGTCTCAATTTTGTGGAAAATGGCACAACACAAAAAAGTCCAAAAGTTCAGCTGATGTTTGTGTGGGTTATTAAAAAGGATCAAGTGTGATTTTGTTCTTCTGACTACTCTTCTTTTCTAAGTATGTCTTATAATTCTCCTTTGTGACGTTGACTAAAATAGAATTTTTTTTTTTTTTTTTTTTTTGGAACCAGGGATTGAACTCAGGGACACTTGGCCACTGAGTCACATCCCCATTTTGTATTTTATTTAGAGACAGAGTCTCACTGAGTTGCTTAGGGCCTCGCTAAGTTGCTGAGGCTGGCTTTGAACTCGAGATCCTCCTGACTCAGCCTCACCAAGTCGCTTGGATTACAGGCGTGCGCCATCACGCCTGGCTAAAATAGAAATTTTTACATTGCACATGAAATTCCTGTTCTTAAACCATGTCGATGTCACCTCGGGCACAGCTCTTTCCGGTCTCCTCCACACCGTGCTTATTTCCATCCCATGCCACAGGGCTCTCAGGTATTTGCCTGTCCTGGGCCCATGTCAGCAAGAGGGGGACCCCACAGGGAGTTGCTTCTTGCCTGGAAGCGTGACTTTGAGACAAGGTGTCCAGAGCTCATGGTGCCTGGGCAGACCCTCAGAGGCCACCCGCATTTCACACAGCCAGGACAGCTCCATGTGGTGGGCTAAGAGGTTTCCAGGTTGTGGGGAGGAATCTTGGAGGGGCCCCTGAGATCCAGAGGCCTCTCCCAGCCAGGTCAGTGCAGAGGGTTTGCCCTCCTTCCGCCTCCAGGCAGGTGCACGCCTGCCTCTGTTGGCTCCCAGCGCCACCCTGTCCAAGAGGAAGCTGTTGTCTCTGGGAAGCAGTGTCTTTTCCCCAAGAAAGTCCAAAAGGCCACAGAGGACGCACGTCAGTATTTCCATGGAGGTCACCAACGTGGGGGTTGCTGTTTGGTTCCTGCTGAGATACTTCCTCTTTTATTTATCCCTCTCCTGCCGGCCACCCTGCCCCTCCCCACCTCTAGAGAGACTGCAGAAGGGGAACCCAAAAGTAAAACTGAAAACGCTAGGCCCAGATGCCCTGCAGGGGACCACACCGTCCTCCTGAAGCTGTGGCTGGGGAAGTCACCTGGGAGACCACGGCATCCTCCAGTGGTCACAGAGGCCACTGGCCTGGGACCTTCTTCCTCTCCTCATGCTCCCACCGGGTCCCCCTACATGCTAAGGGAGACCCTTGAAACCCCCAACACCTAACTCTCAGGAAGTGACATTCTGAAAGTAAAAACCAAAGTCTGTCTTTGCTCAATACTTTAAATTCACTGAATCGATATGCAATTTTTATATGTCATTATGATTTATGTGGAGGGAGAGATTATAGACACACACACACACACGTGCACACAAACACACACACCTATCAGATTGTGGTTTTTGAAAACTATCTGAGGCACAGAAAAAAACTTGCTTCCTAAGACATCAAAGAATTGCAAAAGAGGCCACCACACCAGAGGCCTGACCGAGTGCTTAGCAATTTGTAGCCTGGCTGCTGATAAGCATCTATTTGCTTCAGTAAATAGAAGCTGAAGTAGAACCATAACATTTGTTCCAGGAAACAGCAACCGAAGTCACAAATCATAAATAATAAAGGATTTTTAAAAATCCTCTTTTCAGCTAATGGACTGAAAGATCTCTTGCTTTTCATTTCTGCTAATGGCTTCTCTCCCTCTGCATGACCAGTGCTGGCCATTAGAGGAGAATCAGGCCTCAGTTTGCAAACAGGACCTGGTCCAAAAGATGACTTGCAAGTTGGCTGTTGTTTGGAACAAAAAAAGCATCCCTGTCAACCCCCCAGAAACCAGCTTCGTCAGTGTGAGTGGGCTCTCGGGTTCCATTGCACAGTACCTTTCGATTCCTGCTCTGGGGGAGCTGCGGGTCTTTGGGGGGGGAGCTGCGGGTCTTTGGGGGCAGGTTCTCTGCAGTGCAGGAGGGAGAAGGCAGATGCTGGCTCCTCAGTGCACAGCCCTGGCTTTAAGCATAATTTAAACACAGATATCTGGTTCCTGGGCCCTACTCTCTGGATGACAGCACCCTTCCCTAATCTGCCTCACCTCCTCTGGGCTGCTCTCCTGTGACCCTAAATTACCCCCCTATTCCTGCCCAAGCACATATCTATTTTTTCAGGGAAGCGGATATCAGCTAAGAGCTAGAGGAAAAGCAAACCAGATATTAATTCATACATGTGGGTGAATGACCAAGAACCTCTCATGGATTCTCATGTGAAAAATGGGTTGGTTGTGACACTTGAGAGTCCTCTGGCAGTGGGGAGGTGTTAAAGTTTCAGAATTTTCACACACATTAGGGGAACTCTGAGGTTTTGAATAGTGCCCTGCTTCCAGAACTCTGATAGTCAGGAAATGACCCTTTCCTGGGAAAACCAGGATGGCCACCGAGAAGAGACTCCTCAGGACACTGGGAATAAGCTGGCCCTCTGACAGCTCACCTCCAAGAATCCTAGGGGACAAGCACATTCACACACACAGAATCCTTCACTTTTTTTTTTTTTTGTGCCACCAATGAAATCTCAAAAGATAGCCAGGGATTACCAGATGTTTATGGGAAGTTCTAACATGAAAGAAAAAGGCCAAAACAGGAAACAGCAGAGCAAAACTGCAAAGGCGGTGTAATTAATTTCCAAAGAGAGATAAGAAGACCATGAAATGAGAAAGGGTGTGTCTGAGTCAGCTGAGCCTACTTTAACAAAGTGCTATGGACTGGGTGGCTCAAAAACAGCAGAAATGGGGAAGGGTGGGGGTATGAGGGATGGTGGAAAGAGACAGACATCATTACCCTATGTACATGTGTGATTAACGAGAATGAAATGAATGTACATCATGCACAACCATAGAAATGGAAATTTGTACCCCATATGTGTACAATGAATCATAATGAAGTCTGTAAAAATTTTTAAAAAATAAAAAAAAAAGAAAGAGCAGAAATGTATTCCTTACAGTTCTGAAGGCCAGGAAGCCCTAGACCAAGGCATGGCAAATTCAGGGTCTGGTCAGGGCCCTCTGGGGCCTTCTCTCTGTGTCCTCATGTGGTAGAAGGGGTGGGCTAGTTCTTTGGGATCTCCTTTATGAACACACTAATTCCATTCATGAGGGCTTCATGCTCATGTCCTGATCACCTACCAAAGTCTCCACATTCTAATCCAATCACATCAATGATTAAGTTTTCATTTAAGAATTTTGTGGAGGATATAAAGATTCAGGATGCAAAAGAAACAATCATAACAAGAAAGGTTATTAGGCTATTAAAGGCTTTGTTAAAGGCTTTGGTTATTAAAAAGAGTATGTTTAAAAATAACCATTCAAACGAGAGGATAAAAATAGTTGGTGAAACTTCAGAAAACAGTACAAAAAGATAGGTGGAAAAATGTGAAAGAAAAATAAGAAAATGAGGGGCTCCATACTGAAAGTCCAATATCTAGCTAAAATGGAGGGAAAGAAATTATCAAAGAAACAATACAAGAAAATTTCTCAAAAGGACAAGAGTCTCAAGATTGAAGGGTTCACCAAGTGAGCAAGACAATGAGTGGGGGAAAGACTCAGACAAAGGCAAGTCTTTAGGAAACTTCAGAACTCAAAGGATGAAGAGGAGACCTCAAGACCTTCCTAAAAGTAGCAGGCAACATACAAAGAATTGAGTCTCCATCTATCATAATAAATCAATAGATGCCAACTAAAATGCACACATCAAGGCCTACCATGCGCATTGTTTAGAGACATGGGACCACATCAGGGACTTCAGCTGAGGCTCTGACAGCAGTGCCTATGGGAAGCTGGCCTGGGGAGTGGGGACCATCGCCTTTCATTACAACCTTTTAAAACTTTTTAGCTTTTAAAAACGTGTACTTGGTGTATTTTTCATATGTATAATGTTTAAAAATAAAGTCGGTGAACTAGGGAGAATGATGATAGCATGGTTGTTTATCTTATTGAATCCCTAATTAGTGGAATATCAGGGTAAGTAAATTTAGAGACTGTAGGGAGAAAGAATTAGGAAGGGGTTTCAGGAGTCGGAAGCAAAAAGGAAGCAGGGAACCACCTGGAAAGCATGGAGAAGCTGCCACACCATGGGTGGTTTGCATATTTAGAGTTCCTAAATACATTACTTTTGAACTGTAAAAGTCATACAGATTTACTATAGGCATTTGGGAAAGTACAAATGAATAAATAAAGAGGGAGAGAGAAAAATAGAATCCTACTCCAAATTTCATCATACTTAGATAATAACTATTATTACTTGTTGGCACATCTTCTTAAAATGAAAGAGGATTACACTACGTAAACATTTCTGTGTTGGCCTTTATTTCCACTTAGCATTTCTCCAGGTCACCACTGTCTTTGAAAAACGATTTAAAATGACTGTTTGGTGTTCCAATATGTGAGTAGATATCAGAAGATAGTCATTGGGCTAAAAGGCAATGTCCAAATGAAGTCATTTGGTCCAGAAATCCTGTAAGGTCTTGTGCTATTGTTATCTCCATTCTACAGACTAGGGAGGAGACCATTACAGTCAAATAATTGGTGCAGGTCACAAGACAACAAGCAGGGATTCCAGGGTTATCAGACAATCTGTTTGCCTATGTTTATGGACCACACTTACAGGCTGTCTGGAGACAAGCATTCAGTCAAACGCCTGCAGAAAGGCAACTTCTTCTCAAGCATTGTGAATGGTGCCTCAGTTGTATCAGATTAAAACTTTGAGAACAGTCAATGGCATGAAGGTGTTTTATTGAAGGATGGATTCAGGTACTATTGGATATGGGCACTGTGATTTAAGAAAAAAAAAATTGAGGTTTCAACATCCTGGAGAGTCAACAAATAAAGAGAGGCACAAGTGACTAACGGAGATGAAGAGATTAAACACATGAAGTTAGTGTCCTCTAAGGAGAGTCAACCAGGAGTTAGGAGTGGAGGAGATAAAGTATGAGAGAGCTGAAATCAAGAAATGGTGTGTCCTTCTGGAGGCTGGGAAGGAGAATTAGGACGAGGAAAACCCAGAGTGTGGTAAACTATCCTGACTTTTTCAAAAGAGTAGTGGTGGCTCTGCAGTGATGGGACAACACTGGTAAGTGAAAAGAGGGACTTAGGAGTGTTTCTGAGGAAAGATTGAGAAGAAAGAATGGAGTCCAGCTGGGTGTGGTGGCGCACGCCTGTAATCCAAGCGACTTGGGAGGCTGAGGCAGGAGGATCACAAGTTCAAAGCCAGTCTCAGCAACTTAGCGAGGACCTAAGCAACTCAGTGAGACCCTGTCTCTAAATAAAATACAAATAGGGCTGGGGATGTGGCTCAGTGGCCGAGTGTCCCTGAGTTCAATCCTTGGTTCAAAAAAAAAAAAAAAAGAAAAAAAAAGAAAAGAAAAGAAAGAATGGAGTCCAGGGAAGAAAGCTGTGTCCCTTAAGGTGAGGTCTTGGAAGAAATTCAATGGGAAAAGGTGAGTTTGGAGAAACAGCTTCATAACGGACAGGACTTCCCCAGGGCTCCTTTGCAGGAAGCTCTATGACCAAGAGGGTGGAGTGTGGGGTGAGTCAGAGGGAGAGGGAGTTGGGTAGTAAGGCTGTGTGGGGTGTGGACTTGTTTGGAGATCACCTCCCGGTCTGAAACTTCAAACGCAGAGGGGATACTCAGTAGGCAGCGATTTTAATTGGAAATACGCGGTGGCATTATGCGACTTGGACATCCCCGGTGTCTGCTGGGCATACAGGAAGGGCTGCACAGCTGCACAGGGCGGGCAGGGGATGGTGCGCTTTGGAACAACTTCCCAGGGCCCACGCGCTCCTTGGGGTAGCTTCAGAGCTCTGTCCTTGTCTTGCGTGGGATCCGCGAGGTCCCAGCGGGTGAAGGGCCCGCGCCTGGGCTGCACAGCTGGCCCAGGGCCCGCCCGCCCGCCGCCGGCCCTTCTCCTTCACAACCTCTTGGCCATCGCCTTCCGGCCTGCTCAGCCCCGTGAGGTCGCCCCAGTCCGCTAACCGAGCAGGAAGGGCAAGTCCAGCGGGTGAGGGCACCCGCGAGCGTGCGCCCCGGCTCTGCGTCAACCTGCGGCCACAGCGGACTTATTTTGGACTTGCGAGGTTAAGTTACGCCGCGGGCGCGTCTCACACCCACGGTCCGCTGAGCAGCCACCCACAGAAAACCCCGGCAGCGTCCCAGCACCGCCAGCGGGAGTCTGCTACGGCGCCCCCGCGAGGGTGTGCGGGGAAAAGACGACGGCGGGCGCTGGGTTCCGTGTCTCGCCTCCCTCTCGCCGTCCCCCGCTCAGGGAGGCCAGAGCCGCACTCGCCGCTCGAACTCAAGGACCGGGTCAGCCGAGCCTGCCCCTCGCGACGGGGCGTGGCTAGGGGGCGTGGCGTGCGCAAAACGGGGTGGAGCCAGAAGGCAAGGGCGTGCTGGGTGGAGCCAATGGGCATGCGCGCCACGGGCGGGGCCAATCGGCGGGCACGGCGCGCGGCGCTGAGCACGAGGCGCACGCGCGCTGGGGCGGCCGCGGGAGGCGGGAGGCGGGAGGCGGGAGGTGGGAGGCTGGCGGGCGGCTGGCGGGCGGCGGGCGGGCCGCGGCGAGGCCTGTCAGGGTGAGGGTGATGCGGTAGAGCTGTTCAGCCTGGGGAGGGGGCCGGCAGGGCTGGGCATCGCGGGTGGAGAGGCGGTCCGTGGGGAGGACTGCGGATGTGGGGAGGCTGCCGAGGCGGAAGCAGCGGGGGCAGGTGTCTCCAGGGAGCGAGGCCCGACCTTTCAAGATGCTCCCCAGGGAGAAAAGGCGAACCGAGAGCCCGGGGAAGGCCCTGCGCCACACCGGCGGGGACTGGGTCCGCCCCAAGTGCGAGTTGCGGTGGGCCTCCCCCTGGGTGGCTGGCTAGTTCCGCTTTGCCTGGGGTGTCCCGGTTTTCGGACCGACGCATCCCGGGCGGCCAGCCCTCTGCAGGGACCCTCCGCTGCGCCCCTGCCCCACTTCTTGGGCATCTCCATCCAGAGTAGGCTTGGGAAGCTGGAGGAGGCCTCCTGACGTTTCACACCGCCTTTTTTGTATTAGGGTGAAGGCACCCTTTACAGCACCTTCCGGACATGCCTGTCCTTGTACAAACGTAAAAACTTCAATGGGAGCCTTCCTTTGTAAAGGTAGGTAGATTATAGGAGGCCACATCTTGTTTTATATTTTATCCTGTAGAAAACAAAATTTCAAGCCAGCCACGTAGGAGTGAGGATGATCCTGTGCTCATATTCGAGCTTTGACTAGAGACCTTTGGTTTGGAATTTCTGCCACCCGCTTGAACCCTATATAGAATCCAGAGGTTCAATCAGAGAAGACATTAAGTCTTCTCATCCGTTTTCTGTTATTAAACTGAAAAAAAAAATCTAGATAACGAGAAGATATGGTAGGATCCAGACAGAGAGGTTCAATTTTTTCCTTTTCTAACTCAGAAGGCCTCATGGTGTAACATCTGTTTGCCTCACTCAAGGAAAGGATGAAAGCTCTACATGCGAACATGATGTGAATGGATGAAACCTGTCATTGTGAGTCTGGCTTTTGATTAGTCATCTGATGGCTTTCCCAGTGTAACATGACTCTGAGATGATAAATTTCAGTGGTTGGGATATATCTTGTCGACCTGCAGTTAAATTACAGAAGTGGGCATTTACATTAGTTCTCTTTTTATTTGTTATTGAATATCCTTGAGTCATATTGGAAAGAATGAGTATTTTTCATGTGGTCCCGGTGAGTCAACTCATAATGTTGTGATCATGACACAAATGACAAGGCAATTGGACATCAGGTCATGCTCACATGGTCACCATTGGTTTTTATAACGGAAGCAGGTTCCGTATGAGTGGGAGGAGTGGATTTAATGATTTTCTTTTCAGTTTCTTAGATACTGTCCCCAAGAAATTGGAAGTAGGGACAACTTTCTAAGGGACCACTCTAAGATGTTAGCAATTAGTTATGCCATTCCAGAGAGAAAGTAGACATGTATAAGAAGTATAGGCAAAGTCCCCGATGGAGATATGCATTTTATATCTGACTGCGTGTTTTTTGTTTTGTTTTGTCAGATGCCAGTATTACGTCACTCTGAACAGACACTAAAAACAGCTCTCATCTCTAAGAACCCAGCGCTAGTGTCACAGTATAAGAAATTAGATTCTAGGGAACAGCAGTTATTGAATGAAGCCTTCCATCCAACCAGTGACCTCTTTGGACCTATTACCTTGCGTTCACAATCAGATTGGATCAACTCCCACCCTGAGTCTTCCCAAGACTTTGAACAGTTTTTCAGTGATCCCTACAGAAGGACACCCTCTCCAGAGAAGCACAATATTTGTTTACTGCCCATTGGTATATATTGGCAATATGTTTTGGTTTGGTTTTGCTGTGGCTTTGTTGTTGGGGATGGTTTGAGCCATTGGTTTGATTCAAGTGGGCATTATTTTATGGCTTTTTAAAATTTCTTTGTGCTGGGGATTGAACCCAGGGCCTTGTGCATGCTAAGCAAATGATCTACCATTTTTGATCATTTTTGACATTCATTGCAGTGATAGAAGTTTTGTAGCTAAACTGACTTAAAAGTGAACATTTTATTTCTTTTTAATATTTCCTTTTGTGATTGATTAAGATATATTGAAAATTTATTGTTTTGTCTCTGATTCCAAATTTCTTATTTTTAAATTGAGGTAAAGACTGAATATTATAATCATCTTAAAATTTGTCTTTAAATTTTCTACCCTATTATAGGATCTCTAGGAAACACCAGAGTTATCAGCAATGAATATATTAAATGGCTCAAGGGCTACTGTGAAGCATTTTTCTATGGCGTGACTGTAAAACTCTTAAAACCAGTTTCTGTTTCTGTAACACGGTGTTCTTTTAGAGTGAACGATCACACACACAATTTACAAATTCATGCAGGTAAGTTAAGCACCTTTGCAGTTTGAATTAAGTAAAGAAAATATGTAGACAAATGTAATATAAATGTACATACATACATTTCTTCTTAAATAGGGCATATCCTGAAGTTCTTAAAAAAGAGGAAACCTGAAGGTGCCTTCTGTGTCGTGGGAGTAACAATGATTGATCTTTACCCAAGAGACTCCTGGAATTTTATCTTTGGACAGGCTTCTTTGACAGATGGTATTCCTTTTTCACATTGTTGGTAAAATACTTTTTGTGCTTGAGAATATTTGAAGATGTTTACAAAAAAGGGAAAAAGTCCAACCAATAATAGTTTTTGTTTGTTTGTAATACTGGGGATTGAATCCAGAGGTGCTCTACCACTGAGCTACATCCACAGCCCTTTTTATTTTTTATTTTGTGGCAGGGTCTCACTGAGTTGCTAAAACTAGCCTTGAACTTGTGACCTTCTGCCTTAGCCTCCCAGATTCACGGGAAGTATAGGTGTGTGCCACAAAAAGCTTGACTTTTTGTAAACATGTTTTTTCTTTGTGGTACTGGGGATCACCTAGCTCCTCACACATGCTAAGCAAGTGCTCTATCACTGACCTACATCCCCACTTCAATAATAGTTTCAATATATTAAAACTATGTAGTATTTTCAGTGAGACATCATTCATGCCATCATGGGGAGCATCCTGTCCATAGATGCTGATGACCTGGGTTCCTCTGAGGTAGGCCATTCCCTGCCTACATGACCTTGAGGTAGTAACACCTACTTCACCCAGTCATTTGTAGATAATTTACATAACAGTGCCTATCCATAAAAAGTGCACAAAATAACCTGCAAGGTGGCACAGGTCTATAATCCCAACTACTTAGGAGGCCAAAGTGGGAGGATCTAGTATCACAAGTTCAAGTGGGGATACTTTCTCTGGCAAATGTTTCTATTTAGAGGTGGAGCCTTTTAACCTACTCCTTCATTCTCAAATCTCCTATCCATGAGGTTCCTTATGCCCCCACCCACATGACCCTACCAACATGTTTTCTTGTAGACTGGGATCACTTCTGTCTTAGTAATTTTTGTGATGTGAGCTAGCTTTTCATCAAAAGTTCCTCCTTTTATCATTAACCTGATAGAGATAGAAACATTTAAAATAACTTAAAAACAACTTGTTCGTTTACCTAGATGTTGCTAGCCAATTTATCTTATGCATTTGGGAAGGTCAGGAAACATTCTGCCAAACTTTCTTTTTTAATCCTTTTTTGGGGGGAGGGTAAGTTAAATATTGCATGACCGACATAATGTAGTAAGAGTTGGAGGATCATAAGTTTGAGGCCAGCCTTGTCAACTTGGCAAGACCCTGTCTCAAAATGAAAAATAAAAGGACTGGGGATGTAGCTCAGTGGTAAAGCACCCCAGGGTTCAATCTCTAGCACCAAAACAAAACAAACAAACAAACAAAAAGGCAAAAAAAATCCACAAAAATGTAGTGTAGTTGCAGGATTGATCTGCCACGCAGTAAGACAGTATTGTACCGCAAGTGACCTTGTTTTCTCTAAGTGTCCAGATTGGCATTTTTAAATTGAGAAATATAATTTCTAAATTATAATATAATTGTATATAATATACTTATCTATAATATAAATATAATTTCTAAATTATACTAAAGAAAATCATCTATTTGAGGAAACAAATGTTCTTACTAAAACATGTTACATGAAGTATGCTCACACTTGTTGGACCAGTGGAGAACACTTGTGACACATGATTAGATGTAGTTTTTCCTTAACTTCCAGAATGCTGTTCTTCCCTAATTTTTAAATATCAGTCTGTACTTTGTGAGCATGAGGTGAAGAATATTGTTTTTGAATCAAGTTTGATTGGACAAACTTACCATAGTTTTATTTCCTTACCAAAAAAATTTCAGGGTGGAAGTTACTAGGTAGAGTGTTGCCTAGCATGCCTGGGTTGGAGCCCCAGTACAGCGCTCCCCTGCCCCAAAAAAAGTGATAATGTAAACAAGTCAAGTTGTAAATCGGTCTCCTATACAGTGAGTTGTGCATCAAACTGTGTTCTCCATGCGTGCAAAGATGGTAGATACAATTCTAAATGTTACACAGGAAGTCAGTGACAAAGGTGTTTATTCTGGTCACCCAACACCAGCTGAGTTGTGCTGTGCTTTAAAAGGAGTTGGGGGAGGGGAAGAGGCTATTCTGTCTGAAGTCCTGGTCCAGAACATATTTCCAGGGCATCTGGGCAGTGCACAGGGTATGAGGGAAGGCCCGTAGCCTTACTGACATATGTGAAGCAGGATCTGTTTGTTGGGTTCCTAAACTAAAACCACTGCTGCCTTTTGCTCTTGTGATTATTTCTCATGGCTCCTTTTGAAGTACTTGATTTGGACTATTCTTTGAGAGAAAGACTTCTTTTGTGAAAAGAAACTTTTTGAAACTTCCAAATTCTCTAGAATTTGACCTTAAGTATATTGAGTTTTATAGACAGGGAAAACTAGATAACAGGGGAGGATTTTGATGGGGAAATCTGGGGCAAATGTCCTCCTCTGTGTTGGCAAATCTTAAGGGTACTGGACCGTGAACACAGTAATGCAGAGGTGTCCTCACTGAGCAGATGTTCTAGAAAGCTCTGCTTGGTCTTTCCTTCAGGAATCTTGCCCTCATTCTGTGGTTGCTGGTCTTCTTCCTGCAGGTGTGGGGATATTCAGCTTCGCTAGATATGACAGTAATTTCTATAGCTCACACTATCAAGGCACAGTGAAGAAGCTTCACAAAAAATCTTCCAATGACTATTCCATTTTTGATAACTACTTTATTCCTGAAATCACTAGTATTTTGCTGCTCCGATCCTGTAAGGTGAGTTGAAAAAATCCTATAGAAGCTTTTTTTAAATAAGATCTTCATTTTCTTAATCATATATCATCAGTCTTAAGGTAATATTATAAATGAGTTTGTATCATTTGTACAGTTTTGGTGGATATTGCTTGATTGAACTAATCAATGAAAATGATCTAACTGGATACCTGACAATTGAAAATTGGAAATGTCAGTGTCACTTTTTGGTCCTGCTAGCACAGGCAGCCTTTGACTGGTTTCTTGTCCTATTAGTTGAATTCCTGAATCCCAGTATGAGTAGGTACTCTACTCCTTTAGCTGATCATCAGGTGGAACTGCCTCCCTATGATTTTGGGGAACCACTGTTCTCTGCCCATTTAAGGAGAATAGCCTTTCTTTTCTGGGCTCCAGGTGACCCTCGACTATAGATCCTGATGTCTGTGTCCCTGTCCCTGGTCTTTGTAAAGCCAGTCTCCTCATTTCTCTCCCTCCATAACCAGACACGTAGTCTTCTTCAGTTAAAAAGTTTTGCTTTCCCCAGGACTGTATTTTGAAGTACACCTCTTAAAACTATGTTTTCTTTCTTTTCTCAGGCCCCCACCAGGGATTAAGCCCAGGGGTTAGGGTTTAAGCCACTGAGCCACATCCCCAGCCCTTTTTATTTTTTATATTGAGACAGGGTCTCAGTTAGTTGCTTAGGACCTTACTGAGTTGCTGAGGCTGGCTTTGAAATTGTGATCTTCCTACCTCTGCCTCCTAAATTGCTGGGATTACAGGCGTGTAGCACTGTGCTTACCTAGAACTGTTTTCAAAGTGTGTGCCCAGAACTCCCTGCAAAAGCCTCACCTGATGTACTCATTAGCATGTAGATCAGGTGTTCCCCTCCCCCATGCCATCTACTGAATTAGCATCTCAGAGTCTGAACTGTAACAAATATCCACCTGGTCTAGAGCAAGGGTTCTCAACCACCCAGATTTTGCCACCCAGAGGACATTTAACAGTGTCTGGAGACTTTTTTGTAAGGTCCTGGGGATTGAACTTGGAGTGCTTTACCTCTGTACTACATATATTCCAAGAACTTTACAAAACTTTTTATGTTTTTTAAATTTTGAGACAGGGTTTCACTAAGTTGCTGAGGCTGGTCTCAAACTTGTGACTGTCCTGCTTCAGCCTCCCTAGTGACTGGGATTATAGATATGCACCCCTCTGCCTCTCTGGAGACATTTTTGATCGTCACAACTGGAAAGGGGTTCTATCATCTGGCCAGGGATACTGCAGAACATCCTTCTAGGCCCAGGGCAACTCCCCACCACATGGAATTAACCATGCAACATGTTAGCAGGATCGAGGTTGAGAAACTCTGATCCAGGGGAACTAATTAAGGATAGTAAGGAAGGCATCAGATGCTTAGAGAAATGAGGGATTACTAATTCTCGGACAATCTGGACAGTTTTGGTGATGATGGTAAGGGAGTTGAGTCCTAGAAATCTGTTTCTTGGAAAAGTAAGAAAAAGAAGTGATGTGCCACTTGTTTGATGGCGTGGCACTTAAAACTACAACATGATTGTCTTGCAGACTTTAACCCACGAGATTGGACACATATTTGGACTGCGACACTGCCAGTGGCTCACATGCCTCATGCAAGGCTCCAACCACCTGGAGGAAGCTGACCGTCATCCTCCGAACCTTTGCCCTATCTGTCTACGCAAGCTGCAGTGTGCCATTGGCTTCAATATTGCAGAAAGATACAAAGTAAATGTGGTGGGGGGGTTGGAGGAGGGAAGCGGTTATCTGAGTAACAAACTGACATTTTCTATTAGGTCCTTCTCTAGAGCTATAATTCACCAGAGGAAATTAGTGTAAAGATAAGCAGGAAGCTGTGGTTAAAAAAAAAAAAAAAAAAAAAAAAAAGTAAAGAAGTACCCTCCTTGAAAACTTCAGGTTGCCTGTGCCTATCTTATACTTGCAGTTCTATGAGAAGCAAGAGACCTTGACTGGTTTTGCAGAACGGAATACGGTTATCTATGTAGCAAAGCTCTTTAAAAAAAAAAAAAAAAAAAGATATAAACCTATGAGTGTGATTTGTCTTTCCAAATATGTGACAGAGGTTATGATGCTCATTAGGAGAAAAGGATAATTTTCTTTAAGAAGAAAGGGAAAGTACCAAATTTCAGTGTGCATGTGTATGCCCACACGTGTATCAGTACATATTCTTATGGTTACTCAAGGGCTGATGGCTCACTCAGGAGACTGCACTTCAGTTTCTGTGTCCATGTCTTCACACACACGTCTGCCATGCTTCTGTGCACACTTACGTGTGTGTACACATAAGCATTAAATTAAAGGCACAGCATGATACCTTATGGGATAATTAGCAAGTTGAGAAAAGAAAATTATTATCCTGCCACCCTAAAATAAGTAGTATAAGAATTAGTATATTTCTTTTTCATCTTTTTTCCTATGCATACTTTTGAGTACAATTTGCGATTATGTTTTATTTTTCGTATATTGTGTTTTATTCAATGTGTTGTGTTATTTTGTATATTCATAACCATCTTTATCAAATGCAACATCTTCATCACAGACTGAGGTAACCTGATCTAGATACCAGTGTTTTTCTCTTGCCTAAGACAGCTTTGCTAAACTGAATCTTTTCTGTTTTTTAAGGCACTGGTAAGGTGGATTGATGATGAATCTGTTGACACACCAAGAGCAAATCCAAAAAATAGTCGTGAAAATACTGTGTGTTTACCGAAACGTGTGGAAGCCTTTAAGGAATGGAAAGAGTGGATACTAAAATGCCTTGCTGTTCTCGAAAAATAAGTACTTTCAGATAGGAGTAATTAAAATAAATATTTGCACATTATGCTCTCATTTGGGTTGAAAGCTTCATTGGAATGAACTGTTTACTGATTCTCGCTGTGTCAAAGTAGTAGAATAGAACCTTCTCTGAAGAACCTGAGCTGAAATGAGGCTCATCTGGAATAAGAAAAACTCCATGAACTCCTTCTCTTCCATTTTACTAGCCTGGTCTGTGGCAGTGAGCACATCGTTTCCATTCTTCAAATATATTTATGTATTATAAGAGGATTAGTAACTTAGTAAGTAAATAAATACTTTATTTTTTTTTAGTACTGGGGATTGAACCCAGGGGCACTCCACCACTGAGCCACATTCCCAGCCCTATTTTGTATTTTATTTAGAGACAGGGTCTCACTGAGTTGCTTAGGGCCTCGCTAAGTTGCTGAGGCTGGCTTTGAACTCGTGATCCTCCTGCCTCAGCCTCCCAAGTGCTGGGATTACAGGCCTGTGCCAGGGCACCCGGCAATAAATACTTTAAAAACAGCTATTTATAGCTGGGCGCAGGCGCATGCCTGTAATCCCAGCACTTGGGAGGCTGAGGCAGCAGGATCGCGAGTTCAAAGCCAGCCTCAGCAACTTAGCGAGGCCCTAAGCAACTCAGTGAGATCCTGTCTCTAAATAAAATACAAAATAGGGCTGGGAATGTGGCTCAGTGGTGGAGTGCCCCTGGGTTCAATCCCTAGTACCCAAAAACAAAAACAAAACAAAACAAAAATAGCTATTTATGTCCCAAGGAAAGAACCAACACAGTTTTCCAGGGGTGCTTCTGTTTTTAGAAGAGATGTTGTCTCTTGCGAGGAGGCCCAGCCAGACCACCTTTGTGGACTTTCATGGCCTCCATCTTTGCTGTCTGCATCCTTTTCTTGTGAGCCTTTCCTTATCTTTGGGGTGCCTTACATTTTCCTTTTCCTTGCTGTTTGTCAGCTTATCCCTGAAATAAGCAACAGCTTGTATCAATTTTTTAACAACTTAAAAAAGTAACCAGCCGGGTGTGGTGGTGCACGCCTGCAATCCAAGCGACTCGGGAGGCTGAGTCAGGAGGATCATGAGTTCAAAGCCAGCCTCAGCAACTTAGCGAGGCCCTAAGCAACTCAGTGAGACCCTGTCTCTAAATGAAATACAAAATAGGGCTGGGGATGTGGCTCAGTGGCGGAGTGCCTGAGTTCAATCCCTGGTTCAAAAAAAAAAAAAAAAAAAAAAAAAAAGAGTAACCTCCTCAAAAGTGTTTACAGAGAAAGTAATAGCAATACCCTGCAGCAACCTTCCATGGCAAGGCTACCTTGCATTTCATTTTGAGACAGTGTCTTGCTAAATTGAGAGATTGACTTTGAACATGTGATCCCTCTGCCTCACTTTTCCAAGTCACTGGAATTATAGGCGTGGGCCACCATGCCTGGCAGGTTTCAGGTTAATTTCTGTAATGTCTTTGACTTTTTGCATTGTGAAGTATTGGAGTTGGATAGTGAGTACAAAGGGGTTTCTGGCAGGATGCTGAGAGTGGCCATGGTGGCCTGTCAGGCTTTGACAACCAGTTCATGGTGGTGAACAAGTTGAAAGCCAGACTTGACAAACCACCTCTGCTAGATCAGTGTATTCTAGAAATCTGGAAACTGCAGAGAGTCATTTTACTGGATGCCAGTGAGCTGACAGCCATTTCCCACTTTCCTATCTTACCTTCAGGGTAAGACTTAAAACTCTGAACCCTAAACTCTTTCACTGTTGTGATTTATGCAGTATAATTTAAAGCACATTTTAAAACAGAATCAATGGTTTCCCCTCTCAGTTAAACCCCTTTAGGTCATTTTAGAAAATGGTGATTTGCTATCGAAACTAATTGAAGAGAGACTACTCAGTCATTCTAATACTGAAAGGAATTAGATGAAGCACATAATTGTATGGTTTCTGTGTTTTAATTATTTGAATAATGTGCTTTTAATTATTACCCATTTGTTTACATTTTCTTATAAGAAAATGTAAAATTGTTTACAATTTTAGTCCAGTAGGCCAGCATTAATCACAAACCTAAAAGTCCGAATTCCCAGACAAGGTTGACCAGAACAAATCATTCATTCACTCTTGTTAAAAATTGTATTAAACAAGCATTTTTTTAAAAAAACAATCTTCATTTAATTGCTGTGTATAATTAATTACTGTGTATACTTCTGGACAGTTTCTTAGGGTGAAGTTTAAAAATACGATTTCCCTACTGCAACTACATTTTATGTACCATATTTAAATCATAGTTTTAAAAAATAATTTTCACTAAATAGCCAGAAATCCAGGCAGGTTTTTGCTCTGCAAATGCTGAATGAACGAGGTATTGAACTCCTAAAGGTTTTCCAATGCCTGAAATACTATCTTAGAAATAAGTGACCTTGAAATGCTGTTCATTTATGTCATAGGTCCTGTTCCTTGGCTTCCAAAATGGAGTTAGTAGTATCTCCTCAGTCAAGGGAGAGGATTAAATGTGGACATTTCAGTCCCCACAAACTTGTACTGGGGAGTTAAACAGAAGGATCCGGCAAGGATCATCATTTGTTCTCGTCCTGCTTCCTTTTTGGAGCATAAAATTCTCTGATACGGTTCTTTCTTTCTTTAGGTATTGTGAATTGAATTCAGGGGGCTTTCCACTAACCAACATACCCAGCCCTTTTAAACAGTTTTAAGCAGGGTCTTGCTACGTGGCTGAAGCTGGCTTTGAACTTGCAATTTTTTGCCTCCACCTCCCTGAACCATTGGGATTACCTGAGTGAGTCACTGCGCCCAGTCACATAATACTTTAAAGTTTCAAACCCTATGAGGGATCCGGAGCCTGGGGGTTTTCTCTCCAGAACCAAAGTGCTCAAGTCCAAACAGGCAGCCGCCGGACTGCTATAGCTGGCCCTGCAATCACTCGGGCCTCCCCCGCCGAGCAGGAAGCGCGTTGCTGTCCCAGCCGCGCTCAGGCGTGCCGGCGCGCGGGACCTGGCTCTCAGCAGCCGTGTGCCACCTGTTTCCGCCCGCAGGGGCTTCCCCTAGCAGGATCAGAAGTGCGGAGTCTGGCCTACCCCCGCGTCGGGGACCCAGGGTAACCTCCTCCACCACAGCCTCCGGTGCAGGCCTGCCTCGGGGGAGGCCTGGGCCACGCCCACGCGTGCTGCGCTCCGGGCTTGGCCTTGGAAAATCAGGATGGCGGTGGCAGCAGAGCAGTGAGTGGAACCGACTCTCGGGTGGCTCATGTACAACGTGCTTCATTTGAAAGTTTCAATCTTAGTCACTTTCTAGATTCTGAGATCTGGAGCAGCACCGTCCAACAGAAATATGCAAGCCACGTGTGTAAGTCTGACTTTCCCAGTGGCCTCTTTGGCAACTGCAAAAAGCAGCAGGAGGTATTAACTTCAGTCACATTTTTAAGCCAATGCATCCAAATCCAAAACATTTCAACATGTAATCATATAATATTAAGAGGTTTTTATATTCGTTTTTCATATCAAGTCTCCAAAATCCTGTATTTCGCACTTACAGCACTTCTGGGTTGGGGACTGGTGCTCAGCCCCATGTGGCTTGTGAGTGCTGTATTGGACCACGCAGCTCCAGATTTGTAGTTTCTAGACTGTCTGTAAAGGTGTACCTATGAAATGCAGCCAGTGGGAGAGCAAGACTCCTCTAAGGGGAAGGTAGTGCAGTCTGGCAGCACAGCGTGGCAGCCAGCCCAAAGGGCCTGGGCACCCACGGGTGGCAGGGTGCAGTCTTGACTGGGTTTTCCGTCAGACTTTTATTTTCTGTTGCAGATTGCTTCTTACCCTCCCCTCTGGTTGCCAAAGGCCTGGTATTTCCTTGAGATGAATTCTCATTTTTGGAGAGCAGTTACAAAGTGTTAATAATGGAGGGGCTGTTGAATCCATTTGTGGGTACAGAAGCCAGACTGCCATTAGAGCCCAAGCAAGTTTGTGGATAGTTAAACCAATGACAAAAATGGGACCTGAGCCCTAGTCGTCCTGATTGTGAGTTCTGCATTGTTGTCACTGTGCTTGCTACATGACCTCATGGAAGTAGAATACCGCCAGCCCGAAACCAAACCGATTTTTCAGTTTGTTTATAAAAGGGCTTATAAGATTAAACTTTCTTTCAACTTCTTTTCTATTCAAGTGGGGCCATCTGGGGTTGCTCAAAGTCAGAGAAATTAGTCTATGTACTTTTTGCCTTAGCACACACAAAAAAAGTAAAGAAAAAACATATAATAGTCAGGAAAGCATTTGCTACCAGTAGTTGAAGCATTAAAATAAAGGATCATAAAAAATGTCAATTATGGACTGGGGTATAACTCAGAGGTAGGGGGCGTAGCCAGCATGCTTGAGGCCCTGAGTTCTGTCCCCAGTAATAGTTTTTTTTTTTTAAGTGTATTTAAAAATAGCTAACAGAGAATTTTTTGAATGTTTCCAACATAAAGAAATGATAAATGTCTGGGGTGATATGCCAGTTACCCCGATCTTATCAGTAAACATTGGATACAGGTAGCATCACATTGTACCCCATGGATATGTGTAATTACCATGTGTCAAAAATAAAAAAAATATTTAAAATCTACTGGAAAACACGTTAAAACAAAATCTCACAGCGCTCCATTTGCATATCTAACCTAGGGTTAATTTCCGCCCTGTTTTGTTTATGGGTTTTTCTTCCTTGCAGCCCATACATCCCCATAGGCCACTCCTGCTGGGCACTTGGAGATCTATCCTCAGCTGGTGGACCCGCAGATTCTGGAAGCAGTGCTTTCAGTGTCCTACATCTCCCATCCGCTTCGCAGCAGCACCAGACTTGCTTGAGCTTTATTTTTATTTGTAAATAGATACCAGTTTTTTCTCATGTAATTAAAGAGAAAAAAAGTCAATGAAGAACAATGAACTCATTCATTCATCTACATGTTTATTCACTTGATAGTATTTATGAAACACCCCTGCTCTGTGTGAGGCCCTGCTCAAAACCTTGAAAATATATAAGTGAACAAAAATTTGCTATCCTGCTAGGGTGGTGGTACATGCCTATAGTCCCAGCAGCTTGGGAGGCTGAGGCAGGAGGATTACAAAATTGAAGCCAGACTCAGCAATTTAGCAAGGCCCTAAATGACTTAGCAAGACAGTGTCTCAAAATAAAAAATAAAAAGGGCTGGGGATGTAGCTCAGTGGTTAAGCACCCCTGGGTTCAATTGCCAATACAAAAAAAAAAAAACAACAAAAAAACCCCAAAACCAAAAACAAATCTGCTATCCTAATGTACTAGTGGAAGAAACGGATAATCCAGGAATAAATAACTACTTTTGAGGGCTGGGGATATAGCTCAGTTGGTAGAGTGCTTGCCTTGCATGCATAAGACCCTGGGTTCAATACCCAATACCACCTAAATAAATAAATAACTACTTTTATGTCAGCATAAAAGAATAGAAACATACTATTTTGGATAGGATAGTCAGGAATGCCTTTCTAGGGAGGTGACATTTGGAGGTGACCAAATAAACCGATTACACCATATTCACATCTAAGTGAGGGTGTATCAGGCAAAGGCAGCCTCAAGAGCTGTGGCCTGAGGCTTAGCATAGTTGGAGCTGGAGGGAAAGTACTGGCATTGGGCAGTTCATCCAGCGCTCTACTTAAGAATTGGGTTGAGGCTCAGTGGTAGTGCGTTGTGTGAGGCCCTGGGTTCGATCCTCAGCACCACATAAAAATAAAATAAAGGTATTGTGTCCACCTACAACTAAAACAAAATATTTTAAAAAAAGGATTATCATGGCTGCTGTATGGGAGATTAAGTGGCAGGAATGGAAGCTGGCAAACAAGCTGGAAGATGATGGCAAGTTTAGATGGCACTGACTTAGCTCAAGGGTGTGATGGAGTTCGCCGAAGCACTCAGGTTCTGGATGTATTCGGAAAGTCGAGCTGATGGGATTTGCGGAGAGTGGGCTGGGGGAGGAGGATCCAGAGTTCCCCCGGGGACATTTTACACTGGAGATGCCTGGTTGATCTCCACGTGCTGCCATGGGGGCATCTACGAGGCAGGAGCTCGGGGGAAAGCTGGGGCCAAGGCTGGGAGTCGCCCTGTGGAGGAGATGCTTAAAGCTTGGGTTGGATTCCGGGGTAGCAAGTGGCTGGGGTAGCGTGCATGCTTACTGTTTCCTCGTTGCTCTAAAGGCATGTGAATGATATAAACACATAGCCACAATTTGTATTTTCTCTCAGTAATCTTTGGTGAAGTGTTCTGGATATCAGTCTTGCTGTTTAATTTCTCCTCTAGGAAAATGGGCACTGAAGTAAATTTGATTTGAATGTCAGAGTTTTTGCATGAATAGCGAGGTTGCAAGTTCTCTGTGGCCTTAGAGTCATTATAAAAACTGGACACCAGGGGGACCCATTTTCCTTCGTCATTTGTAGAGGAGGGCCCACCTGTTGGATGTGCTTGCCCTGGCTTAGGACACAAATCTGCATCGAAGATAGATCTGAAGACAGGGGCAGATTCTCTTTTCTCAATGCAATGTATACTTGTAGGAGTGATTTTTTTTTTAGTGTATAACATGTCTGAATTTTTTCAAATTGACTGTTTTCAGTAATGTTCATAACTATTTAAAAACTTGAAGCCATGACTTCTAAACTCTAGATCCCTATTAGTTAAAAATAAGAACCACGATATCCAGGCATGGTGGCATAAACCTATAACCCCAGCTACTCACCAGACTGAGGCAAGAGGATCACAAGTTCAAGACTAGCCTGGGCAACTTAGCAAGATCCAATCTCAAAATAAAAGAGCTGTGAATGAGCTTAGTGTTAGATCACTTGCCTTGCATGCATAAGGTTCTGGGTTCAATTCTCAGCACTGGAAAAACAAAACAAAAACAAACAAAAAAATAACAGATTATAGTGAATTTAATTTAGTGTATTTGTAGCAGAGTATGAATATGTAAATGTAATAAATACCTCCAGGTGACTTGGATCTGGACAATTGAAAGCTGGACCTAAAATGAATTTTCTTTTTTATCACTAGGGATTAAGCTAAAGGAAAGGCAAATAAATACATGAGAACTACACAACACAGTGTTGGAGGCTAGAATCCATAACTTTGTGAAAAGATTCAGAAACATCATTTCAGTTAAAGATACATTTGTCTTAAAAGGACATATGGTCATGACTCATTTTTACAACTGGAGTAATTTTACTTTTGGGAAGGGAAACCATCTATATTAATACTGAAACGTTATGAAGTGAACAGGCTTGAGACAAAGTCTCTTTCATCATGGAAATAAAAACTGATAGTTATTGCATGAATGAGTTTCAGCTGTCTGATCTTTCCTGCCCTGGGCACCTGGGATCTAAGAATGACTTTGACCAGAGTGATCCTTTCCTATCAATCAAGACTGTTATTTGTCACAATTGTGCTTCTGGCTTGGAGCAGGGGTCAGAGACTATAGTCCTCAGGTCCAGTGCAATCTACCATCTATTTAAAAAATATCCCTCAAACTAATAATAACTTTTAACATTTTTCTGTGATTGAAAAAAAAATCAAGACTATTTCATGTATGAGTTTTTTTGAAATTCAAATTTCAGCAACTATAATAAAGTTTTATTGAAACATAGCCATGCTCATTCATTTATATGTTATCTCTGGCTGCTTTGGAGCTACGATGGCAGAGTTGAGTAGTTGTGACGGAGACGTCATGACCCATAAAAGCCATGAGTGTTTACTTTCTGAACCTTTATAGAAAAAGCTTGCCAACCCTTTACATAGGGGTTAGAAAAGTTCTGCCTGTAATCCCAGCAACTCAGGAGACCGAGGCAGAAGGATCACAAGTTCAAGGGCAGCCTCAGCAACTTAGCAAGAGCCTGTCTTATAGTGAAAAAGGACTGCCAATGTGACTCAGTGGCAGAGTGCCCCTGGGTTCACTCCAAACCAAAAAATAAATTAACAATCATTCTTAGGATTATTCGATAGCCGAGTTTAGACAGCTGTGTTAGGTTTCTATTGCTGTGACAAAATACCTGATATAAACATCTTAAAAAGGAGGAAAGATTTGCTTTGGCTCAGTTTCAGGTTTCTGCCTATGGTTGCTTAGACC